>JARQOC010000002.1:404379411-404875649 GCA_033576535.1 Allobates femoralis | reverse complement strand
TTCCAGCCCCCGCGGCCAGCTTTTCCTGGTTTAAAACATACAAATTGGCGGGCCCCACGCATTTTTTTTTTTTTTATTTCATAAAATTTCCTGAAAAAATTTAAAAAAAAAAGGGCCCCCCTTATATTTTTGGGTTGCCCGGCCCAGGTAAAAATAGGCACCTGGGGGTTGGGGGCACCCCGTCGCTGCCTGCTGGATCTGGCGGGTTCCAGAAATACGGCGAACCCCACGTAAAATTTTTTTTCGGGACAAATCCAAAAAAACAATGTAAAAAAAAAGGGAAATGATCTTTATTAACCCCGGGGACCATGACCCGAGGGGTTAATAAAGATGCAGTCCCTTTTTTGGGAAAGGTTTTATTGTTTTTTCCCAAAAAAAAAATTTTCATGGTCTTTCTGGAACCAGCCGGATCCGTGGGGCAGCGGGGGGGCTGCCCCCAACCCCCAGGTGCCTATTTGCCCCGGCCAGACAAAGAATATAGGGGAGCCCTTTTTTTTTATTATTTCATGAATTTCATGAAATAATAAAAAAAAAGATGATGGGCTCCGCGCAATTTCTATGTCTAGCCAGGTACAGCTAAGCAGCTGGGGGCTGGAATCCGCAGTACAGGGATGCCCAAGCTTTCTGGGCACCCCCGCTGCAAATGCAGCCCGCGGGCCGCCCCAGAAGATGGCGCGTTCATTGAAGCGCCATCCTCTGGCGCTGAACCCCGCTCTTCCAGCGCCTGGTGGTGGTGGCACGCTGGGTAATAAAGAGGTTAGGGCCAGCTTTGTATTATCAGCTGGCCCTAAGCCCGAAATTTATGGCGGTCACGCCAATATTAGACATGACCGCCATGAATTTCTATTAAATTGTTTTAAAAAAAACACAACACAGAGAAAATGTATTATTAGAAATAAAAAAAAAAGCCATTGGGGACTCCATCTTTAATTAAAAAAATCCTCTTCCGTCCGACGCAGTCCAAAACGCGATGTCCTCTCTGCTACATCCCCTATGCATAGATATAGATGTCTATGCACAGGGAATGAGCAGACTGAGAACAATCTCAGCTCTGCTACATCAGGCAGCAGGCGGGCTCTAGGACCCTGGACAGTTTCCCAGCGTTTATTTGCACAGTAAACGAGTCCAATGCAAATAAAATGGCAAAACTAGGAATACTTCAGGCTGAAGCTTCCGAGACACATCTGTGATTTGTAAATCACACACTAACTCGCTATTATCGCTTCCCCATTCATTAACATTGGACTCGCTAGACTCGCAACGAGTAGCGAGTCCCGGGCTCGGACTCGCTAGAGTCAAGCGATTCCGAGTAATTTAGGATTCGCCCATCACTAAGCCTCCTCCATCCTCACAACCTCCCCATCCTTACAGCTTTCTCCATCCTCACAGCTTCCTCCATCCTCTCAGCCTCCTCAATCCTCACAGCCTCCTCCATCCCCTCAGCCTCCTCCATCCTTGCAGCCTCCTCCATCCTCACAGCCTCCTCCATCCCCTCAGACTCCTCCATGTTCACAGCCTCCTCCATCCGCACATCATCCTCCATCCTCACAGCCTCCTCCATCCTCACAGCATCCCCATCCTCACAGCCTCCTCCATCCTTGCAACCTCCTCCACCCTCACACACTCCTTCATTCCCTCACAGCCTCCTCCATCCTTGCAGCCTTTTCCATCCTCACAGCCTCCTCCATCCTCACAGCCTCTTCCATCCTCACAGCCTCCTCCATCCTCACAGCCTTCTCCATTCTCACAGCCTCCTTCATCCTCACAGCCTCCTCCATACTCACAGCCTCCTCCATACTCACAGCCTCCTCCATCCTCACAGCCTCTTCCATCCTCACAGCCTCCTCCAACTTCACATCCTCCTCCATATTCACAGCCTCTTCCATCCTCACAGCCTTCTCTATTCTCACAGCTTCCTTCATCCTCACAGCCTCCTCCATTCTCACAGCCTACTCCATCTTCACATCATCCTCCATCCTCACAGCCTCCTCCATCCTCACAGCCTCCTCCATCCTCACAGCCTCTCCATCCTCACAGCCTTCTCTATTCTCACAGCTTCCTTCATCCTCACAGCCTCCTCCATTCTCACAGCCTACTCCATCTTCACATCATCCTCCATCCTCACAGCCTCCTCCATCCTCACAGCCTCCTCCATCCTCACAGCCTCTCCATCCTCACAGCCTCTCCATCCTCACAGCCTCCTCTATCCTCACTGCCTCCTCTATCCTCACTGCCTCCTCCTTCCTCACAGCCTCTTCATCCTCACAGCCTCCTCCATCCTCACAGCCTCTTCCATCCTCACAGCCTCCTCCATCCTCACAGCCTTCTCCATTCTCACAGCCTCCTTCATCCTCACAGCCTCCTTAGGGATGGCGAATCTACTCGCTAGGACTCGTTACTCAGCGAGTAGTAAGGGACTCGCAGGACTCGGTACTCTGCGGGTTTCCCAGTGATTACTCGCACAGTAAACGAGTCCAATGCAAATCAATATCAATCCTAGTTTTGTCACAGACTCTGATAAAACTAGGATTGCCTTTGACTTGCATTGGTCTCATTACTGTGCAAGTAATCGCTGGGAAACTCGCAAAGTAACTGCTGTTACTTTGCGAGCCGAGTCCAGCTGTCTTCTCTGTGCAGGCTGCCGCAGCTCCAGGGTCCTAGAGCCCGCGTGCTCACAGAGATGATGTAGCAGTGCTGCGATTGTTTTCAGTCTGCTCATTCCCTGTGCATAGACATCTATATCTATGCACAGGGGATGTAGCAGAGAGGACATCGCGTTTTGGACTACATCGGACGGAAGAGGATTTTTTTAATTAAAGATGGAGTCCCTAATGGCTTTTTTTTTTTATTTCTAATAAAAAAAAATTCTCTGTGTTGTGTTTTTTTAACCCTTTATTGGAGATTCTTAGTGGCTGGGTCAAACGTGGCCTGACATTAAGAATCTCGGCTTAATACCAGCTTGTATAACAAAGCTGGTATTAACCCCTTTATTACCCAGCGTGCCACCGCCACCAGGGCCGCTGGAAGAGCGGGGTTCAGCGCCAGAGGATGGCGCTTCAATAGAACGCGCCATCTTCTGGGGCGGCTGCAGGCTGCAATTTGCAGCGGGGGGGTGCCCAGAAAGCTTGGGCATCCCTGCGCTGCGGATTCCAGCCCCCAGCTGCTCAGCTGTACCTGGCTAGACATACAAATTGCGCGGAGCCCCACGCATTTTTTTTTTTATTATTTCATGAAATTCATGAAATAATTAAAAAAAAGGGCTCCCCTATATTCTTGTGTCCGGCCAGGTACAAATAGGCACCTGGGGTTGGGGGCAGCCCGTCGCTGCCTGCTGGATCTGGCTGGTTCCAGAAATACGGCGAAGCCCACGTGAAATTTTTTTCTGACAAATCCATAAAACAATGTAAATAAAAGGGACTGCATCTTTATTAACCCCTGGACCATGAGCGAGGGGTTAATAAAGATGCAGTCCCTTTTTTAGGATTGTTTTATTGATTTTTCATTAAAAAAATTACATGGTCTTTCTGGAACCAGCCGGATCCAGTAGGCAGCGAGGGGCTGCCCCCAACCCCCAGGTGCCTATTTGCACCTGGCCAGACACAAGAATATAGGGAGCCCTTTTTTTTTATTATTTCATGAATTTCATGAAATAATAAAAAAAAAGATGAGTGGGGCTCCGCGCAATTTCTATGTCTAGCCAGGTACAGCTAAGCAGCTGGGGGCTGGAATCCGCAGTACAGGGATGCCCAAGCTTTCTGGGCACCCCCGCTGCAAATTGCAGCCCGCAGCCGCCCCAGAAGATGGCGCGTTCATTGAAGCGCCATCCTCTGGCGCTGAACCCCGCTCTTCCAGCGGCCCTGGTGGTGGTGGCACGCTGGGTAATAAAGAGGTTAGGGCCAGCTTTGTATTATCAGCTGGCCCTAAGCCCGAAATTTATGGCGGTCACGCCAATATTAGACATGACCGCCATGAATTTCTATTAAATTGTTTTAAAAAAAACACAACACAGAGAAAATGTATTATTAGAAATAAAAAAAAAAGCCATTAGGGACTCCATCTTTAATTAAAAAAATCCTCTTCCGTCCGACGCAGTCCAAAACGCGATGTCCTCTCTGCTACATCCCCTATGCATAGATATAGATGTCTATGCACAGGGAATGAGCAGACTGAGAACAATCTCAGCTCTGCTACATCAGGCAGCAGGTGGGCTCTAGGACCCTGGACAGTTTCCCAGCGATTATTTGCACAGTAAACGAGTCCAATGCAAATCAATGGCAAAACTAGGAATACTTCAGGCTGAAGCTTCCGAGACACATCTGTGATTTGTAAATCACACACTACTCGCTATTACTACTCGCTTCCCCATTCATTAACATTGGACTCGCTAGACTCGCAACGAGTAGCGAGTCCCGGGCTCGGACTCGCTAGAGTCAAGCGATTCCGAGTAATTTAGGATTCGCCCATCACTAAGCCTCCTCCATCCTCACAACCTCCCCATCCTTACAGCTTTCTCCATCTCTCACAGCTTCCTCCATCCTCTCAGCCTCCTCAATCCTCACAGCCTCCTCCATCCCCTCAGCCTCCTCCATCCTTGCAGCCTCCTCCATCCTCACAGCCTCCTCCATCCCCTCAGACTCCTCCATGTTCACAGCCTCCTCCATCCGCACATCATCCTCCATCCTCACAGCCTCCTCCATCCTCACAGCATCCCCATCCTCACAGCCTCCTCCATCCTTGCAACCTCCTCCACCCTCACACACTCCTTCATTCCCTCACAGCCTCCTCCATCCTTGCAGCCTTTTCCATCCTCACAGCCTCCTCCATCCTCACAGCCTCTTCCATCCTCACAGCCTCCTCCATCCTCACAGCCTTCTCCATTCTCACAGCCTCCTTCATCCTCACAGCCTCCTCCATACTCACAGCCTCCTCCATACTCACAGCCTCCTCCATCCTCACAGCCTCTTCCATCCTCACAGCCTCCTCCAACTTCACATCCTCCTCCATATTCACAGCCTCTTCCATCCTCACAGCCTTCTCTATTCTCACAGCTTCCTTCATCCTCACAGCCTCCTCCATTCTCACAGCCTACTCCATCTTCACATCATCCTCCATCCTCACAGCCTCCTCCATCCTCACAGCCTCCTCCATCCTCACAGCCTCTCCATCCTCACAGCCTTCTCTATTCTCACAGCTTCCTTCATCCTCACAGCCTCCTCCATTCTCACAGCCTACTCCATCTTCACATCATCCTCCATCCTCACAGCCTCCTCCATCCTCACAGCCTCCTCCATCCTCACAGCCTCTCCATCCTCACAGCCTCTCCATCCTCACAGCCTCCTCTATCCTCACTGCCTCCTCTATCCTCACTGCCTCCTCCTTCCTCACAGCCTCTTCATCCTCACAGCCTCCTCCATCCTCACAGCCTCTTCCATCCTCACAGCCTCCTCCATCCTCACAGCCTTCTCCATTCTCACAGCCTCCTTCATCCTCACAAGCCTCCTCCATACTCACAGCCTCCTCCATACTCACAGCCTCCTCCATCCTCACAGCCTCTTCCATCCTCACAGCCTCCTCCAACTTCACATCCTCCTCCATCTTCATAGCCTCTTCCATCCTCACAGCCTTCTCCATTCTCACAGCTTCCTTCATCCTCACAGCCTCCTCCATTCTCACAGCCTCCTCCATCCTCACATCATCCTCCATCCTCGCAGTCTCCTCATATCCCCTAATATTTCCCCATCCTCTCATCCTCCCCCATTCTTGCAGGCTCCTCCCTCCTAGCAGCCTCCCTCATCCTCACATCCTCCCACATCCTCATAGCCTCCTATATCCTCGCATCCTCCATCCTCCCTGCCTTCTCCATCCTCACGCAGCCTCCTTCATCCTCACACCCCTCCCCATCCTTACAGCCTTCTCCATCCTCACAGCTTCCTCCATCCTCTCAGCCTCCTCAATCCTCACAGCCTCCTGCATCCCCTCAGCCTCCTCCATCCTTGCAGCCTCCTCCATCCTCACAGCCTCCTCCATCCTCACAGCATCCCCTTCCTCACAGCCTCCACATCCTCACAGCCTCCTCCATCCTCACAGACTCCTCCATCCTTGCAACCTCCTCCACCATCACACCCTCCTCCATTCCCTCACAGCCTCCTCTATCCTTGCAGCCTTCTCCATCCTCACAGCCTCCTCCATCCTCAAAGCCTTTTCCATCCTCACAGCCTCCTTCATCCTCACAGCCTTCTCCATTCTCACAGCCTCCTTCATCCTCAAAGCCTCCTCCATACTCACAGCCTCCTCCATCCTCACAGCCTCTTCCATCCTCATAGCCTCCTCCATCTTCACATCCTCCTCCATCTTCACAGCCTCCTTCATCCTCACAGCCTTCTCCATTCTCACAGCCTCCTTCATCCTTACAACCCTCCTCCATTCTCACAGCCTCCTCCATCCTCACATCATCCTCCATCCTCACAGCCTCTTCCATTCTCACAGCCTCCTCTATCCTCACAGCCTCCTCCATCCTCCCAGCCTCCTCCATCCTCACAGCCTCCCCATCCTCACAGCCTCCTCTATCCTCACAGCCTCCTCCATCCTCACAGCCTCCTCCATCCTCACAGCCTCCTCCATCCTCACAGCCCCCTCCATCCTCACAGCCTCCTCCATCCTCACAGCCTCCTCCATCCTCACAGCCTCTTCCATCCTCACAGCCTCTTCCATCCTAACAGCCTCCTCCATCCTTGCAGCCTCCACATCCTCACAGCCTCCTCCATCCTCACAGCCTCCTCCACCCTCACAGCCTCCTCCATCCTCACAGCCTCCCCATCCTCACAGCCTCCAAATCCTCACAGCCCCCTCCATCCTCACAGCCTCCTCCATCCTCACAGCCTCCAAATCCTCACAGCCCCCTCCATCCTCACAGCCTCCTCTATCCTCACAGCCTCCTCCATCCTCACAGCCTCTTCCATCCTCACAGCCTCTTCCATCCTTGCAGCCTCCCCATCCTCACTGCCTCCTCTATCCTCACAGCCTCCTCCACCCTCACAGCCTCTCCCATCCTTGCAGCCTCCTCATATCCTCAAATATTTCCCCATCCTCTCATCCTCCCCCATTCTTGCAGGCTCTTCCCTCCTAGCAGCCTCCCTCATCTTCACATCCTTCCCATCCTCATAGCCTCCAATATCCTCGCATCCTCCATCCTCCCAGCCTTCTCCATCCTCACGCAGCCTCCTCCACCCTCACAGCCTCCTTCATCCTCATAGCCTCACCCATCTTCACATTATCCTCCATCCTAACAACCTCCTCCATCCTCGCAGCCTCCTCCATCCTCACAGACAAAGAAATCAAAACAGAGAAATGACACCTGGGCAAAGTATTGAACACGCTTCGTGAAATTTTCTTAATATACTATATAATCGTCTTATCGTGTCTGTCTCTCTGTAACGGAAATGCCGTGTCGCTGATTGGTCGCGCCATGCCGCGACCAGTCAGCGATGTGGGATTTCCTTTACACACAAACAGACAGGCGCACTCCGGCCACAAGAGCCAGATCTGGCCGCAGAGCTCGGGACCAGATAGCGAGGAACTGGAGACTTTGGGGACCGAGCTTCGGGGACTCTGGACCGCACACCCAGGGCGCCCAGAGCCACTGACAGCCGCCCTCTGGTGACGTGCTGTACACCAACACTGCTATACACCAACACTGCTGTACACCATCACCACTGAACACTGACATCGCTGAACACCGACACCACTAAACACTGACACCGCTGCACACCGACATCACTGTACACCGACACCGCTGAACACCGACAGCGCTGTACACCGACACCACTGAACACTGGCACTGCTGTAGGTATCTACTATATAATCGTCTAATTCTGTCTGTCTGTAACACAAATCCTGCATCGCTGATTGGTCGTGCCAGCAGCCGCCACCAATCAGCGACCGGCGCAGTCCAGCCGCGTATTGGTGTAGGATTTGAACCACCCTTCGCTGATTGCGATATTGCTGCGGGATTTAAACCCAGCTTCGCATTGCTTTATTCTTAAATCTTCACACATAAGCTACATACATATTCTAGAACAGCAGATGCGTTAGAATCAGGCCACCATCTAGTTGGAGAATAAGCACATAAGGGGGAAAAGAAAGCTAAATGGGTTAAAGAGCTTTATGGTTAGTCTATTCAGACACACAGAACAAAACAATGCCTTTGAAAGGACTGATAAAACAAGCCATCAAATTTTGACTATAATCTCCTAAAAATGGAATTTTCCAAACTGTCTGACTCTCCAGTCACTAGGACACCAGATAAATCTCCTCTATCTGCAAAGACTATGAGTTCAATGTTTCTTGTGTAAGTGGCAGTGAAATTGGGCTTGAAAAATGATTCCCTGATGAGAACTCCTGTTGAACCTGTATTGTTTGTTATTCCGTGGCTGGGATCTGGCAAGGTCTAATCCCATACTTCAAAGCTAACGTCAATTACTTTGTATACAGAACGTCATTGCAGAGTGGCGTGAGTGATAAGAGTAGTAAGGGACGACTGGCAATGAATTCTCTGAGAAATTTGGGACTTTGTCAAAATCACTTTGATCTCTCCAGAGAATATGGTGATCGTACTCCAAAAGTACTCCATACCCCAAAATGATTGTTCATAAATATTGTTAATAATGTTTTTTAAAATTCTTAGCAAGTCTTGAAATCCTGAACTAAATAATTTGTATTATATAAACACACATGCAAAACACCTAGAATGGTAAAAACCAAGTAAGATTATTTGTTTCAATAGTAGCATACAATAGTAATCTCCAAATCTTAGTTACTTCTTTAGGTGTAGATATGAGAGTGCAGAAGTAATGGTTTTACCTATGATTTTGTAGTGAAAGGGGCCTACAAAGCCTTTTGCCAAAAAACTGTGTGAGAATACAAGTAATATGAACAGCAATTTTGGGGAGATTTCCAGATTTATTTACATTTAGTGTTAGTAAATTCCCATTTGAAAATGATCAAAGTGGTTCCTTGAGAGAATTTAAACTATATATAAAATATATCTATTCTATAGAAGTTCACATTTCATAAATGAATTAGTTGACTACAACTGTCTATATGGTTTATTAGCTAAAAATAACTACTTCTAGCTATGATAATATTTATCTATGTGAATATATACTATTGGAAGTGTTAGGAGTCAAGATGAATGGATCTGATGAGTTTTGAAATTCGCCAAATCGTGTGTAATTTACCCATTTGTCGTAAGTTTATTCTTTGAAAAATCACGGCATATAATAAATATATTGTGTAGAAAAAATACTGATATCGGTGTTAGGCGTTATATCGTGTGGACATCGTGAGCGATATTGTAAGCGATCACGTGCACGCGCGATCGCTAACAATATCGTTCACATCGCTGGTGAGCTGTCACACAGGCAGACTCACCAGCAATGTGGGCCAGCGAGATCGCTGGTAACTATGGTACACATCGGGTTACTAGGCGCTGCGCGGCACTTAGTAACCCGACGTGTACCATAGTTACCATCTCCCAGCATAGGCTTTGCCGCTGGGAGATCGTTCATCGTGGTGTCACACACCACGATGAAGCAGATTGTTAAATCGTTCATCGCTTGATATGAGCTCCGGCTCTCATATCTGCGATGTAACGATCAAGCGATTTTACATTGTAAAATGGCTTGATTACACGCAGCGATGCACAAACGATATCGCTTAAGCGATCAAAAAGCAGATCGCTTAAACGATATCGCTCAAGATATTGCACCGTGTGACGGCCGCCTTAGAGGATATACTGATAAGTCACAGGTGACTGAACTGAATTTTTTTTCATTTCTTGTGCAATTGTTTTTGAGGAAAATTGAATAATTGTTTTTCTTAAATACAAAGAAAATGACCCTAAAATCCAAACATTTCACTGCAACTGTTTACCTCAAAAAGTGTGTGTGTTATAAATCATTTTATTTCTGGCCATCGATTTTACTTGCCAAGTTTTACATCACAACAATACCCTTTTGGAGAAATTAAAAAAAAAATTTCTCTTCATTTTAAAAAACACAAACCGTTTGTGAGTGCACTGTGTTATTAAATGGGCTGTTGGTACTACTGCGTTATCATTCTTGTTTTTTAAAGTGAGGTCCCTTTGACATTACTGAAGCTCTATGTTAAAGAGATTAAAAATGGTTAGATACAGTTGTGTTCTAAAGTTTACATACCCCCAGCAGATTTTTTGCCCTTTTTTCAGAGAACATGAATGTTAACACAAAAATGTTTTTTTCTCTCATGGTTAGTGGTTGGGTGAAATCATTCATTGCCAAACTACCATTTTTTCTATTTTTAAATCATAACGACAACCAATAACATCCAGATGACCCTGATCAAAAGTTCACATACCCTGGTGATTTTGGCCTAATAACATGAACAGAAGTTGACACAAATGAGTTTGAATAGCTAATGAAGGTAACATCCTCACCTGTGACCTGTTTATAACCCTTGTGTGTGCATGAAAGCTGAGTGAGTTTCTGGGATCCATACAGACTCTTGCATCTTTCATCCAGCCACTGATTGTGAGTTTCTTGATTGTGAGCCATGGGGAAAGCAAAAGAATTGTCAACAGGAAAAGATAGTTCAACCGTATAAAACAGGAAAGGGATACAAAAAGATATCAAAGATATTGATAATGCCAGTCAGCAGTGTTCAAACTGTGATTAACGTATAGAAAATCAGGGGCTCTGTAAAAACCAAACCACGATCAGGTAGACCAAAAAAATTTCGGCCACGACTGCCATGAAAATTGTTCATGTTGCAAAGAAAAACCCACAAATAATCAGCTGAAATAGAGGACTCACTGAAAACTAGTGGTGTGGCTGTTTCAAGATGCACAATAAGGAGGCACTTGAACAAAAATGGGCTGCATGGTCAAGTCGCCAGAAGGAAGCCATTAATGTGCAAATTTCTGGAACAAGGCACTATTGGAATAATGAGACAAAAATTGAACTTTTTGGCCATAACTATAAACCAATAGCATAGAAAAACTGAGAAGTTAAAACTTAACTTTTACTAGCTCTATATGAAAAAGACATAGTTGTCTAGACCAAACAAAACAAAAAAGTGCGCATACGTGACTGTGTAAGTCAGTGTAGTGCTAAACTGAACCCCTCTTTTTACCAGGGTTCACAGGTACCCAAGCTAGGTCTCGTCCAAATACCCTAGGGACGCTGGCATGTGCCTGCTTTTTCGGTTTTGAGTTTCCCCTAGGATGTAGTCATCAGAACAAACAATCCCATTAGGTAAACCCAGCCACATGCATTAGTGAAAAAACAGCTTGTATACTCCTATAGGGAGCGATCTCACCCAGCTGCGTCCACCTGTACGCATGTAAACGAGTCCATATAGCTCCGGATAACCTTCTGCTAGTGTTTTCCAGGCTGCTCAGGGCTCAGTGAATGTCATATAGCCACCATGTCATCTGATACGTTCCCTCCCGACGCGTTTCAGATCCCTCTTCTTCAGGGGAGTCATGGTACACATATAGGGATTAGTGTTCAAAGATACACATCCCTGTGCAGATGATGGCGATGGTGTCTGTAATAGACAGTGACATAATTATCCACAGTAACCTATGTGCAGCTCTGATGCTGCATGGTCTAGTACCTACAGGTGGACGCTGCTGGGTGAGATCGCTCCCTATAGGAGTATACAAGCTGTTTTTTCACTAATGCATGTGGCTGGGTTTACCTAATGGGATTGTTTGTTCTGATGACTTCATCCTAGGGGAAACTCAAAACCGAAAAAGCAGGCACCTGCCAGCATCCCTAGGGTATTTGGACGGGACCTAGATTGGGTACCTGTGAACCCTGGTAAAAAGAGGGGTTCAGTTTAGCACTACACTGACTTACACAGTCACGTATGCGCACTTTTTTGCTTTTTTTGGTCTAGACAACTATGTCTTTTTAATATAGAGCTAGTAAAAGTTAAGTTTTAACTTCTCAGTTTTTCTATGCTATTGGTTTAACACAGCCTTCCCTGACTAGACTCCATTGGTCTTAACGGAGGGCAACCTACCTTGCTGATTAAACATAACCATAAACGTTACATTTGGAGAGGTGTCAATAAGCCCTATGATGAAAAGAACACCATTCCTACTGTAAACTATGGCGGTGGATAGCTGATGATGAGGGAATGTGTGAGCTACAAATGCACAGGAAACCTGGTCAACGTTGAAGGAAAGATGAATGCAGCATGTTATCAGCTATTACTGGAAGCAAATTTGCACTCGTCAGCCTGGTAGTTGCGCATGGGACTTACTTGGATGTTCCAACATGACAATGATCCAAAACACAAGGCCAAGTTGACCTGTCATTGGCTACAGTAGAACAAAGTGAAGAGTCTAGAGTGGCCATCTCAGTCTGCTGACCTCAGTATCATTGAGCCACTCTGAGGAGAACTCAAGCATGTAGTTCATGCAAGAAAGCCCAGGAATTTACAGGATCCGGAGGCTTTTTGCTGGGTGGATTTTCGGCATGTTGTCAGAGCTCAACTTGCAGTTCAAGTGAAGGACTGGGGTGCTGGGTTTCTTTTTATATACACCCACTAATTAACCGATCATTTACGGAGCACAGGTGAGGATGTAAACTAGGATTGGGTGCATTATATGACCAGGAAACATTGATGCCAATTTATTTTCTTAACCTAAACCACATTTGGGAGGGTTGCAGCTTTCAAAAGAGTAATTTATAAAACCAATGGATGAATTTAACGTCAGGTTATAAGCTTTTATTTACATAACATGGATAAGCGACATAACTTTTGTCAGGGGCAGTGTGTTGTACACATTGTTTCAGGGCAATAGGACTACCTGTGATTTGTAGCAAATTTATTTGCTGCAAAGATTTGCCTAATCAGGAGAATTCAAATTTCAAAACATTTAAAAAAACTAGGGAATGCAGTAATAATGAGAATAAAAAGCAAAACTCTTTTTATCACAAAAATTTACATTTAGTCATCTATCTATTTAGTCATCTATCTATCTATCTATCTACACAAAATAAAGGACTGCAGCACTCTTCTTTGTGAAACAACCGCCTTTATTCGGCCATCAGGTGGGTGGTGACAACGTTTCGGGATCCTGTCCCTTTCTCTAGTCAAAGAAGCCCACGTCATTTTTTTTTCTGAAAAATCAATAAAACAATCCTAAAAAAGGGACTGCATCTTTATTAACCCCTCGACCATGATCCAGGGGTTAATAAAGATGCAGTCACTTTTATTTATATTGTTTTATGGATTTTTCAGAAAAAAAGTGACGTGGGCTTCGCCGTATTTCTGGAACCAGCCGGATCTAGCAGGCAGCGACGGGCTGCCCCCAACTCTCAGGTGCCTATTTGTACCTGGCCGGACACAAGAATACAGGTGAGCCCCCTTTTTTTTATTATTTCATAAATTTCATGAAATAATAAAAAAAAAAATGCGTGGGGCTCCGCACAAATTCTATGTCCAGCCAGGTACAGCTAGGCAGCTGGGGGCTAGAATCTGCAGCGCAGGGAGGCCCAAGCTTTCTGGGCACCCCCCGCTGCAAATTGCAGTCCGCAGCCGCCCCAGAAGATGGCGCGTTCATTGAAGCGCCATCCTCTGGCGCTGAACCCCGCTCTTCCAGTGGCCCTGGTGGCAGGTGGCTCACTGGGTAATAAAGGGTTTAGGGCCAGCTTTGTATTATCAGCTGGCCCTAAGCCCGAAATTTATGGCGGTCACGCCAATATTAGACATGACCGCCATGAATTTCCAGTAATCAATATAAAAAAAAAAACACAACACAGAGAAAAATAATTTTATTAGAAATAAAACAGAAGACAATTAAGGACTCCATCTTTAATTAAAAAAATCCTCTTCCGTCCGATGTAGTCCAAAACACAATCTCAGCTCTGCTACTTCCCTGTCTGTGCTTAGACAGACAGGGATGTAGCAGAGCTGAGAACTGACTAAAGAGTCAGGGTTCAGCTCAGGTCATTATGACCTGAGCTGAACCCTGCTGTCAGCCAGACTCGCTCTGCCTACGGAGATTCCCGAGCGGTGACGGAAGTTAATTTATTCACTGCTTCTGTCACCGTTCGGGAATCTCCGGAAACAGAAGCAGAGAGACTCGGGGAGCGAGTCTGCGGCCGGTGCCGGCGGGGGCAGGGGTAAGTAGCCGGCCGGTCCGGCACCCCCCTCCCCAAGCCCACCCCTGGTCAAGACTCATTGGGGGAAGCGGCAGTGAGCAAATTTCACCACCGGCTTCCCCGACTTAGTCCTGAGTCCCTGCACCTGCTCCCCCGCCCGGTCCTAACTTAGGATCGGGTGGGGAGGTTGCGGGGGGAACGGAGGGATGGTGGACTCGCTACTGTGCGAGTAATAGGTTGGAAACTTGCAGGGTACCGAGTCCTGCGATTCCACTATTACTCGCAGAGTAACGAGTCCTAGCGAGTAGATTCGCCCATCCCTATCTGGAATGTCACTATTGTGGCACAGTTAAAGACAATCAGAGATCCCTGAAGTAGTCTGGCTGAAATGGCAGGGAGTTTATCAGATACTTCATAGGTCTTTTATTTTTGTCAATTGGATCCATTCTCCTAAGTCTTCTATATCTAGCTGACTAAAATGATACCTTCATTTCGGAAATCCAATGTTCTATTCCAAAGAAATTCACATTTTCTTAATATGCTTATGACTAGCCCAGGGTATGGAGACTCGGGTATCTGGGCCCACTGCTGTGGTAGGGATGTCACTGGTGGCCTACCCAGACCCGTGGGCCTGGTGGTCAACTAAAAAGGGGTAGTTGAAATGGGAATAAATGTTTATAAGTTTATTGTGACGGCACCTGTGGTATCTGGTGACTACACCAGCGCTGTGTGTGGCCTCCAGGAATGATGGCTGAGCAGCTAGGTGTTGAAGCTCCCCACAGGTGGAGCTGGATCCCTGGGAATTTTGGTAATGATGATGATAATGGATGGAGCAGGAACTTGGCCAGGCTGTTGGATAAAGGGATAGTCTCTGTGAATGGCAGGGGCGCGGGTAAGGAAATGACACACACACACTGCTGCTCGTTTCTTTACCTTTTACTGGTGTAGTTGCAGGTAAACGTCCAGGGAACTGCCGGGTGTTCAGGATGCACTTCTGGGTCTCCAAAGTGAGTGGGTATAAGGCATCCTTGTCTCTTTCCCCTTGTGTGTGAAGCACCACCCCAATGTGAAACTTGGCTAGCCTCCTCTGCTCTCTGATCACCTGTGCTGTCGTCGGGAAACCCTCGATGGACTACCACTGTTCCTCTCTCCGCGGTGCCTGGCTCCCGGATTAGTAACTGTGCAGGTACCTGGGAGACTGAAGTCTTCACGGCAGACTGGTATTCTCTACTGGGCTAGGTGCTCTCCAGTAGACTCAGACTTTGGTGTCCGGTGTTCTGTTTGGGTGAACCTAACGCTGGTTCCTCGGTTCCCACTCTGTTCTTTCTCTGTTCTATCTTCTCTCCTCGCCTTCCAACCCCACTCTTGGGCCTTGCAGGAGTACTCGAAGGCTGTTCAGGGTCACTGGCTCGGACCTAACGCAGCACCGACCACCAGTACGTCTTCACAGCTCTTGTAGCGTCTGCACACTTAACTAACTCTGCCCCCAGCACCAGTATTTATAAGGGATCTTGCCTAAAGGCAGCAAGTTGAACTCCCCCTACTGTGCTGGGGTGGAAGGTGTTGTTTGCGTCTGTGCAGGCCCGGGGTCAGCACCCGGCGCACCCGGGCAAGTGCCGGGGCCCCAACTGCTTGGAGGGGGCCCGCCGGGCCCCTGAGGGCTAGGGTCACACTTGCATTGTGACCCTAGCCTGACGCAAATATTGTCTGCTGCAGCGCAGAGCGTTTAATGCTATGCGCTGCCAGCAACGGAGCCCATAGAAACCCGATGTTTACATTGACAACCAATGGTTGGCAAGGTAAACATCGCGTTTCTATGGGCTCCAGTGCATAGCATTAAAAGCTATCTGCTGCAGCCGAAAATACTTGCATTAGGCTAGGGTCACAATGCAAGTGTGACCCTAGCCTCAGGGGCTCCTGAGCACACTGCCCCCACAGCCAGGGCCATATCCAGGGGGCAGCTGGGGGGTCATTTGCAGGGAGGGCGCACTCAGCCTCCTGCAGCTCCAGAGATCTCCCTCCGTGGGAGCCGACAGAGCTGCACACTCTGGGCTGACAGGACCTGTGATGATGTCAATGGAGGGTGGATTCAGGGGTCACATGACCAGCTCCTCAGTGTATGCAGGACTCTGAGCATCATGATGGCCAGCATAGCAATTAGGTGAAGTTTATGTGTGGGGTCAGGAGGGATTTACAGTGTGAATGTAGCAGAGGTGAGTGTGTACTAGGTGTATGGCAATTTGATGAAGTTTATGTGTGGGGTCAGGAGGGATTTACAGTGTGAATGTAGCATAGGCGAGTGTGTACTAGGTGTATGGAATGGAGCCGAGTGGGTACTAGGTGTACGGAGCGGAGCCAAGTGTGTACTAGGTGTACGGAGCGGAGCCGAGTGGGTACTAGGTGTACGGAGCGGAGTCGTGTGTGTATGAGGTGTACGGAGCGGAGCCATGTGGGTACTAGGTGTACGGAGCGGAGCCGTGTGTGTACGAGGTGTACGGAGCGGAGCCCAGTGTGTACGAGGTGTATGGAGCGGAGCCCAGTGTGTACTAGGTGTATGGAGCAGAGCTGTGTGTGTACGAGCGGTATGGAGCAGAGCCATGTGGGTACTAAGTGTACAGAGCGGAGCCGTGTGGGTACTAGGTGTATGGAGCGGAGCCGTGTGGGTACTAGGTGTGCGGAGCGGAGCCGTGTGGGTACTTGGTGTATGGACCGGAGCCACGTGGGTACGAGGTGTATGGAGCAGAGCCGCATGGGTACGAGGAGTATGGAGCAGAGCCGCGTGTGTAGGAGGTGTATGGAGCAGAGCCGCGTGCGTACGAGGTATGTGTACCAGTGGTAGCCCCCCGCAGATTCCGCTCCTATAGTCTCAGCCACCTTTGCCAGCAGCATTCTTCTCCATAGTCTCTTCTGCCGCTGTCTGCATTCTGCAGCTCAGCATGGAGGGGCACGATGTTGTCATATGTGCAGAGTGACCGGAGGAGACCGGAGCAGTGAGAAGAAAGGTGAGGAGAAAGAGAGATCTGGATGGCCAGACACTCTGCTTGGCTGCTGTGCCACCCATAATGCAGTGTGGCTCCATTGAGCTGCTTGCATTCTTTGTGTGCTTGAGGATGCTTGTGTATATACCAAGCATCCTCAGACGCACAAAAATGCAACATTTTTCATTTGAAGGGTATTTTTAAAAAGCGCAAGGGAACACAAACACACCTTAGCCCGCTCCTAACAACTTGTGATATACTCACTGTCAGAAACAGCTCTTGCTGGTTTCAGCAGTCACTGTTCCTGTAAGGCTGATTTCACATAGGCTTTTTTTTTAAATGTGGCAGTTGCGGTAAAAAAAAACCCCGCATCTGCCGCATTTTCCACCTAGCGGCTGCACTTGCTACACATTTGCGGCAAGCCCCATGCATTGTCTATGGGGCTTGCGGTAAGTGTGCGGCAATATATATATTATAGTCCATGATATGTACTAAAGGGGGCCCACTGAGACTTTTTCGCCCGGGGCCCACAGAAACCTGGAGCCGGCCCTGCGTCTGTGTACCCACTGTGGAAACCCATCTGTGCTGTAGGTGAGTCTGTGGTTACCAGCGTGAGCAGGGCACCATGCTTACAAGTATAAGCTATTAAGATCTATGGGTTGGACATGAAAGGGGACTTTGCCAGTGTGAAACATGTAAATCAGGAAAGCAGACTGTCAATCATGTCTTGCACTGTAGGCAGCTTCTCAGTGAGATCTGTGTCCAGCCCGTAGATCTTAACAGCTCATTTTCATGTAAGAAAAATATGGATTTCTCTGAAGTAACACATGTGAAGCAAGTCATCAGAAAACAAACAAGTTGGGATTTCAATATACCATAGTCCTCCAGACCATTTTGTATTTTTCTAATAGCAATATGCTTCAATTATAAAAACAATTACTTACATGTAGCAATACATATGTAATCAAATTTACACTAGCTGTCAGTTAGCAGTAAAGTAGTAACTTGTCACCTGTCACATAAAGCTGTTATTTATGATTGTTTAGCATTAGAGATGAGCCACCACCCTAGTGTTCGTGTTCGATTCGATTCGTCGAATCGGCGGGGTGTTCGTCAAATGTTCGTCGCATGCTCGTCGAACAGCATTGAACACCCCAGAACACTAAATAAACAGCTATGTGGGGCTGTTTCACTTCCACAATGTATATACATACATTGCGGAAGTGAAATTAAGTAAAATAAAGTGTTAAAAATAAAAAAAAATGTATGCTCACCTGTCCGGCGGTCCACCAATGGTTCCGGCAAGGTCCTCTTGCTGATAGGACCTATGGTGACGTCAGTTATCGCGGGAACTCTGGTCATGTGACCGGAGTTCCCGCGTTAACTGACTTCACCACAGGTCCTATCAGCAAGAGGACCTTGCCGGAAAGGTTAAAATAGACATTTTTATATTTTGGACACTTTCTTTTACTTAATTACAGTAAGTAAAAGAAAGTGTTCAAAACATAATAATGTCTATTTTAACCTTTCCAGCAAGGTCCTCTTGCTGATAGGACCTGTGGTGACATCAGTTATCGTGGGAACTCCGGTCACATGAGTTCCCACGATAACTGATGTCACCACAGGTCCTATCAGCAACAGGACCTTGCCGGAGCCATCGGTGGACCGCCGGACAGGTGAGCATACATTTTTTTTAACACTTTATTTTACTTAATAGCTGTTTATTTTGGCTGAAAATGCGGCAGATGCAGTTCTCTGACCCCCATCTGTCGCATTTTTGAACCAAAAATCGAACAGCTTCTAGAACTGCCGAATTTGAACCAAATTGTTCGAATTCGGCAAATGACTCGAACACCGCCAAAAACAACTCGAATTTGAGATTGGTGAACAATTTGAGTCGAACATCACTCATCTCTATTTAACATAGATTCAATTTTAAAATCTGTAACATGTGATACCCTCCCATCATGATATTGTAGAAAAAGTGCACTTGAAATAAGGCTCAAAATTAATTTTGGCATCACTTACAGTTTAAGCTAGTGGTGTAAAAAGAGTTATACTAAAGCAATGGAAGTGATGATTGCCATATGTAATTCATGGCTTGGACGTTGCATCAATACATAGCACACAAGGGACCCAGCCCAACCCAAATATTCTGGAAACAGAACTGGGCTTGATTTCTGATGCTAAAAATAAATATGTATTTGTCCTGGCAAAACTGACGTGAATGTTTTTGTAAAACAAAAAAAAGTAGCTCTTAAAGTGCTGAATGTTTTTGGCCTTTGTAGTTTCCACTTGCATTTGTATTTTTGTATATCCCCAAACCAATGAAAATGAAATAGACAGGGTGTGGGTCTGTATTCACGCCAACACTTCACATTCCTGGCTCACCAAACCAATCCAGACGAAGGAAAATCCCAATGGATAGTTTCACTTACAAGTATAAGTAGTTCCAGAAAGTAATCGTAAGGAAGATGGTTTTTATCCACAGTACTAAATAGATAAGAGCATAGAAAGCATTTAGAAATTTGGCACTGCTTCGTGTATTTGTGTGTGGTAATAGTGAATTGAGCAAGCTCGCCTTTAAAGATGTGACATCTCCTAAATAGCTTATCATGGCACAGTTCATTTTAAAACAATTTGCGAAAATAAAAGATATAAAATATACACTGCACAACTTTAAATAAACTATAAAAGAATGGATTAGTTTTATGAACTGTTCTGGTAATTTGTTTTCATACCGTTGTCTCCTCTTTTGCACAGACGATATGACCTGTCTCCGCCATTAATAATTTTGTATTACTTACTGTTATCTTAGATCCTGGCAAAAATAATTACAACTCAAAAAGATGTTGTCTTATTAGTCTTTAAGGGGTTGCCCAGTCATAGGTAAATAAACATTAATCAAAGGCGGCCGTCACACGGTTCAATATTGCGAACGATATCGTTTAAGCGATGTGCTTTTTGATCGCTTAAGCGATATCGTTTGCGCATCGCTACATGCGATCAAGCGATTTTACAATGTAAAATCGCATGATCATGACATCGCAGATATGGGAGCTGGAGCTCATATCAAGCGATCATCGCTTGTTCAATCTGCTTTATCGTGGTGTCACACACTGGTGAACTATGTGTTGTTATTTTTGTTTTTATTGTCTGCACATGTCCCTGCTTAATTGTAAAGTGCTGTGGAATATGTTGACGCTATATGCCGTAAACAAAATTATTATTATCTTTCTAGCCTTATACTCCACTCACAGCTACAAATTTTATTAGTATTTCCAGTTATCTGTAAATCAAATTCAAAAATGGGTAAAATGTCTTCACTGACTCCTGTAGCACTAATGGGGACGTCACACGTGTCAATGTCGCCAGTGATCTCATCGCTGGCGACATTGAAGGCTGATCGCTAGTGGGCTGTCACACAGGCAGACTCACCAGCCATCATTACCAACGAGATCACTGGTAACCATGTAAACAAGCGAGTAACTAAGTGCCCTGCGGCGCTTAGTTACCTGCTGCTTACCATGGATACCAGCTCCCAGCGCTTGCTGAGAGGCGCTGGGAGCTGGCTTCTCGTTCGTCTCCCGGTGTCTCACGCAGCGATGCTGCGTGTCCACCGAGCGACCATAGCCAGGTTTTAGAGCAGGTTCTAAAACCTGGCGACCATCAACCAGCGATTTATCGCTGGTTGATGCGCCCTGTCACACACGTCAATATCGCTGCAAAGTCAAGTGCAGTAGCGATATTGCACACGATATTGACACATGTGACGTTCCCATAAGGGTACCGTTACACGTCGCAACATTGCATGCAATTCACTGGCAATTTGCTGGTTGCAGTGAAATAATGGACACATTGTTCTATTTTGTACAAATGTAACAATGTGTCCATGATTTCACTCCAACCAGCAAATTGCCATTGAAATTGCATGCAATGTTGTGACGTGTAACGGTACCCTTAGGCTATGTGCACACGGTTCATTTTTTTAATGTGTTTGTCTCTGCAGAAAAGGTGCAAATTTGACAAAGGCTAGGGTCACATTTGCGTTATGACCCTAGCCTGCCGGATTCCGGTTTCAACTTAGATATTTTTCCAGCACCGCATAGCGTTTCCGCTATGCGGTGCTGGAAACCGCAGTCCCTAGTTACCCGCTGTTTACCTGCACGACGTGTCACACAGGCAGCGGCTCGGAGGGCGTTTTACAGCGCCGCACAGGAAACCGTTGCAGACACGATTTCCTGTGCGGCGCTGTAAAACGCCCTCCGAGCCGCTGCCTGTGTGACACGTCGTGCAGGTAAACAGCGGGTAACTAGGGACTGCGGTTTCCAGCACCGCATAGCGGAAACGCTATGCGGTGCTGGAAAAATATCTAAGTTGAAACCGGAATCCGGCAGGCCAGGGTCCAACCGCAAATGTGACCCTGGCCAAAGTCAAAAACCTGCATGTATTTCATGAAGCCAGCAAAGTCTATGAAAATTCTGAAGTGTTGTGCACACGTTGTTTTTTTTACCGGTGCAGAATTTGATGCAGAAAATTCTGCGGCATATCAATTCAGGCAGTATTTTTGTCAGCATTTTTAACCCATTTACCTCATTATCATTTTGTAAAAAATATTGCAAATACGCAGGAGTGTGCAGATTTGGTGCGTTTTTGACAAAAATTCCATGTTTACAGAAGTGTCCTAAAATTTCTGGCTACCAAAACTTTGAATTTGAAAGTCTCTCAGTCCCTCTCTCTCTCTCTCTCTCAGTCTCTCTAAAAATGCACTGAAATTCGTATGGTAGTGCACTCGCAAAGTGGTTTTGTTCCATAAGCAACAGATTTGATGTAGAAATTTCTGCAACCAAATGCTCAATATGGGCACATACCCTTAAACTGACCTCCCCAACCTCACATCTTTCAGCATCTTTTTTATTCACAGAATTTTACCTGTCCCTTTCTTTAGAAGAGCACCATGCTTATGGTCTAGTTGTTAGAGCTACTACATCTATCTATCTATCTATCTATCTATGTATCTATCTATCTATCCGGTATATATATGAATATATATATATATATATATAGTGAGGTATTACTGGCATGAGAGCCCATGGCCGGTATACATCACATGTGTTTTGAGCTGTGCACACAGGGTTAACGGTATCTGAGCCTGCGTGTAGGGGTTATTGCTGTGCTTGACCTGACTGGTACACAGAGGGTTAAGTACTCCCAAGTCTGTGTGTGTGGCCTGTTTCACATACCCATGACACCACGAACGTATGAGACAAGGCCGTTTGGGGCAGGGCGTAGATCCATGTGTCACGGATGTGTGACACAATGTGTGCTGCCCGGGTGCTATCCGTGCATCTGTAATCACATACTCACCTCCCTCCTGCGCCGCTGGTCCTCTTACTTCCGGTCCGCTGTCAGACTCAGTGAAGTGAATATTCATGAGCCTAATGAGCGGCACCGGAAGAGAGAGTAACTATCAGCGCTTGAGCAAGGTGAGTTTGAAATTCTTTATTTTTAGGCTTGTGACTTTCGTCCATGGTCCGTGCACATGATTGTCACACGGATGACATCTGTGTGCATGGACGTTTTCAGGCAAAAGTGTTCCGTGCCAAAAAACGGACATATCGCCGTGTGGAGCACACGGACACGCATCTGCTCCACACGGCGAGAAGGTCCGTGTGGAATTACGGACATGTGAAGGGGGGCCATAGGGGATCATGTGTCCCTGTATGTCCGTGCCCCTGGCATGTGTCGGCACAGACCGTACACATGTCGGAGGCACGGATGTGTGAATGAGGCCTGTGAGTGAGATGTGCTGATTGACTCACTGTGTTGCAGGTGTAGGTGTGGCAGCCAGGATATCAAGTTGCCTGGTGCTGGAAGGCAGAGAGACGGGAGATGGGAGGCAGACCAGACATGAACTCCAGGATGTGAGGACGTGAGGCAGAGGAGATCCCCATCCCGCTAGGACAAGGTGGGAAGCCAGGCTCTCCATGTGGGAGACGCCTGTTCCTCTGAGCCGTATGGAGTCCGTTTATATAATGTGGGAATAATTACCGGCTTGGTGGAGCACTGGGATGAAGAAAGAAACAGGGGGACCTTTATTGGCCCCTTGTGCTGCCACTACGCGTTTCGACGGCTATTCAGCTGTCTTCATCAGGTGGTATAAGGGGTTGAACCAGAGAAATTACTTAAATAAGGAGTGTTCAATTACAATCGGATGATAGTCCACACCAAGAAACATTAGTTAACCCTATATGATCCTATTGTTTTTATTTGTTTTTTATTTTTGTTTCTATTAGTTTTAGGGCATATTTTGATAATGCACATGTACTGGTTATTGTTATTTTTATTGGTAGAAGCTTTTTATTCTATTGTATTCTATATTTTATAATGTCAAGGTTGATTTTTTGATTACATTATACCAGGAGGATAAAAAAAAAAATGTTCCGGGTCGGCGGTTACGTGACACGGAAGTCACATGCCGCAAACACCAAGGAGTCAGCAGCAGAGCCCTCGGCGGGCACCGCATCAGATTGGAGCGTAACCCGGGCTTGCGCGAGGGCACAAAACTCCAAAAGGTGAGCGGCTACTCGGCTCCACCGCAAACTTTACCCCCAAAAGGTCCTCACAGCTGTGCTCTCCAATTTATTCTTTTACAGTATGGAGCCCGTTGACTTGGTCTGAGAGGGCTGTGGTCCATGCTGGACTGTGTGTGTGTTTCAGTGGGCCCTATGATGAGTGGTACCCATGGAGGCCAGGCGGCCGTAACCGCCATTGGGACCGACTGTGAAGTTGTGATGTGGTCACGTTGACCTCATGTGAGATGTGTAAAGGCTGTGTGCAGTGTAGCAGCCTGTCTGAGACTGTATGACCTGTGTGAACAGGGGTGTACCGGTCGCGTACCGGATCCCTGTGGGTCAGTGTAGGGTCTCAAGTATTATGTAATAGGTATAATATGTGAATGAATAATGGTCTATATGAACCATGTAAATAGTGCCAGGTGGGCGTAACTGCCATAGGAGCTGTAATTAGTGCTCCTGAGGTTCTATGGAGCTGTAGTTAGTGCTCAAGTGTATATAATAGTGTGATGTGTCTTATCAATTGTAACATTGTATTATATGTAATTTTGATGTAAATACTATTTGGTGTGTAATTTTGTGTTATGTGAGAAGTCTTGAATTCATGGTTTATGCCGTAATTTAATAAACCGCTGGACATTTATGTTACCGTTAAACACGGTGGTTGGTGTCAGTACGCTGCCAATATATATATATATATATATATATATATATATATATATATATATATAGGAAATGTAAAGTTGGAGTTTGATCCCTTGTGTAAAACTGTGTGCACAACTGTTCAGATAGGTTTGTGGTGCCACTAGCAATATTTTACTTGGTATGGCAAAATTCTTCAAATTCATAATTAAGTTGTAAAAATAGATTTTTGCTACCATAGGTAGACTGTAAATTTAGCAGAAAAGTTCATTTAGGCTAGGGTCATATCCGCGTGGTTTTTGTTTTCAAATCCTGATCCGGTTTTGAGCTTTTAAAAAGCTCAAAACCGGAGCAGGAAACGCTCCTCATAGGAACCCATTATGGTAACCGGATTGCTTTACAAGCAATCTGGTTACCGGCTCCGGCTCTGCAGCCTGCGTGAAAAATCATGCAGGCTGCAGTTTTCGGAGCGGCTCTAGCCTCTGCAATGTGGTAACCGCATTGATCAGGATGTCTAATCCTGAGCAATGCGGTTACCGTATATAATGCGATGCGGTTACCGTATATACTTTGCTTATCCCAGCTGCCGCCGGGATAAGCAAAGTGTTACACTGTAAAATAAACCTTTAATATTAATAATAATTGTGCCCTTCATGTCTCTAGGGGGTGCCCACCCAACCTAGAAACATGCTACCTATTCAGGTGAGAGTGTAAAGATTTAATATTGGCTGTACAGTAAGCCAGCTCCTGTCGGCTTTGTACAATTTTGTGAATGAAGCCGCAGCTCCCCTGTGAGCTGTGCGCATACTATACGTAATGTACGTATAGTATGTGCTCTGTCCGAGGTCCTGTAGCTTTTACAGTAGATCTATGGCGCTGCACAGCCCATAGATCTACTGTAAAAGCCTTCAGAACCTCCGACAGCGCACATACTATACGTACATTACATATAGTATGCGCGCAGCTCACAGGTGAGCTGCGGCTTCATTCACAAAATTGTACAGAGCCGACAGGAGCCGGCTTACTGTACAGTCAATATTAACACATTATATGCCCACCTGAGTAGGTAGCATGTCTCTAGTGAGGGTGGGCACCCCTAGAGACAAGATGGGCACAATTATTAGGAATATTAAAGCTTTTATTACTTTTATTACAGTGTTAACAGTTTGCTCATCCCTGCGGCAGCAGGGATGAGCAAACTGTACGGTAACCGAATTGCTCTGGATTACACATCTGAAGCAATCCGTTTATCACAATGCGGTTCCCTCCACACATTTTTCATAAAAAATGTGTGGGAACGCAATTGCATTTACTGCATCAGGATCTGGATGCGGTGAATTCAATTATGCGATCAAATGTGACCCTAGCCTTATGCTGTGAAATGTGAAGTGTTAAATGACTACCAACTGGCAGCATGTTTGCCAATCGTTCACACACATAAAAAAAAGTGCTATAGGTATATATGGAATGTTATGTAATAGAGTTTTGATCTTCTGTTAAAACCGTAGGACAATTTTACCAGACAAATGAGTGTTTTCCTCATTTTTGAGGAAATCAGTTTCCGTTTAGACTGCATTATTATTAGAGATGAGCCAACATTTTGACGTTCAGGTTCTGCTCTGTTTGTCAAACAGTATTTGTTCACTGCATAGATTGGTGAAGAGTTCACCACACTTCCAAACCCCATTCAAATCAATGGGAAGCAAAACAAAGGTCTAGAAAACACCTTCGAAGGGACCCAAAAGTTGCCAAACACTGCTCAAACTGTTTTGCAGTGGAACACCGCTGTTTTGGTACAAACACTAGCTTGCTAGACTATTAATTATCAAGCTTCTGCTCCGCTGTCACCCTGCTTCCGGGCCTGTTCATGAACCTCACTGCTTCCACCCCTTGATTTGCTAAAGTCAGATTATGTTCTGCCCACTCTGCCTGCCAGCATCTGTGATTAGCTGCTAATATGGCAACCAAACTAACGTCAAATAACTATAAAAAAAACCTGTAAAAATGTGCATGTGCTTTGCCGTATGTTTGATTTTTGAAAGGAAGGTAACATAGGAAGCTGGGGACTGGAATTCTCAGATTGGTGAAGCCCAATCATTCTGGGCCCCTCTTGCTAAAAATTGCAGCCCACATCCACCAGGGAAATGGCGCCTCTATGAGAAATGTCAAAACTGGCAGTTACCATTCTTTTCCAGTTGCCTGATCCAGGTGAAAGACTGGGTAATGTCAGCTGACAGCAAGCCCAGAGGTTAGTAATGTTGAGGTGTCAATCAGATACCCGATATTACTAAGGCGCCCATCACACGCATCAATATCGGTAGCGATATTGCTAGCGATCACGTGCACGCGCAATCGCTAACAATATCGCTCACATCGCTGGTGAGCTGTCACACAGACAGACTCACCAGCGATGTGGGCCAGTGAGATCGCTGGTAACTATGGTACACATCGGGTTACTAGGCACCGCGCGGCGCTTAGTAACCCGACGTTTACCATAGATACCATCTCCCAGCATAGGCTCTGCCGCTGGGAGATGGATCATCGTGGTGTCACACACCACGATGAGGCAGATTGATCAAGCGTTTATCGCTTGATATGAGCTCCGGCTCACCAATCTGCGATGTAACGATCAAGCGATTTTACATTGTAAAATCGCCTGATTGCACGCAGCGATGCACAAACGATATCGCTTAAGCGATCAAAAAGCAGATCGCTTAAGCGATATCGTGCATTAAATTGAAGCGTGTGGAGGAGTCCAAGATGGCCGCGATGTGAGGAGGACGTGTATCCAGGAGCTCCACAACCTGAACACAGCATCCCAGCCATCCATCCCTGCAGGCTGCCCACCGGAGCCCCTCGGACTCACAGCTAAACAGCCACCACCCCCCTGAACCGGTCACTGTGCTTCTTTTAGCAATCGGACCGGGGGAACGAGGCACAAGACCGGATTCCCTACCAGCCCCCGCTGCACACGAGGCAGAGCTGCGGCGGCGCCCGCTCTGCTAGGCCGCGCCGGATCTGCCAACATCTGCTGCGAGTGGAGAGAAGCGGTGGACACTCGGAGGCACAGCGCCCGGTCGGTAGTCCTGAGGAGACCGGCGGGTGTACGTGGAGACCAGGTATTCTTGCCCCCGCGTTCCAGCTGCGATCCATCAGGGGTGCTCAGGGCCGTTCTGAGACCCGAGGCCCGTGCTCCGGCCGACCACTCAGGAAGAAACGGAGCTTGCAGACAGAGGGAGCTGGAAGCCTCAGACCCTGCCGGGAGAGACATAAACCACCCGAAAAAAAAAACCTCCAGGACCGCTCATCTTCAGACAGGAGAAGCTGCAGGAGAGGGTAAGTGGAGGCTGATCCTCATCCATAGGGGACAGCCTGTCACTGCCTGCACTGTGTATAAAATTACAGAACTGTGGCTGGGCTGGACTGTATCTGTGGTGACAGGGGTTTAAAATAGTGAGGTGAAGAGGCAACGGGTCAGTGGTCACTGGGGAAGGTGGAGGTGATGTCCACCCCTCACATCGTACACCATAAAGCGCAGAGAGAAGCCCCCCAACCATCTGGGAACTAACGTCTTGAAGGGACTCTATATGATCAGCTTATAAGACTGGGCAGTGTACTATTTCCTGGGGATTACCCCTGATAAACCTATCCACTCGTCAACTGGACTTCTTTTTTGATAACCTAATAACCTGATACACAACAACAAAGAGGTCAGAGGACCCCCCAGCAAGCACCCTTCACTCTCTGCACCAGGTACTACAATATCAGTGCCTGTAGACTCCCTTCTCACCGCTATCTGTCCTGCTGGACACAATTTGGACCAATGAATCCTTAAACTAACCATAACCAATTAGAGGGGACATATAGACTTAAACTGCACAAATACGTCACACGGTGACCACAGATACCACCATGGGAAAGACGACCATTAAACCACCTAAGAGTGCGCCTAAATCCGCAAAGGCTGTAACTCAAGCCGATGTTGACCAATTCCTTAAAAAACAGGCCGTAGTGGAGGACACCCCTAAATCAACCAAGAAGTCCGTCCTGGCCTGCACAGACGACACAGACTCTGACATGGAGAGTGATTCAGAGGGAGGTAGTGTATCTGGAGACCCAATGGTGACCCGCTCCTTTATCAAGAGAGCCCTTGCCAAAGCTATCGGCCCGATTGGGCGAGAGCTAGCGGAGATTAAACGTGACCTCACGCACCAAGGCCACAGACTGGAGTCACTGGAAAATGCCCAAATAACAACTGTACATCACTCCAATGCTATCCTAGAGGGCCTTAAAGAGCATGAACACCATATACATGACATCTATGTTGCTCTTGAAGACCATGAAAACCGTGAACGCCGGCAGAATATTAGGATTAAGGGTCTCCCTGAAACTGTGGCCAATGAAGCACTAGAAAAGGCTGGAGTGGAGATCTTTAAAGACTTACTTTCTGAACATGACCCTCAGGACATTGAATTGGTGCGGGTCCATAGAGCCCTTCGACCTAAACCACAACAAGGAGAAGCTCCCCGACATGTGCTGTGCCGTTTCCTGGACTACCGTGTAAAGAATCTAGTTCTCCGCAGAGCACGGGAAAGACAGGAGATAACCTATGAAGGTACCCGAATCCAGTTGTTCCAAGATCTGTCGGCCATTACTTTGAAAAAACGATGGCTACTGAAACCATTTACCAATGCAGTCCTACAGAAGGGATATCGCTTTCGCTGGCTCTTCCCATTTGGGATCTTTGTTACAGCGGATGGGCAGGGAATCACCATCAGAACATCCGCAGATCTGAAAACGGCCTGTGAGACTTTGGACATATCTCTTGACAAATTCCCGGATCTGGAAGCTTTCCACTCAGCCTCAAAGATAAAACCCATCCTAGGTCCTACACCATGGCAACAGGCGACTCCAAAATCGCAACGAATTAAAAGGAAGATCGCTAAATCACCATCTGCCAAGGACCCGGACGATGCCACCTGAGATATATCCGGGAAGAATAGCGCCAAAACCCCCGTCTCGTACCTGTCTTTGAAAAAGTGGAGTTAATCATAAGCTGATTGATACTGATCTTATGTCTTTCTTTATTACCTAAGATTTTATTATTTCTTTATTAGCCTTACCCAGGTTCACCCTACATTTATTCACGCTCAACTTATGCGTTTTTGCCATGGTGGAGAGCTGTTATTGTTCATGTTAACCTCTCCGCCTTATGGCGATATTTGGGAGTAGGGAAACATATACCTTCTGCTTTCCGGAGGTCATTGCACAGCCATAACCCTCTCCTACCAAACCCTTACGCATAATTTATAATACTTGATATGTATAATGCAGTTGTTTACGTTAATTCCGTTCTGAACTAACCCCTCGAGTTGGTTATCAATAGTCCAAGCCAACTATGTTGAATTTTATACTGGTTCATACTGCTCTACTATGTTTGATAATTGAGACTTCTTCATTTTCTTCTTTTCTTCTATCTAGGATTTCTTTCTCTTCTGATTCTTTTTCCCTACCTCCGCTCTCTACCCATCCCCTGTCCCTACTAGGCACGGAACACGATCCAGCTCCAGGGATGTCAGCCGATCGCCAAGTACTACAACATGCATGACACCGGTAAGAATATTACGTTTGCTACAATCAATGCTCATGGCCTTAATTCACCCACCTCGCGACACCAGACTCTGCATAGATTACGAAAACAGAAAGCAGATATTCTGTTCTTTCAGGAAACCCACTTTAAGCCCGACAAAATTCCGAATTTTGAGCGGTGCCAATATAACACCTGGTACCATGCCACCTCCACTCAGTCAAGATCAAGAGGTGTTTCCATAGCACTACGGTCTGGAGTATTATTCCAACACCGAGAATCTCTGGTGGATCCTTTGGGACGCTATATCTGCGTGAAGGGCCTCCTTATTGGCTCATTGACAACCTTATGCAGTTTATATGCACCTAACAAAAAACTCTTAAAATGGTTGGTTTCTACTCTAAAAAAAATAGAGAACTTCAGAGAAGGTACCCTGATTGTGGGTGGGGATCTGAATATAGCGCTGGAGCCAATGCTGGATACATCTAAACGAAAGAGCACATATACACCCAGAGATCTAGCTAGGATACGGGCTATTCTAACTTCAATGCATCTCCTTGACTCTTGGCGCTATATGCACCCGACCACGCGTGACTATACTTTTTATTCCAACCCCCATAAGTCTTACCACCGCATTGACTATATCCTGATACCTAGGTTATGCCTATCGCGGATATCTGATGCAAACATAATTCCCAATGTATATTCTGACCATAATATAGTACTACTCTCAATGTCCACCTCTGGGACAGACCTGAAATCCAGATCCTGGCGTCTCAACGACTCCCTACTTGACTCCCCTACGACGCGGAAACGTATTACAGACGCACTTCACCATTACTTCCAACTCAACGATACACACGACACATCTCCCCAAATTCTTTGGGAAGCCCACAAGACAGTGTTGAGAGGTGAACTTATCTCCATCGCGTCATATCATAATAAAAAACGGCATCAGGAGGTTCAAACACTTTATGATGAAATCTCTCGTTTGGAGACGGACCATAAAAATACTTCTGACCGTACAGTCTTAGATACTCTTTCCAAACTGAGGCAGAAACTGAGAGACGCTCTCAATGTCAGATCAGCTAAATTATATGCCTCCTGGAAAAATAGAATGTACGCGCATGGAGATAGAGCCTCCAAGTTCCTCCTGAAACACTTACGTAAACGGCAAGCCCGCACTCTAATTCACTCTATCACTGACTCACAGGGGCTAACAGCTTGCAACCCATCACACATTGAGGAGGCCTTTCTGGACTATTATTCTGGGCTATATAATCTCAGGCCAGCCGACACACAGGCTCTTAAGGAACAGAGGCGCCTGGACACCTCCCACTTCTTGACACGACTGAATCTACCCACGTTAACGTTAGACCAGCGACAATCACTGACCCGACCATTCACCTTGAGTGACCTCCAGTCCACCCTGTCGAAGTGTCCCACAGGCAAATCTCCAGGTCCCGACGGATTCACGGCCCACTACTACAAAACGTTTGCACCCCTTCTGCTACCACATCTCTTGAAGATTTGTAACGAGGCATTTGAGGGTAAACCCCTCCCGCAGCAAATGCTGGAAGCAAAAATATCCTTGATACATAAAGAAGGTAAAGACCCCAACTTATGTAGTAACTACAGGCCAATTTCACTGTTAAATGTTGACTTGAAACTTCTGGCCAGTATGATAGCTCATAGGATAAGGAATTTTTTGCCCTCACTGATCTCGTTAGATCAATCTGGCTTCGTGAGCGGTAGGGAAGGCAAAGATAACGCGCATAAAATATTACATATCCTTCAATATGTGAAATCCCGACATCAACCCCTTGTGTTGGTGGGCACGGACGCTGAGAAGGCCTTCGACAGGGTGGATTGGACTTATCTGGAGGTGACGTTACTGCATTTCGGTTTCCCTCCTTCGCTAGTTGGTACCATTATGGCCATGTATCATAACCCGACGGCCCGTATTCAGATCAATGACACGTTGACGGAGCCCTTTACAATTCATAACGGCACTAGACAGGGCTGCCCGTTGTCTCCACTCCTGTTCGTCCTGGCTATGGAACCCTTACTGATTGCCATTCAGGAACATCGAGATATAGAGGGCGTTCACATCAATAAATCTCATTTCAAATCTGCTGCGTTTGCAGACGACCTCCTCGTGTTTCTCACTAAACCTTTGATTGGGTTCCCGGCCTTGATAGCACTGGTGGAACAATACGGCAGCATTTCTAACTTCAAAATCAATATGTCCAAGTCTGAAGCGTTAGACTTTCGCGTTCCCCATCGCACTCTCGTGACCTTGCAAAACTCATATCCCTTCCACTGGCCCAAGACTCACATAACATACCTGGGGGTGAAGTTGGGGCGCACAGATTCTGATTTGTTTACGCTGAACTTTCCCCCTCTGCTCACTTCCACGTCAACGCTCATTAAGCAATGGAGAGATGCTTACCTTTCGTGGATGGGAAGGAAAAACATTATGAAGAGCTTGATATTGCCAAAATTCACTTATCTATTCCAAATGCTCCCCATACACATCCCGGCGTCCTATCTTCATAAAGTGAATTCCCTTTTCTCCAAATATATATGGAAGACCAGGAGACCGCGCGTGGCATACCGTACACTTACCCTCCCAAAATCATCAGGGGGCATGGGAGTGCCGGACATTAGGCTCTACTATAAGGCAGCTATCCTGTCGAGAACAGTAGACATAATTCGAGGGAATACGGAAAAGCAGTGGATAGAGATTGAAGAGGCACTTGCTCCCCTACCCCTCAGAGCGCTATTCCTAATGCACTCCAATACCTGTACCGAGCATATAGTCAATCCCCATACTAAAAACACCCTTAAACTCTGGCGTGACTCACTAGACGATCTAGCCCCGCCATTATCACCCCTTTTGTCTCTATCTGACATTCTAGCACGCTCTACATCGACCCCGACCGGACACTCCAAGAGCCCTAAATACTCGGGTATTTCCTTAGACCACCTCCTCCAAGAAGGTGTCCTTCTCCCCCTCCAAGACTTGCAAAGGCACCCGGACTTGACAACTTTAACCTTCGTCGCCTATAACTCAATTAAATCCCTCCTGCGTCGTCACCTTAAAAATGTCGACCTGAACAGACCTATGACAGTCTATGAGACACTTTGTGCTAGAACCGCTAGACCCGCGAAAATTTTCTCACAACTATATCATATGCTCTTACTGTCCAACCACTGTCACAAACGAGCGTATATTTCTCTATGGGAAAGAGATCTAGGACACACCTTCACGAAAGAACAGATATCACGCATATATGGAGCCTCTCATGGACCCACCCATTGTGTCCGAGCACAAGAAAACTCATATAAAATAATAACGAGATGGTACCATGATCCCATTAAATGCCAGAGATGGGGGGCTCCATCCACGGCTGAGTGCTGGAGGTGTGGTGCCGAAAATGGAAACTACTACCATATCTGGTGGCAATGTCCTGTCATATCTTCTTTTTGGCAAATTACTGGAAAACTGATCACTATGGTTCTGGGAGAAAAGGTGCAATTAACTCCAGAGACGACTTTGCTAAATTTCAGGCTATGGCCCTCAAAGAAATATACATCAATCTTGGCCCAGAATATCATCGCAGCGGCCAAACTCCTAATACCGGTATACTGGCGCTCGGCTGAAGTCCCTTCGCTCCAACAGCTCCATACTAAAGTTCACCAGTTGTACCTTGTAGCAGAAACGGTGTCCTATGTGAACCACACTCGAGTTTCCTTCTTAGACACCTGGTCACCATGGATTAAATACAGTTCGACATCCTAACTTGTTATCACCAAACAATGCCACTCAATCTGAAAGAGATCCCGTGTCCTAACCTTCCCACCCCACACCCCTCTCTTTCTTGTTTCTTGTTTCATTCCTATCTCCTTACTTCTCTCTCGACTCTTTTCTTTCTCCACCCCCTCTTAAGCGAATCGGCTTGCCTTTATTTTTACTCTTCTTAAAGTCTTTAGATCTGAATTATTATTGATAGCTAACCATGTGCACTTCTTACAGTGCGGTTATTGAATGTATCTCTCTGTGACACTGGAATGGTTCACATTAACTCCCATCTTGGGGGCGATGTTGCCGGGTGCACCCCACCTCTGCCCATCACTTCTTTGGGGCTGTGGAGCGTGTTCGTGCGATGCAGGACCAACAACATCCTTGCACTGTCTCAGAGTATTATTTATATGGCCGTTTATTGTAATGTTAGAATCCAGGTATACAACTGGAATCTTTCTCCTCTAACTGTGTACTCACATTATATTGTTGAAAAATGTTGTTTTACTGTCTATTACAATGTACTGCAAAGCGTTAATAAAAAGAATTTTGAAAAGAAAAGAAATTGAAGCGTGTGACGGCCGCCTAAGTTAGCAAGGACACAAATAACCCAAACCAATATATATTTGATTTGAAAATGTACCCCAATACATTCCTCTTTCACCATTTTTTTAAATTAAAATTATTCTTTTTTTAAGACTCTCATTCCACTCAACCTGCTAAAATAAGGATGTAAAAAATAATTAGGAAAAAATGAAACCCAAATGAACGCTGAAGTAGTCCCAGCATATGGGGGGGGGGGTGTAATATTAGTGACTGCATCCCCCATATGGTGGGACAGCAACCATTGCACGGCTCCTAGCAGTGTGACAAGCCTTGATTTCCTTAAAGTTGTTTCAGGTTACACAGTGTGTATCATGCAGCAGGGAATCCCGCAGTGTGACCTGAGATAACCTCAGTGGGGTCAGTGCTCATGACACTAGCTGGCTCGCGAGTGCTGTGATATCACATGACATGTAGCAGTATATCTTGCTGGTATCATTAGACAGCGCATTTGAGGACTGATGTCAGGGAGTGCATCACAGTTTACACTTGTGGGATAGCCCCTGTGTAACCCTTGAAGTCTGAACTTCAGTAATCTTTGTGACAGCACCGCTTGTCACACTGTCAGCAGTGCCTGTGTGCCTGCTTTCACAGCATATGGGAGATGCTTTTGTGGCGCCCCACTGGTCAGTGCGCCACAGTAGGGTTACTGCACCCACAAACAAGTGTGCAGTTATTCCTGTCACAGGGAAGAGTAAGGTTTGCAACTGAATCCCATCCCCAGCACTCCCACACTTAACGCAGGGTAGACAGTCAGTCCCATTCCCATTGGGCGGAGTTAGGGGAGGAGGGAAGTCAGACAGTGGAGTTCTAGTTTGCACTGAGGAGCGAAGGAGAGGGGAGCCTCCGAGAGAGAGAAGACTCCCAGGTAGGGGGCCTAGAGAAGAGGCAGCCCCGGAAAAGAAAGAGGGGACCCCATAACAGAGTGCCCATACTCTGGGGAAACTCTGGTCCATCTAACGGAGTACCAGTTCCGAGGATATGGTGCAGGGTGCTCAGCCTCTGAGCCGTCCACACTGGTCGTCACTGGTCAGTTCATCAACCCTGACACACTGTCTAGAAAGTGCAGCCTCTCCAGGATCACCCACCAAAGGTCGTGCCCCTTCAGAGAGAGAGGGAGAAGAAGGGAATCTCACAGCACCCCAACTGGCCTGCTATACAAGAGGGCTGTGCCGGGGCAGGTTTTAGCAGCAGGACAAGGGATTGACAAGAGAGAGTATACTACGGGATCCTCTGAATGACCTTGCAACCCTCTGTGACTAACCGACCAGCTACCTGATTATAGACTCTTTGCGCTGTAACCTGAACTGCCATCTGATTTGGTTTACAAAGTAAAGTACCCGTGTAGAGCGAGAAAGCTTAAGTGTCTTCCTTTTACCTCAACTGCTGCACTGTTCCGCAGGTTATCCTTTCACTCCAAACAACAACCAGCACCACCGCCATCAGTGCTGGTCTGCCCCGGGGAACTCAGCTTTACCTGCAGGGAGCTGTTCCATCCAAACTGCAGTACCAACTCCCCGGAGGTCTGAAGCGGCGCTGGTGCCCATCACCAGAATCTGCAGGTTGCATCACGACAAACTTTCAAACTCTTTGCTACCATTCTCCAACTCCTTTACCAGTTGACCACCAGGGCCAAGGGTCTGGGCAGGTCACTAGTGACATCCCAACCACAGCAGGGCCCAGACACCCGAGCCCCCATACAACCCTGGGTTAGTTAACTTTCTGTGAATGTGACCCCCCCATATGCTTGTAAGGCCCTGTGCCAAAGTACCATGTTTAATGCATTTTGTGGAGCAGATTTTGAGAACCTGCATCAAAATCTGCATGTCTATCTGAAAGCCAGCAAAGTATGAGAGTTCAGAAATTCTTTGTCAACTTTTGTTTCCTTGCAGATTTGATGCAGATTTTCGGGCACAAAAGAAATCTGAACCACATCTGCAAGGAAAACAAAAGCAACATTTTGAACTTTCATAGACCTTGCTGGCCTCAGGATATTCATGAAGATTTTGATGCAGATTCTCCAAATCTGTGTAAAAAATAGAATCAAACAATATACATTGGGCATGGGGCCCAAGATGGTCCAGGGAGAGCCGCAGTCATGGTGAAAGTGCTCAAAGATTCCTCTTGCCCCCTGGCTACCTCCACATAGACTTCTAAGGCAGGGGATGGCCACCCCCCTCCAGGAGACACAGGAGGAACTTGGGCAACCTGTGAGGTCATTCAGGATTTCTGGGCACTGTGGGTTTCTCTGCAGTTGGGTGGCTAACAAGATCAGTCCTGGCTTCCAGCCGATGCAGTCTTGGAATTCGTCCATGATGGCAACTCGACTTAAAACTAGCGCAAACAACCTCTTGCGCTTTTCACTTTCATGAAGGTGACCACTGCCCCAACATACAGGGTGTGGAGTAATGAAGGCAGATATTCATGCATCAGGGTGGACCAGTTCACGTAGCACCTGCCACCAGTTCTGTCTTCGACTAAGTACCCAAACCCCCTCTTCTGGAAAAATGTTGCCATTCAGCCCTGAGTGCATTACTCATCAAAGGTGTAAGCTTTAGGCCCCTGCAACCACTCTCAGTGATGGCATCAGATAGCCTAATTTCTTCCGGAAATGTGACAGGCCGGGGTGGTTCAGGCCTAATATGATAGTTGCTGGGAGATGGTAAGGGTCACCACATGGCATTCTCCCAGACAAAGGCCTCTGGTAGGGGGGTTCTACACAAGGCAGGGAAGCAGGGTTTTCTGCCTCTACTACCTTCTCCTTCTTGTCATCCTCCTGGATTTGCTGATCCACCTACGGCGGCACTGGCTGCAGGTGTAATAAGGTCAGGCCTGCTGCAAGACTCTGACTCTGACCTGTGCTGGTCCCAGAACAGCTGACTTCCTTACTCTGAGCTGCGTTCTACTGGCACCTGTTCAGGCATTTGGGAATAACACCGGATTCTGACCTTGCTGCATATCAGACCTATTGCGGGTAGCGCGGTCATAGTCTAGCTCAAATATGTAGAATTTGTCATCTCTTCTGTGGGTTGGTGAAACACCCCCCAGCCCCTGGGGTGGTGAGGAAGATGATGTCCTCCAGAGCAGGCATGTCTTGAGGTGGATCCATAACATCTCCAAACTGCAGCTTGTAGGCACACAGTAGCACAGTGTATTGTACGGCAATCCAACGATGGTGCCGGCCTCTGCGCTGAAGCATCTTTAATATGCCTAGGAGCCTGCCTCTTCCAGCGCCTAGACCCAATCACTTATTGAATATTATTGTTTGCACAATCTTGTTGCCTAGCTCCTCATTAAACCCTCCATGAGGTGTGCTGCAGAAGGCTCTTGATTTACAAATCCCAATTCCCATGACACAGGTAACATCTGGGCTTGTGGTTGGGGGGAGTGATTATTGAAGCCTGACTTATTTGGAGGAGAAATATAAAAAAGAAAATGTTTTTAGCTCACCACCAAGTCATCTGGAATGTTGAATAAGGCTAGTGAGCAATGCAAAGACAGCTCCAAGATTAATGGTATAATAACACACTTGTGCACATGTCAAAAATCTGCATTCTAGAGGCATGGAATGAAATGAAATAAAGGGATTGCACATTTTCAAGAAGCAATATCCATAGTATGATATTTAATGACTGTGAACAGACCTATAAGACCATGTACAATGAGTACGGAAAGTATTCAGACCCCTTTAAATATTTCGCTCTTTGTTTCATTGGAGCCATTTGGTAAATTCAAAAAAGTTCATTTTTGTATAAATTTTATTCAAAATTTTTGCAAATTGATTAAAAAAGAAAAACTGAAATATTACATGGTCATAAGTATTCAGACCCTTTGATCAGCCACTCATATTCAAATCACACACTGTCCAGTTCCTTGTGATCCTCCTTGAGATGGCTCTACTCCTTCATTGGAGTCCAGCTGTATTTAGTTAAACTGATAGGACTTGATTTGGAAAGGCAAACACCTGTTTATATAAGACCTCACAGCTCACAGTGTGTGTCAGACCAAATGAGAATCATGAGGTCAAAGGAACTGCCCAATGAGTTCAGAGACAAAATTGTGGCAAGGCACAGATCTGACCAAGGTTACAAAAGCATTTATACAGTACTCAGGGTTCCTAAGAGCACAGTGGCATATATAATCCTTAAATGGAACAAGTTTGGGACCATCAGAAGTCTTCCTAGACCTGGCCATCCAGCCAAACTGAGCAATCATGGGAGAAGAGCCTTGATGAGAGAGGTAAAGAAGAACCCCAAGATCACTGTGGCTGAGCTCCAGAGATGCAATAGGGAGATGAGAGAAAGCTCCACAAAGTCAACTATCACTGTAGCCCTCCACCAGTCGAACTTTATGGCAGAGTGGTCCGATGGAAGCCTCTCCTCAGTGCAAGACATATGAAACCCCGCATAGAGTTTGAAAAAGAAAAACACATGAAGGACTCCCAGACTATGAGAAATAAGATTCTCGGGTCTGATGAGACAAAAATATACCTTTTTGGTGGTAATTCTAAGTGGTACGTGTGGAGAAAACAAGGAATTGCTCATCACCTGCCCAATACAATCCCAACAGTGAAACATGGTGTTGGCAGCGTCATGCTATGGGGGTGTTTTTCAGCTGCAGGGACAGAATAAGTGCTTGCAATTGAAGGAAACATGAATGCCACCAAGTATAGAGATATCCTGGATGAAAACCTTTTCCAGAGTGTTTTGGACCTCAGACTTGGCCGAAGGTTCCCCTTCCAACAAGACAATGACCCTAAGCCCACAGCTAAAATAACAAAGGAGTGGCTTCAGAACACCTATGTAACCATTCTTGACTTACCCAGCGAGAGCCTTGACCTAACCCCAATTGAGCATTTCTTGAGAGACCTGAAAATGGCTGTCCACCAACATTCACCATCCAACCTGATGGAACTAGACAGGATCTGCAAGGAAGAATGGCAGAGGATTCCCAAATCCAGGTGTGAAAAACTTGTTGCATCATACCCAAGAATGGCTGTACTAGCTCAAAAGGGTGCTTCTACTCATTACTGAGCAGAGTCTGAATACTTGACTATGTGATATTCCAGCTTTACTTTTTTTTAATACATTTGTAAAAGTTTCTACATTTCTGTTTTTTTTTTTCAATCAAGATGGGGTGCAGAGTGCATATTAATGAGACAAAAGTTAACGTTTTTGAATTCACCAAATGGTTGCAATGAAACTGAGTGAAAAATTTAAAGGGGTCTGAATACTTTCTGTACCAGTGTATGTTAAGCATATAATGGACAGATTCCATCTTTTATCTGAATTGTTATCAGATAAGTGTAGAAGAGGTGGCCTCTCATATTACTGACCCTCTGCAATATTAAAGGTTTTCTCAGTCATCAAAAAATATTAAAGTTCCAAGAGCCATAACGTTTTTATTTTTCTATCAATATCTATTATATAATTGCCGTAGGCACGTTTGTGTCGGACCCCGGCACGCCGTGGCTTTGTCACTATGTGACGTCACCACGTGCGAGGCATTGCCCGCGTAGCGGGCATTGCGACCCCTCGCCGCTGTCATCCCGCTCCGGAGCAGCTGCTGTCAGCACATGCTGACACAGTGCTCCGGAGCCTGTGCCCCTGTGCCCCTGTGATCCGCTCCGGAGCAGCTGCTGTCAGCACATGCTGACACAGTGCTCCGGAGCCTGTGCCCCTGTGCCCCAGTGCCCCTGTGCTCCAGTGCCCCTGTGATCCGCTCCGGAGCAGCTGCTGTCAGCACATGCTGACACAGTGCTCCGGAGCCTGTGCCCCAGTGCCCGTGTCATGCCCGCGCCCCCCTGGGTCCTCCCGTCTCCTGCCCGTGCTCCCCCCGGTCCTCCTGCCCTCTCTGCTTCTCGCGGGGCCCCCCTTGCTCCCGCTGCCCAGGGCCGCACCATCCATCCGTCCATGCCAGGGGGAGCGGCTGTGCAGAAGGAGCCGCCGCTTCCTGCCTGCCGCGCTGCGCCGGGAGCGGCAAGTTTAAGAGCTGTGTGCATGATGTATGTGTGTCCTGTGTGCATGATGTATGTGTGTGCTGTGTGCATGATGCATGTGTGTGATGTGTCCATGATACATGTGTGTGCTGTGTCCATGATGCATGTGTGTGATGTGTCCATGATGCATGTGTGTGCTGTGTGCATGATGCATGTGTGTGCTGTGTGCATGATGCATGTGTGTCCTGTGTGCATGATGCATGTGTGTCCTGTGTGCATGATGTATGTGTGTCCTGTGTGCATGATGTATGTGTGTCCTGTGTGCATGATGTATGTGTGTCCTGTGTGCATGGTGTATGTGTGTGCTGTGTGCATGATGCATGTGTGTGCTGTGTGCATGATGCATGTGTGTGATGTGTCCATGATACATGTGTGTGCTGTGTCCATGATGCATGTGTGTGATGTGTCCATGATGCATGTGTGTGCTGTGTGCATGATGCATGTGTGTGCTGTGTGCATGATGCATGTGTGTCCTGTGTGCATGATGCATGTGTGTCCTGTGTGCATGATGTATGTGTGTCCTGTGTGCATGATGTATGTGTGTCCTGTGTGCATGATGTATGTGTGTCCTGTGTGTATGGTGTATGTGTCTGCTGTGTGCATGATGCATGTGTGTGCTGTGTGCATGATGCATGTGTGGGCTATGTGCATGATGCATGTGTGTGATGTGTCCATGATACATGTGTGTGCTGTGTCCATGATGCATGTGTGTGCTGTGTGCATGATGCATGTGTGTGCTGTGTGCATGATGCATGTGTGTGATGTGTCCATGATACATGTGTGTGCTGTGTCCATGATGCATGTGTGTGATGTGTCCATGATGCATGTGTGTGCTGTGTCCATGATGCATGTGTGTGCTGTGTGCATGATGCATGTGTGTGCTGTGTGCATGATGCATGTGTCCTGTGTGCATGATGTATGTGTGTCCTGTGTGCATGATGTATGTGTGTCCTGTGTGCATGATGTATGTGTGTCCTGTGTGTATGGTGTATGTGTCTGCTGTGTGCATGATGCATGTGTGTGCTGTGTGCATGATGCATGTGTGTGCTGTGTGCATGATGCATGTGTGTGATGTGTCCATGATACATGTGTGTGCTGTGTCCATGATGCATGTGTGTGATGTGTCCATGATACATGTGTGTGCTGTATGCATGATGCATGTGTGTGCTGTGTGCATGATGTATGTGTGTCCTGTGTGCATGATGTATGTGTGTCCTGTGTGCATGATGTATGTGTGTCCTGTGTGCATGATGTATGTGTGTCCTGTGTGCATGATGTATGTGTGTCCTGTGTGCATGATGTATGTGTGTCCTGTGTGCATGATGTGTGTGTCCTGTGTGCATGTTGTATGTGTGTCCTGTGTGCATGATGTATGTGTGTCCTGTGTGCATGATGTATGTGTGTCCTGTGTGCATGATGTATGTGTGTCCTGTGTGCATGATACATGTGCTTGAAGGTATGCTGTGTGCATGATGCATGTGCGTCCAGGTGTGCTATGTACATGATGCATGTGTGTGCAAGTGTGCTCGCTCCATCCTGCCCCCCCCATCCTGCTCCTCCGGCTCCATCCTTCCTCGCTCGCTCCATCCTGCCCTGCTCACTCCATCCTGCCCCCCCGCCACCATCCTGCTCCTCCGGCTCTATCCTGCCCCGCTCACTCCATCCTGCCCCGCTCCCCACTATCCAACCCTACCCCCTCTGCCACCATCCTTCTCCGCCTCCATCCTGCACGCTCCCTCCATCCTGCCCCCCCCTCCGCCTCCATCCTGCCCCGCCCCCGGCTCCATCCTGCACACCTGCCATCCTGCCCCCCGACACAATCCCGCCACTCCCCCCATAGTGACAAAGCCACGGCGATTTCGGGGTCCGACACGATTTTGCCTACGGCAACTCTATAATTGCCGTAGGCATTTTCGTGTCGGACCCCGAAAACGCCGTGGCTTTGTCACTAAGTGACGTCACCACACGCGAGCAATGGCCGCGAAGCGGCCATTGCGAGTCTCTGGCCGAAAATAGGACCAGAGGCTCGGCCACAAACTTAGCGATTTACCACTGAGGTAGCGCGAGCAATGGCCGCGAGGCCATTGCGAGTCGCTACCTCAGCCGCCGCACCTGCCGCAAGTCCCCCTATACTTTCTATATGCTCTTAGTACTGTTATTAATGCTCATAATACTGCTAATAATGCTATTAATACTGCTATTACTGCTAATAATAATGCTATTGCTAATATTATTGCTATTGATGATGCGATTATTTATTTAAAAATCTTTAAAAAAACAATAAACATATTCTAGACACCCGATGCATTTGCATCGGGCTCACAGCTAGTAGACATATAAGGGCTTGTTTTTTGTGGGACGAGCTGTACTTTCAGATGCAATCATTTATTCTACCATATAGTGTACAGTAAAATGGGAAACAAATTCCAAATACAGTGAAATTGCAAAAAAAAGTGCAATTATACATTTGTTTTTTTGGGTTTTTATTTGCCATGATCACTATATGATAAAACGACGGTGTGATGCCTCAGGTCAGTACGAGTTCAAACATGTATACCTTTATTGGTATCTAAGTGGTGAAAAAAAATTCAGAAGTTTGAAAGAAAAAAAAATCACACTTTTTGCGCCATGTTCTGCGACCTGTAGTGTTCTGGGATCTGGGCCTGTGTGATGGCTTATTTTTTGCAGTTTGAGCTGACGTTTCTAATGATACCAATTTTGGGTGGATGTGCTGGTTTGATCGCCTGCTATTGCATTTTATAGCAATGTAGCGGCAACCATAAAAATGCTATTTTGGCGTTTGGACTTTTTTTTCCGTTACGCAGTTTAAGGCTCTCATTAATTGATTTTATATATTGATAGATCGGGCATTTCTGAACACGGTGATACCAAATATGTGGTTTTTTTAAATACTTTTATTTTGAACTTTTAGTAGTTGTTTTTTTTTCACATGTTTTTAAAAACTTTATTTATTAATTAATTCTTGTTTTCACACAGCCCCATAGGGTGACACAGCACTGTAGTGGTTGATCACTTGTGACAGATCCCGATGAGCTGCAGCACATCGGGATCTGTCACAACTGCATACTGTGAGTGTTTGGCAGTGCTTGCCAACCACTCACAGGAAGTGCTCTGTAACAACGTCCGGGGTCAAGCCAGGACCCCGGGCTGTCACGTGAGCGCCGGAGATCCCGCGATCTTATCGTGGGATCTCCGGTGGAGGTGGGGAACAGCACGTTCCCCGCTGTCGCACCTTTGGATCTCGCTGACAGTGATTGACGGTGGGATCCAAGGGGTTAACAGCACTGATCTGATCCCGTTCTCTCTAGACCCCATTCTATGAAAAATGTACTAATCAAAAACGCTGCAAAAATGCACCAAAAACTTATTAATACACAATATGCTTTCGGTGCTTTTTTTTTATTTTTAAAAAAACCTAATAAGGTTTTGATGCAGAATTTTCCTGACCACAAACTGATCGCTTTTTTGAATGGGCACATGGCCTAATAATTCTGCACACTTTGTTAAAGAATGTATTCAGGTTTATACAGCTTGGAGTTGGAAAAAGTGCATAAAAATTATGATCTGGTAAAAATACACATTTGCCTAATAACTGTGCACACAGTGAACTATAATTCATGTTTAACATTTTTCAGCTTTTTTTTTAAGTTTTGCATTTATCCAGTTTCATAACATAGGCCATAACCAAAGCCAGATGAGACCTAAATAAATTGGTGTAAAATCCTTAGGGCTCAAACACACTGGCGTGAAACTAAGACGACTGCAATGCGAGTCAAAATCACATTGCAGTCGGACCAATGTTATTCAATGTCTGAGAACACATTTCCGAGTGTTGGACGTTTTTTTTTGCGTCCGATTCACGGATGACGAGTCAGTCGCAACATGCTGTGATTGTATGTGAGTATCGGACTAGACTCACCAATGCAAGTGTATGGGTCCGACTAAAAAGACGTACCACAATTGGACCGCACACAGACCATCCGAGTCGAATGCAAATTTTTGATTGATACATATCATTCTGTAGCTCAGACAACTGTAAAAAAATGCTTCTGTAAACTGTAAATGATTATACAGTAAATAGCTGCTGAGTTAAAAAACGGATTGCACTCGGACAACACACAGAAACCACACTGACCAAATGTCGGATAACACTCGTCCAACCCTCAGATCTGGCAGTCGGACCGTTTTTGCACTCACCAATGTGTTTCCAGCCTTATAGATTTTGTGCAATTTCCCACTTGCTCCAACTAATATGTATATTAGAAAAACTGTAAGGCTGCCTTCACACTGCATAATTTGTGATCAGTGTCTATCCATTTTAAAATGGATAGCCACGGATCAGTTTTGGCCTCCCATGTATCTCTATGGGCACGGATTGGTTCTAAGTGGCCGTCCATATGTGTCAGTTTTGTCACTGATCTGTTTGTATCGGTTTGTTTCTTGTACCCAGAATTGGAGACTGTTCCGATTTTGGGCTGCCTTGAAAATCACTGACACAGACACGAATCCGTAGCTGTCTGTGTCAAATAACATGGATGTCTATGGAGCGCGGATGTGTCCGTTTTGCTGTACTGAGCATGCTCAGAAGCAAGATACAGCTCCTCCCACCCCTATCTCTGCTAGCTGATGATGGATCTATTAAAAAAAAATGGTCCATTGCCATCAGTTGCCATCCGTTTGAACAGATCAATGATTGTCCGTATGGTCCTTGAAATTCAAGGATCCACATGGATTTTAAAATTATGCAGTGTGGAGGCAGCCTATCTGAGATTTTAGTATGACATATTGCTCAACATATTTATGCAGGAAACCTGATTAAGTAATACATTGATAACATTTTCTCATGGTTTCAAAACATGTGGTTGTCTTTCCTCTGCTGTGCTCCCTGAATATTGTAGATTTAAAAATTCCATACCCTATTGACAGATAGAAGGTCTATTAGCTTCATCAAAATTGTTTTTTTTTTAACTCATGTTTTAAAGTGCAACCGCCGTTTAAATTATTATTAAATAATAATGTAGAGTAAGAGATTATAATAAACTTTCAAATATAATTTCTAAGTGAAATCTGGAAGAAAACCTTTCAAAAGCTTTCCAGAAGATGTCCCCAATAGGCAGTTTCTAAACCCGACATATGCTGGTTGTCGGAAGATACATCTTTAGCTCCACACACATGAATATGGCCATATAAGGGGGTGAGGTGGTGGGACCTACAGAGAGAGTTCACAATATAGCTGATAAACTACTCAGGTTACCTCAGGCAGGGACAGTGCTGAACTTAGGTTATCAGCACATAGCTCCTGTGATCTTATCTGACTCCTTTCCATTCACATCGATGCTGCTCTGTGCAATCAGCTGATAACACAGAGCAGAGCAATGTGAATGTAGAGGAGTCAGATGGGATCACACAGGAGCTGTGTGCTGACTGCCTGAGCTTAGCACTATCCCTGCCTGAGAAAACCTGAGCTTTTGATCAGCTTCTTTGTGAATGCTGTGTGGGCCCCTCCCTCAACCCTTATATGGCAGGATTCATGCGTGGAGCTGAAGACAGATTTCCAAAACAATGAGTATATCATGTTTAGAAACAGTCTAGTGGAGACATCTTCTGGGAGGTTTTTGAAAGGTTTTCTTCCAGATTTCACTTATGAAGTAGATTTGAAAATTTATTATAATCACTTGCTCTACATTATTATTAAATAAAAATTGTAATGGCTGTTACACTTTAACTGTTTTAACTCATTATACCTTTGTCTGAAACAAGAATTGTATTAAAAAAAGGAGCAACTATCTTAGTAAATATAGGCCAATGTGTTCTGGATATATTGAAGCATTGAGTTGTACTAGAAAATGCCAAAAATGAGCTTTTATATTGCTTACTGTAGCTCTGCAGCAGCCCACTATTCCACTTCTTTATTACCCGCTTAGCTTCCTAAACACTAGGAAAAGACTTGTTATGTCATGACAAAAAGGATACTAACAAGCTAAAATTGATTGATATCTATGATTATGCACAGATGTGGCAGTGCTGATGATTGATCCATTAATGGCCACATCTTAGCTGAAGTATTAGAATGCTTAAAACCTGGCCTGGTAAAGAATTTTACAAAGCAGATTTATGCAGCACTGATCAAAAGACTTATCAACTGATTTACTGGAAAATGCCAATGTCTTGGTGATCTGTTTTTACTCCTTTTTGCCATTTTACAGACTTAAACTTGTCAGGTAAATATTACATCACTTTATTAAAATGACTGTAGACTGGCTGACTATTTATCCATACTTTGTGGAAAAAAATAATGCGTCTCTTATTCACCAAAAGTCAGTTTTTTTTCTACATTTTTTCCCATGGCCACAGATGTATATAATCTAGTCCTTTGGATTGCAGTTTGACTATACTATCATTGCAACAGGAAGGGCTCATTTTAAAGAGCTAACTGAAGTCAGTTAGTGAAATTACTTATCTCCTAAATATCCCACAATGAACTGTGAGTGGCAGTATTAAAAATGAGAAGCGTTTAGAATGCACAGCAACTCAGCCACAGTTACAGAGTGGGGTAACTGAGTATTGAGGTGCATAGTGCAAAAAGTTACCAAAGCTCTGCTGTCTCAATACCTGAATTACAATCAGCTCAAAAACCCTGGAGCATTTTGCCATAAGGGCTCGGACACACATCAGTGAAACTCGTTCGTACTGTGCGGAAAAATCGCATTCCTCTTGGACCAATGTTAACTAATGTCCGAGAGCACATTTCCTAGTCTCATACGCGTTTTCCAAATCCGATTCTCGGATTGTGAGTCAATCACAACATGCTGCGATTCTATGCGAGCCACGGACAAGACTCGCCAATGCAAGTGTATGGGTCCGACAAAAAACACGGATTGCACTTGGACCACACTAGCACCATCCGAGTCTGATGTGAGTTTTAGTTGATACATTACCATTCCGGAGCTCAGACAACTGTAGAAAATGCACCTGTAAATGATTATACAGTAAGAAGCTGCTGAGGAAAAAAACGGATTGTACTCGGACAGCACTCGCACCATCCGAGGCTGATGTGAGTTTTATTTGATACATTACCATTCTGTAGCTCAGACAACTGTACAAAATGCACCTGTAAATGATTATACAGTAACTAGCTGCTGAGGAAAAAAAACGGATTGCACTCGGACAGCACTCGCAAGCCACACTGACCAAAAGTCAGATGACACTCATCCAACTCTAGGATCCGTAAATTGGACCGATTTTTCACTCGGATGTATGTCCATACCCTTGGTTTCTAAGATTGAACAGCTACACGCAAGCCTTACATCACCAAGCACAATACCAAGCATTAAATGAAGAGGTGTAAAGCATGCCACTACTGGACTCTGGAGAAATGGAAATATTTTCTATGGCGTGATCATGCTTCTCTATCTGGCAGTCTAATAGACGAATCAGAGTTTGCTGACTGACACAGGAACGTTAACTCCCTGACTGCATTCTGCCAACTGTAATGATTGGTAGAGGAGGAATATTGCTTTGAGATTGTGTGTTAAGGTTGGCCTAGGTCTTCTTGGTTCTAGTGAAGAGAATTTTTAATACATTGGCATGATCAGACATTTTAGACAGATGTATACTTGTGGACAGTACTTCCCAGAGACACACACCAAAATCTTGTTGAAAAGCTTCCCAGAAGATTGGATGCTATTTTAGTGCAAGGAAGGTTGTAGGTCATCTCCATTTTAATGCTTATGATTTTAGAATAAGATTTTATAAATTCAACAATAGCTATAAGTGTTTGTATCATTGCTAGTATTGATGGCCTGTGAGGAGTAAACTAATGCTGTGTTTTTGGAAAGGGGGGGTTCTTGTTAGTGTCTCTCTGCTGTGCAGTGCATTCCCTGAGCAGGACTCTTTAAGCACAATGCCTGCTCAAGACACTTGTGCACCATTTCCTAAATACTCAACCTTGAAATGCTGGGCCCAGGCCTCCAGACTTGCTGCTATTGTGGCCCAATACAATTTTTTTTAATGGATACTACTTTGCTGTGGTGTGACCCTAATTTTTTGGAAAAGTGGGGACTCTTGTTAGAGTCTCTCTGCTGTATTCCATGAGTAAGGTTCTCTGAGCACAATACCTGCTCATGACACTTGTGCACCACATTTTTAAATACTCAACCTTGAAATGTTAGGCCCAGGCCTCCAGCCTAGCAGCTATTGTGGCCCAATACATAATGGTTGAATGGATACCTACCACTTTGCTGTGGTGTGACTTCATTCATTGCTCTCCACAACTCACTTAAGTGTTTTTAGATTTCCACAGGCCACTAACCATATAATAATACAATTTGTTCCGCTTATCTTAGAAATTTGGTTTCTCTTTTCCCAGCTCCTTTACCCCTTCCTAACCTGACTCTGCTTAACATCACCAGTCGTATTTACCACAGCTTATAATACTGTTTTTCCTTTTTTTTCCCTTTTTTTTTCCTGTTGCTTATGTATGTATGTATGTGTCTTCAGAATTTGTGTCACTATCAGCCTGACGAAGGGGATTTAGTGTCCCGAAAGCTTGCTATGTTTACCATCTTTTCAGTTAGCCTTTAAAAGGTATCAACCACTGAGGACTCTCAGAATTAAATATTTTTCTATCTACTGCCTAACATGGTTCACACATTTTTACCTTAGCATTAATATGAGCAGTTTGGCAGCTTTTGGACGGTGTTTTCTGTGTGTTTCATGTTGCCAGCCATTGATATCAATGGGGACCAGAAGGTTTAGTGAACTGTTCGGCAAAAAATTCGACGAACACCCTGCATTCGGCAAACCAAACCTAATTCGAACACTCAGGTGTACGCTAATCTCTAGACATGATAAATTATGGCTACTTGAAACAAGTGACCCACCAACTGCCAAGTGATGATACGTCAAGTTTGAACCAACTTACTTCAAATGGACAAATGTAAGCAAGATTCATATCAGACCCAAATAAATTAAACTTGCTTTCATCACTAAAATAACTGTGGACCACTTCTCTTCCACACAACATGCTCCTCACCAAAGGTGAGCCTAACATTTTGATGCGAAGTAAGTGTGGCGCCCCACTGGTCAGGTGTCACAGTAGGGGTACTGCACCCATAAATGAGTGTGCGGTTATCCCTGTCACAGTGGAATGTAGGGTTTGTAGGAGGATCCCATCCCAGCACTCCCACACACCCACGTAGGCAGATCGTAAGGGCTCATATCCTAGGAGGGGGAGTTAGAGGAGGAGTGATGTAGAAAAATGAGGGTTTCTAGTTTGCCTTGAGGGATGAAGGAGTACGAGAGCCCTAAGCAAGAGAATGGGACTCCGAGAGAGGGGCATTGAGAGAGAGAGAACAGGCAGCCCAGACTTAAGGAGGGGACCCCCGAATCGGACCATCCATACTCCGGGAGGGAACCCTGGTCCATACACTGGAGTGCCGGTTCCAAAGATGCAGCACAGGGAGTTCAGCCACTGAGGCGTAACACTGGTCGTCGTGGGTCCATCTACTGGCCATGACACCCTGTCTCAAGGAAACCAGTCACAACAGAATAACCCACCGGGGTCGAGTTCCAGTGCATGAAAGAGGAGAGCGGGAAGCCAGGACAATCAGAAAGCATCCCAAGCCTGGTACTAAGCGGGCAGTTCCAAGACAGGCAGCTGCAATGGGACACAGGTTAGAGCAAGGAAGGCATACCACAGGAGAGTCCTAGAGAATCTGCAACCCACTGTGACTACCCGGCCAGCTACCCTAACCTAACAACTGTTGTCTTCTGTGAACTGCACCACCATCAGCATTGTTCCAGTAAGGTACCCGGGTAGAGTGACAGAATCTCTGCGTAATCATTTTCCCGCTGCACTACAAATTGTTTATCTCGATCATCAGCCCTTCCATCACTACAGGTGCTTCCCTGCCCCGGAAGGGCCAGCTCTACATGCAGGAAGCTGTACCATCACAGCTGCTATACCATCGGCTTCCGTAGGTCTGAAGTGGCGCTTGTGTCTAATCACCAGAATCTGCGGGTGGCGTCACGAAAAACTAATAAATATTTATTACCATTCCAATTACCTCTTTTTAGTTGACCACCAGGGCCACGGGTATGTGCAGGCCACCAGTGACATCCCTACCGCAGCAGAGGGCCCAGATAGCTGTACCTGGCTAGACATAGAAATTGCGCGGAGCCCCACGCATTTTTTTTTTATTACTTCATGAAATTCATGAAAAAAAAAAGGGCTCCCCTATATTCTTGTGTCCGGCCAGGTACAAATAGGCACCTGGGGGTTGGGGGCAGCCCGTCGCTGCCTGCTGGATCCGGCTGGTTCTGTAACCAGCCGAATCCAGCAAGCAGCGACGGGCTGCCCCCAACCCCCAGGTGCCTATTTGTACCTGGCCAGACACAAGAATATAGGGGAGCCCTTTTTTTTATTATTTCATGAATTTCATGAAATAATAAAAAAAAATGCGTGGGGATCCGCGCAATTTCTATGTCTAGCCAGGTACAGCTAAGCAGTTGGGGGCTGGAATCCGCAGCGCAGGGAGGCCCAAGCTTTCTGGGCACCCCCCGCTGCAAATTGCAGCCCGCAGCCGCCCCAGAAAATGGCGCATTCATTGAAGCGCCATCCTCTGGCGCTGAACCCCGCTCTTCCAGTGGCCCTGGTGGCGGGTGGCTCACTGGGTAATAATGAGGTTTAGGCCAGCTTTGTATTATCAGCTGGCCCTAAGCCCGAAATTTATGGTGGTCACGCCAATATTAGACATGACCGCCATGAATTACTATTAAATTGTTTTAAAAAAAACACAACACAGAGAAAAATTTTTTTATTAGAAATAAAAATAAAAAGCCATTAGGGACTCCATCTTTAATTAAAAAAATCCTCTTCCGTCCGATGTAGTCCAAAACACAATCTCAGCTCTGCTACTTCCCTGTCTGTGCTTAGACAGACAGGGATGTAGCAGAGCTGAGAACTGACTAAAGAGTCAGGGTTCAGCTCAGGTCATTATGACCTGAGCTGAACTCTGCTGTCAGCCAGACTCGCTCTGCTGCTGGCCATTCCCGAGCAGTGACGGAAGTTAATTTATTCACTGCTTCTGTCAGTGTTATGGAATCTCCGGAAAAAGCAGCAGAGACTCGGGGAGCGAGGCTGCAGCCGGCGCCGGCGGAGGAAGCGGTAAGTAGCCGGTCGGTCCAGTGCACCCCCCCCACCCTCTCCACCCTCTGCCCCCCTTCAGTCTTCTTGGTCTCCCCTTATGTTTCTCTACTCCCCTTCAGTCTTTCTGGTCCCCCTTGTTTCTTTGCCTCCCCCTTCAGTGTTTCTGGTCCTCCTTATGTCTCTCGGCTGCCCTTCAGTATTTCAGGTCCCCTCCTATGCGTCTCTGCTCCCCTTCAGTATTTTTGTTCCTCCCCTTCATCTCTCTGACCCCCCGTTTCATTTCTATGTCCTCCCCTTCATCTCTCTGGCCCCCTTCAGTATTTCTGGTTCCTCCTTATGTCTCTCTGCCCCCCTTCAGAGTCCCTGCCCCCCTTCAGTCATTCTAGTCACCCCTTGTCTCTCTGTCCCCCCTTTAGTCTTTCTGGACCCCTTTATGTCTCTCTGCCCCACTTCCCTCTCTGCTTTCCCTCTTTCATCTTTCTGCATCCCCCTTCCCTCTCTCTGTCTTTTCTTCAGTTTTTCTGGTCCTCCCTTATGTGTCTGTGCTCCCCCTCTTACTGCACCCCTCTTCTCTGTCTCCAGTTTTTCTGGTACCCTCTCATGTCTCTCTGTTTCCTCATTAGTCTTTCAGCTACAATCCTATGCAGGTAAGGGCCAACAAAACCTACTAAAGAGCAATAGCCAAACACAGGTGTATATCATACAATTAACGATAACTCCCTCTCCTAGGTCACTCAGGATATATAAAACGAAGGAAAAAAGACCCCAGCTATTAACAAAAGGAGAATCTGGAGAAAGATAAAATCAAGAAATTGTTTTAAGCGTGTTTTTAGAGTGTTTTAAAGAGTGATTTTTAGTGTGTGATGAGATTATAATAATAAAACCACTGTGATAAAAAATACACTATATAAGTGAATATCATTTAATTAATAACCATATATATGATTTAGCGTATTACCTATCATAGATATACACAAAAAATTTAATAACAGGGGCAGTCACACGGATATCCACTAGAGTATTTGCAGCTCATCAAAACTGTTCTGCTCCGGAGTCAATCAGCATATTATTTGCTTTGTAAAATTGTTCAAACGATCTTCTCCAAATAGCTTGCACGTTGCCAAATTTAAGATATTTAAGATATATGTTAACAATATTCTTTGTGTGACAACTCACTAACGATGTCGAAAGGATCGCAGTCACGTGACATAGCTAACGATATCGTTCACAGACATCGTAGCGTGTGAAGTGGCCTTTAAAGGGAACCTGTCAGCTAGTTTATGCTCCTCCAGCTCTCACTGTCTGTACCTGCTGCTTCATAATACCAGTCTGATCATCCCTGTCTGAGCTCATAGTGTAATGTGAAAGAAAAGCATTTATACACTTACATTTCCTTATGTAATGAGGCAGTCAGTCTCCAGCTTGGAGGACGGGGACTGTTTGGCAGGTTAATAGTTAACATTTCAGCCTTGTGCTAGAACATGTTGGGAGACCTGATGTGATGTCACAACCATGTGACTACAATAGGCGGAGCTAAGTTCTCATAGAACATAATAGGTTTGCTGGCTTAGCTCCGCCCATTATGGTCACATGATCGTTACATCACACAGGTCCTTTAGCTATCTAAGTTAAAAGTGAGTTAACTATTATCCTGCCAGACAGTCCCCCTCCTTCAAGGTGGGGACTGAAAAGTAAGTGTATAAATGCTTTTTTTTCACCTTTCACATTACACTATGAGCTCAGACAGGGATGATTAGAATAGTATTATAAAGCTGCAGCTACAGACAGTGATATCTGGGGGGACAAAAACCACCTGACAGGTTCCCTTTAAACTGATCTGGCATTAGGATTCTTCAGATAAATACAATTATACAAATACTACACATACCACATGCATAGTTATTATTTTATTTAAGTGGTGAAAAAAACTCAGAAATTTGTAAAAAAAAATAAATAAATAAATTTCACTTGTATCGCTATTTTCCAAGAGTCATAATGTTTTCAATTTTCAGGACATGGAGCTGGGTGAGGACTTGTTTTGTGCACCCCGAGACAATGTTTCCATTTACATCACTTTAGCGGTGGATACAATTTTCTGAATGCCACTTTTTACTCTTTTCTTGTGTTGTTGTGGCGGACAGTATAATTAATTTTGTGGTTTTGATTTTATTGTTACAGTGTTTACCGACTGGATTAATTTAAATTATTGTATAGTTAGGTGGATCAGACTTTTACAAATACAGTGATGCTAAAAATGTGCATAGTTTAAGCAAATTTATTTTAATATGAGTAAAGGGGGTGTTTTGAACTTTCTTATTTTTTTCATATCTTTTAAAACTTTTTTCACATTTTTTACGGGACTTAAACCTGCAATCATCATGGTCTCCTATGAACACCAATCATGGGTTAGATTTCAAAGGAGAACATTATGACAGGCAGAGTGGTCTTCAACAGATTTCCAGCCTCATGACAACCCTCTGGCACCCCACAATCACTTCACAGAAGCGCCATTAGGCATATGGAATGACGTACCCCGCTGCCAGCATGTTAATTGCCACTGTCAGAGACTGACAGTGGCATTTAATAGCTCCATTTCACCTTTATTAGAGGAAAGTAATGGCTGATTAACACAGCCATCATCTGCATTTGAAGGATGCTGGCTCAACGTGCAAGCTCACGTTAAAGTCAGGGAGTCGGCATATGAATTACCAGAACATCATTTGTCAGTAAGGGGTTAAAAAAATAACTGCCATTTTTATATGCAGAATAAATAAATAAATGTAATTGTAATGTAATTTATATTGTAATGGTGTATAATATTTCATCTCATCCTATTCATTCATCTGATGTGATTGTGCTATGATTCACCCATCTTTCTGTGCTATTGTAATGGTATATAATCATTTTAATCTCAGATTGTTCAGGAATGCTGTAATAATGTCATCTGTCAGTAAGGCTTTATAGCCCACTTTGCTTGTAACCCTGTTTATTTATCTAGCTTGCATGTTCCCCTGCTGTCTTAAGTTAGTGTGATTGATTGATTGATTGATTGATTAACGAGTTAAATTGACCCTGATCTAAGCACAAGCTCCCCTATAAATTTAGACATAGCCTAGGGGTAGCATATGATGCTGGGGTAGCATATGATGTGCAAATTTAAATAAGTGCACATTTTAAGAAGTGCAATATGTAGTTATACCAGGCAGTTAAATGGGGCAATATGTAGTTATACCGGGCAGTTAAACGGGGCAGGAAACGAATAAGTCATGCCAGACAAACAAACAGACATATAACTTGTTCACTTGTGTTGCAAAATGTGTTCACTATTTGTATTTGCATCATTTTTGTGCTAGCTGCTTCCATGCCTCATATCTACTAAGCCCAGATTTATCCACACCCTCCATACAATATAAGAGACAGGTTCACAAACCCCTTATCCAGGGGCGCATTAAGTTCCCCTGCCGCCTGAGCCCTAATTGAGGAGCGGGGGGTGGGGGGGCAGTGTGGGTGCTGTCAGTTCCCACGCTGCAAGTGAGGAGCGGGGAGGGGGAGGGGTTAGGCGCCTCAGGGCTCTCTTCTACAACAGGGTGTGAGGGTGTGTCTTACCGCACCCTGGCGGCACCCGAAAAGCAGGAAGCGGCTGTGTGGGGATTGTACCGCCCCCTTCTACACAGCCGCTCCCCCTGCCTACTTGCTGCCTGAGTTTAAGGGCTCACACTGTCAAATGAATGGACATCTACTCACTCTTCATTCTTCTGCTCCTAGTCGCAGTGGATATTGAACCAAATCCAGGCCCTTCTTATAATAGTAAACTTAACTCTTTCCCTACTACTCTCAGAAACTCCAAGAATTGAATTAATATCCCCTGCATGCCATCTGTCTCCTTCAACTGTGCCCTTTGGAACCCTCGCTCAGCATGCAACAAACTCTCCTACATCCATGACTTTTTCCTTTCACATAACATTGACCTCCTTGCTCTTACAGATACTTGGATTCAGCAGTCGGACACTACCGCTGCTGCTGTTCTCTCATATGGTGGCCTCCAATTTTCTCATACCCCTAGACCTGAGAACAGATCAGGTGGAGGTGTTGGTCTTCTGTTGTCAACAAATTGTGCTTTTCAGGTTATCCCACCTCTCCCCTCACTTATCTTCCCTTCTTTTGAGATACACACTGTAAGACTCTACAGGCCCTTCTCCCTGTGAGTGGCAGTGGTTTATCGACCCCCAGGCCCCCACGTCAATTTCTTGATCACTTTGCTACCTGGCTTCCTGACTTTGTAGCCTGCGATCTTCCCACTCTCATCATGGGTGACTTTAACATTCCTATCGACAGCCCGATCTCCACATCCGCCTCACATCTTTTGACCCTAACCTCCTCTTTGGTCTTTCACAACTTTGTAACTCTGCCACACATGAAGAGGGGAATACATTGGACCTGATCTTCTCCCGCCTCTGCTCAGTGCATGATTTCACAAATTCCTCTCTTCCACTCTCTGGTCACAACCTTCTTTCATTCTCAGTCAAATACTGTCCACCCTTCAAGGACACTCCCAACTCATTCACCTATAGGAATATACGTGCCATTGACACTCAGAAACTTATAAAGAATTTTCAGTCTTTACTCGCCCCAATTTCTTCCCTCTCTTGTCCCGACTCTGCTCTAAAACTCTATAATGGAACAATGCAAAGTGCCCTGGAAGAAGCTGCACCTCCTACACTTAAAACAACTTGGCACCAACAGCGACAACTCTAGCACACACTGCAAACACAGTTTTTCTCAAGCGGTGCTCCAGGTGTGTAGAACGCCTGTGGAGAAAATCCAAACTGGCCGGCGATTTTGGAGATTTAATCCATTATAAGTTTATGCTAAAAACATACAACACCGCCCTTCACCTCTCCAAACAAGCTTACTACAACATGCTTATCACTTCAGTAGCCAACAATCCTAAACAACTCTTTGACACTTTCCATTCTCTCGTTCGTCCAAAAGTACAGGCCCCAACCACCAGCCTCACAGCTGACGATCTGGCCAAATATTTTAAGTACAAAATTGACAACATACGACAGGAAATTTCCTTATAGACTCAGAACATCATGCATTCTCCTCCCTCCTGCACTTCATCCAACTCAGTTTCGGTCTTTGATCCCGTCACAGAAGAAGTCACCGAAGCGACCCTATTCCCTCACATCTCCTTCCATCCCTTTCTCCAGCTGTCACATCTCACCTAACAAAAATATTTAATCTTTCCCTTTCATCTGGTGTTTTCCCCCTCTCCTTCAAACATGCCAGTATACATCCATTGTTAAAAAAAACATCCCTCGACTAGAACTCTGCTGCTAACTACAGACCTGTCTCTAATGTCCCCTTCATCTCTAAAGTCCTGGAACGCTTGGTCCACTCCTGTATGATCCGCTATCTCTCCAACAATTCTCTTCTTTACCTTCTACAATCTGGCTTCCGCTCCTTAGATAAAACTGAAACTTCCCTCACTAAAGTCTCTAATTATCTACTAACAGCTAAATCTAATGGTCACTACTCCCTGTTGATCCTCCTGGATATCTGCACTGCATTCGATACTATGGATCACCAGATCCTTCTCTCTATGCTCTGGTCTGTTGGGGTTAAGGACACCACTCTCTCCTGGTTCTCCTCCTACCTCCTCCTCTGTATCTTTTGCCGGCTCCTCTTCCTCTCCTCTTCCCCTCACGGTTGGGGTTCCTTAGGGTTAAGTCCTAGGTCCCCTTCTCTTCTCTCTATACACCGCCCCCATTGGACAAACCATCAGTAGATTTGATTTTCCGTACCATCTCTATGCTGACAACACCCAGTTATACACCTCTTCTCCTAACATCACCTCCACATTACTACAAAATACCAGTGATTGTCTGTCTGCTGTCTCTAACATCATGTCTTCTCTCTACCGTAAATTGAATCTGTCAAAAACTGAACTTCTCGTGTTTCCTCCCTCTCCTAATCCTCCGAAACCTAATATTGCCATTTCTGTATGTGGTTCTACCGTTACTACTCAACAGCACGCCCGCGGTCTTGGGGTTATATTTGACTCGGATTTCGCCTTCTCTCCTCAAATCCGGTCTCTCGCTCACTCATATCACCTACACCTCAAAGACATCTCTAGAATTCTACCTTTTCTTACGGTTGACTCTACAAAAACTCTAACTATTGCCTTTAAACATTCTCGCCTGGATTACTGCAATTCTCTACTAATCGGTCTCCCTCTTACTAAACCCTCTCCAATCCATCCTCAATGCAGCAGCCAGTATCATATTCCTCTCCAACCGCTTCACCAATGCCTCTATCCTAGGGCAGTCATTGCACTGGTTGCCAGTCCGCTATAGAGTACAATATAAAATTATCACTCTCACCCACAAAGCCCTCCACAGTTCTGCTCCGCCCTACATCTCCTCTCTCATTTCTTTCTATCGCCCTACACTTGCCCTCCGCTCCGCAAGTGACCTAAGACTGACATCAGCTACAATCCGAACCTCCCACTCCTGTCTCCAAGACTTCTCACGAGCTGCACCAATTCTCTGGAACGGATTACCAAGAACAATTCAATTAATTCCCAATGCCAAAAGTTTTAAGCAAGCCTTAAAAATACTTCTATTTAGACTGGCCTATCACCTCACCTGACTTGTTTAACTATTCCTATCTTCCCTTTTCTAAATCTGGCCTCTTGTGTCATCTGTCTACATCTGCAGACTGTCTGTCTGTCCCTCATGCATAATATAGCACTTTATCTGTACTTGTACAGATCCCGACCGATGACCGATACATGCAGCGTTACGTGAATACCCTAATTATTATATTGATGGCTGGACCATATATGACATCATTTGTTACTGTTACCTTTTGTGCCTTCCCTATTTCCTCTAGATTGTAAGCTTGCGAGCAGGATCCTCACTCCTCATGGTTTTTGAATTTTTGTTACTCTGTATTATCTCATATTGTCTGTACATGTCCCCTCTGAATTGTAAAGTGCTGCGTAATATGTTGGCGCTACATAAATACAATTATTATTATTATTATATAAAAAATATAATAGAAAGAACAAAGTTCCCACTACCCCACCCCCAAAAAAGTGGACTTGGCAGAGGTTTTTTCCCTTATAAGCTGCGACAACAACAAGTAAGACCTTATAGACAGGATTATTTCAGAATACTATTTAAGTCCCCAGACAAATAAATCTGTACAATGTAAAAAACAGCTTTTATTATACTCCCTTGGGGGCCACTGGGCTCTCTGATCTTGGTCTGGTGGGTTCTTTCTTCATGCGATCGCATCCTCCTTCTCTGCTTCATGTGGGTGACGCATCCTATGTCACCCACGTACCGACCTCCATAGTGCTCTTGTGCAGTACACAGGCATTTCTTGAGCTTCCCCTTCACCTGCGCATTACAATACTTTGCTTTGCCTCAGCAGGACAGAGAGACGTGCACATGTCCAGGAGCACAATGGAGGTCAGTTCATTGGTGACGTAGGACATAGATAAAATAAAGCTGTAACTCTCAGACTATAGCGATGCTAAAACAATATTTTTCTATAAAATTGTTCTTATTGTGTAAAAGTGGCACAACATAATCATACTTAGCCAAATAATAAAGATGTTCACAACACAGTGAATGGCATAAAAAACAATATCTCTACTGCTGGTTTTTGTTCATCCTGCATCCAAAAAATCAGAATGGAAAGCGAACACAAAATGTTATGTGCCCAAAAATGGTACCAATAAAAACATCAACTAATCCAGCAAAAAAACAAGCACTCACAAGATCTGTATTGCTGTAATTGCACTGACCCAAGGAATAAAGCAATCTTAACACTTATATCACACGATGAATGGCATAAAAAATAGATGAAAGTAATGCTTGACATGCCGTTAATTTGCTTATTCTGTATCCCAAAGATCGCAGTAAGGTTTGGCTTGCATTAATCTTGTGCTCTATTTTGAGTGCTTACACTGGGTTTCCACATAAATCTCTGAAACTGGCGAACCCCTTTGGACTCTCTGTGGCCTATGATGTGGCCGTGCCCATCTTTTTAAGAATCTATAAAACTGCGGTCACCCACCTCTTTTGTGCACATTTTAATAGTCTCTGCTGCCTCTTTAGTGAATTGGTCCATTGGGGGATTCATGTGTAAGGACAGGATAAATATGAACTGATCCAAAATGTTCTATACCCTTCTTGCCACCATTAACATTCAACTCAACCCTCAAAAATACAAGTTCCCACTCAGGTCCATCAAATGTTAATGGAAATATTTGGGGATTCCACATTACCAGTAGCACAAAGGCTCTGGAAAAGCGCCATGGCTCCTCACCCCCAAAAGAAATCCAGTGAAATTTGTGCTCCTAAATCCAAATGCTCCCCTGTCTTCTTGTTCCCCCAGTGTGCCTGAGCCACAGTTAGCATCACATGTTTGGGTTTTCTGTAGTGAGTACAGCCCACTACTGGTTTCCAGAAGCTCAGGCTGGGCACAATGTATGGGCACTACAATGTACTGAGCACTAAAAAGGCACATTTCCATTTTAACACTGTGACATCCATTGCTGCTTGTTTCTGGAAAACACATGGAGCCAAAATTATCACTATACACATAGATTAATTCCCAGAGGGGTTTAATTTCCAAATTGGGGTCACTTGAGAGAGGTTTATGTACTTCTGACACTTAGGTGGTCTGTATATGGAGTCTAAAACCTATTCTAGGAAACTAAGTGCCAAGATTCAAATAGCACTGCTTCTTTCCTGTACTGCTGTGTGGCTAAATGGTACTGTACAGTCATATATGGGGTATTGTCATGAGAAGTTGTGTAACAATTATGCAGTCATTTTTACCTATGCTGCTTTATGAAAATGTAAAAGCATGAATTAAGGGGTTAACAGTGTTGAGTGTTAGCTGCATGTCACTGATTCGATCAGCTGACATGTGCAGGTAATGGTGCAAGCTCAGTGTGTGAGCTTGCATCAAATGGAGCGAACAGAGTTGAAGACATACCACTATGTCTTTGGTCATGAAGGGGTTAAGGCACATTAGGGGCTCTGAAAACACAACATAGTTTCTGCTATCTATTCCAGACAGTTTTGTACTCCAAAAGTCAAATGGTGCTCCTTCTTCTCCATGTTCTGCCACGCGCCAAAACAGTAGTTTTCCACTACATATGAGATATTGGTGTACTCAGGCAAGATTGCACAACAAAATTCTTTGGTCCATTTTTTTCCTGTTACACATGTAAAAATAAAAAAGTCAGGGCTAAAGTTACATTTTTGTGGGAAAAAATGTATTTTCCATTTTCATGGCTCAATTTTGTAAAATTCTATGAAGCACCTGCAGGTTCAATGAGCTCCGCACACATTTTGAGGAATTTGAAGAATGTACCGTAGTTTACAAAATTGAGTTACTTGTGGGGGTTTTCTACAGGGGCTCGGTAATCACGACATGGTGTCCACTTTCTATTCCAGACAACTTTGCATTCCAAAAGGCATATGGTACTGTTTCCATTCGGAACCTTGCCGAGTGCCCAAACAATAATTTTCCACCACTTATGGGTTTTCAGCATGCACATTTGCGCTATTTGCACAACAAATTGTATGGTCTATTTTCTCCTGTTTCCCTGCTAAAATAATGTTTCAGAAATGGTGCTGATGTAAAGGAGACATGTGGCAAATTATTTACAAATTTTTTTGTATGGTATATCTATTTGGTTTAAGGGCTTAAAAATTAAAAGTTTGAACATTTTGATATTTTCACAGGGTGATCTCAAATCTTCAATATTTTCATAAATAAATGCAAAAAATTTCGACTAAAATTTAACACTACCCACTAAGTTGAAGTATAACATGTCCCGAAAAATTAATCTCAGAATTACTAGGATATGGTAAAGATTTCCAAAATTAGTTCCTCATAAAGTGAAAAATGAAGCTCGGTCATTAAAGTACAATGTGGCTCAATCCTCCATGGGTTAAGGGTTTCACAACCCTCTCCCCTGTGCACTGGAGTGAATCCTGTACCAACCAAGCACGTGCCCTTTTACAGACTTCATTTTAAAGGGTTATCTCATCATCTGCAGTGGATAAAATTTCAAAATTCTTGTAAAGATTTAGCAGATAAATTTTAAGTAAAAGTCCTCAATTCTCTAGAAAGAATGGATTTTTAATTTTCTAATTTCTAACACATTGCCTAGATTACTGGCTACCACTGGTTTATCAGAGTTAGGCTATGGTCACACTTATAAGGTCACTTACGGTAGATGGATGCCGTTACTGCAGAGGCAAGCCTGTAGTAACGGCCAGCGTTGATGTCGGGGGCTGCGGGGAAAACGCTGCTCCATAGTAACCAAATGTTTAGCATGGGTGCAGCCACACAGGAATCCCCAGGAACTGTGCTTCAGCAGAGCGCACAGGAAAACGTTGTCCGTAACGGCTGTTTCATGCATATCTTGCTCTTTAACAGGTCCTGTTTAGGATCCATTTAATTTTAGGGTGAATGGTGAGTGCCGCTCTGCTGATTTTTTCTTCTTTTCATCAAGGAATATATATGAGCTTTTCTCTATAGAGCTTTCAAAGCGAATCTGTCAGGTGATTTTCTATTACAATACTAATGGTGTCCTGGAATAGGGCTTGGCCAGCCCTTTTTTGTTCTACCTTTTCCTGCTACCTTGCTGTAAGCTCCAGTGCCCTATGCTGGCTAGTCAAGCATATGTAAATCAAAATGGTTTATACACTGTTACCCACACCCATCTCTTAGCAGAGATAGCAGATGACAGTGGAGATTTTTTTTTCATTGATGCCAGCATGGGAGAGGTGGACGGGATAATGTGTGTGAGGAGCAGTGCATAGTCAGTTTAATTTACATATGCTTGACTAACCATCTCGGGACACTGAATTCTCCAGGGCTTAAAGCAAGGTTACAGAAGAAGGTAGAGCAATAAAATGTACTCATCCTGAAAGTGCTGCCCAACCCCTATTCCAGGAAACCATTAGTATTGTACTAGAAACTCACCTGACAAGGGTTTACTGTAAGGCTTCACTAGATTTGGAACTTCAGTTCCTCTGCAAAGCTGCCTCTGCTTACAGCATCAGAAAGCATATGGTTTGGGTCAGTGGTGGAAATATGTCCAAACTGTCAATCAATCAGCAGTGCAATGCGTTTAGCAAGCCACAAGTTCAGGCATATGTGTGCTTCTGCTAAACAACTTGAGACAACCCAACTAATGTAATATTGTTTAGTCCTCATTGTCATCCAGCCAGCCAACTGTCATTTTCCCGCTGACATGCCACTGAAACAGCAGAGGGAAATTGAGGCCAGAATGGATCCCATAGTTTGCAATGGGATCATTTACAGTCAACCTGCTGTTCTGTTGTTGCAGTGGACAAAACAGCCAGATCAAAAAATGCATTTTTTGATCTGGCTCAGCAGTTTAGGAGTAGAATTGATGAACAAGCCTCATAATGGTTGATGCAGTTTTGACATCACTTGAAGCACAAATATGTTTGATACGGATGGATGATCCAGATATATGGCAAACTAGCTTTACTTATTGCATATACACCCATAAGAATTCAAGGTGATATGTACCATTTACTGTATATATTAAATTATTAATACATATTAACTGTTATTTCTGTTTTTCTCTTCACCTTTTTCTTGATATAACATGTATAATTTATATTAATATTTGACTCTCCATTTATTGTTAAACGAAAGCTCCATGCGTTGTCACTAGAGCTAATGGAGCCTTGTTAAATGATTTTAGTAAGACTGTGCACTTAGACCCATAAGAGTTTGAGAGTATGTAAATAATAAGAAGACACAAAAAAAGATACGGTCTATACATTTTATCCACACACCAGATTTATATCTCTCTCATATTTGCTGCTAGTTTCCGAATAGAAAGACAATATTCCTATACCTGTAAAGGTACCTTTACACGCCGCCAATGTGCCTCGCAACCGGTATCAACCGTATGTGCATGCACACGTTTTTGACGGTTGATACCTTGATACCGATCGCCGATGCAGCATGTACACGCCGCCATTGCGTTGTCAATTGAAGGTATTGTGTTGCCCCGGAAGTTCTGACAGATCCTGCGGATAACTGCCTGTTGAATCCCGTCGCCCCTTCACACGCCGAAATCAGTAGGGGAATGTGGGCGTACATGTTCTGCAGCGCCAAAACATAGGCGTGACGGAGTTGTGTATTCCGTGACACTAACACAGTCATTGGACAACGCAATAGCGTCATGATTGGCCAGCCTGCGCAGGAAGGCTGGCTAATACATGACACCATTGCAATTGTGTAGTGTGAATGGCCAGCTCTTTAAATATGGCGCCCTGTGAAGGGACAGCCAATTGTTACACAGTAGCCCCCACCAATCCTCACTGATGGGGCGCAGTATCCATGAGGCTGTGGCACGTCCCGGGGAAATCACTAGGCGACGCAGATTCCATCCCTGTCCCCCGTTTAGACGCCACTACCATGGCAATTGTGCCTTTGTGTTGCCTTGGATTTTTGAACTCGGCTCGGAAACAGGTATCTGATTCAACTGCGGAAACCCGATCTCTTTCCCAATTTACACGCCGCCATTTCGTAGCAATTTCAAGGCAACAGGCACAAAAATCCCCATTGCCAGGCAGTTGCTACCACGCAGTGGCGACGTGTAAATGTACCTTAATGGAAGCAAAATGTCTTGCTATACTATTTAAGGCATTTTATGGTTATCTTACATTACATATATGGAGGCAAAACCATTGGATTTGGGTTTATTAAACACTAAAGATGCATATCTGTTTACATACACTTGTAGATAATTGTATGTTTAGACAGCATTGTTCTCCCTCTTGACTCCGTAAGCTGTATTAGTATTAGCAAAGAAGAGCTATATAGATGGAAGATAATATGTGATATTACCCTGACAATGGGTAAACCTTTATAGGAATAAAGATAATATATAAATCAGAATGTGTACAAACTATAAAACAAAAATCAGATTTTATGTATTGAAAATAGGGCCACAGGTCAAAAGTCACCTTATTGTCCATTGTAAAGTGAAAACGGTGGTTCACATACACAACTATAAGGACGAATTCTCCAAAGTGCAGAGCAAAGATCGCTAGAAAAGAAGTTAAAATTTATGGTTTGCTCCAGACATAATAAAGCACAACCATTTCATCTAATCTCATTACCCAAACAATTCAAACTCAAGCTTTTATGATACCCCAAGAATCAAGAAAAAGAAGAAATGAATATTGTTACTGCTTTGCAAAATATGTTTTATCGAAAACCTTAAATTAAGGGATGATACAACTAGTCAAAAGAACAATTAGTCAAAAGAAAAACAGAGTAGTAGAACATATTTGACAAATTTATTTTCTAATATAGCTAATTACTACACAGAAAGAGCAGGCAACTTTGCAAATAGCTTATTTAAGTTTCTTAACAAAATTTAATATGAAGTATTTGTAATCTCTATGGATGGAGTGTGAACTTTCAAAACTATTTTTACTTGTGTCTCCAAAATACCCAAGTCCAAAACTAAATATAATTGGACCGTATTATCAAAATTTCTGAAATAAAAAGCTTTGAAAGGTAGCAGAATTTTGATGCAACTCGAGACGGTGCTAAAACGTTGCAACTTTTGTCATTCTCATACCACTTTTGCTTAGCTCTGACAAATTCACGACCAGCAGTAGTGTTTGCTACACCACAAATCTTTCCCCAGCAGGTACTGTTTATACATTAGGAGCTTCATACTCCACCCCATCCCGCAACAAGACCAGACTGGTAAGAAAAGTAAGATTCGAGTCATTTGATTACACTACACATCTAAAATTACTACATCTAGTATTTTGTATGATGTTCTTTATATATTAGGGACTGCACCAAGTCTATTCATCAAGAACGACCTCTTTTAGGGCTTGGATGCTAGGTGGAGAGTGATGCTCAACTTGTCTCTTCAGAATTCTCCAAAGATATTCAAATGCATTCAGAACAAAAGACATACTTGGCCACTGAATCACTTTCACCTTGTTCATCTTTAATAATGCAACAAATGTATGTTTTGGATCCTTGTCATGTTAAAAAAAAGTGATGGCAGCATCTTCTTTTTCAATATAGAGCAGTACACATGTCAATTCATGATATAATGATTGAATTATAGCTCCTATATTGATTCGTTTTTCCATGGTTCTATGTTATCAAATTTTGTAAATCACCTTTGATTTCAAGCTGCTCACCCCACCTTAAGATGTAGTTACCAAAATGTTGTCACTTTGTGGGGAGTTTTCAAAGTTTAGGCACATCATGGGCTCTACATGCAACAAATGCAAAATTACATCCTCTATCTACTCCTGCCAATTTTGTATTCCAAAAGTCTAATTGTGCTCCTTCCCTTCAGAGCCCTGTGGTGTGCCCAAACAGTGGATTTCCCCCGCATATGGGGTATTTATGTACTCAGGAGAAATTGTACAACATATTGTATGGTCCATTTTCTCCTATTTCCTATGTGAAAATGAAAAATATTGGGCTACTGCAATACTTTTGCTGAAAAAAGTAACATTTTTATTTTTTGCTTTCAAATTGCTTTAATCCTATGAAACACCTACAGGGTTAATAAACTTCTTGAATATGATTTTGAGCACTTTAAGTGGTGTAAAGTTTTTATGTCCGAGAAGAGAATATCTCCTCTAATTGGCAATTCCCGGATTGGCCTGGATCCTCCCGGATCCGGGGCAATCCGGCGCTCCCTAACATGGGAGCCTATGGGGCCGGATTGCCCTGGTCTAGGAGGATCCAGGAACCGGACCCCTGCAGCTGCACGGCGCAGTTGTTTCAGGACCGCGGCTAGCTCCCTGCGAGCCGCGGTCCTGATTCATCAGTGGTGGCAGCTGCGTGAGGGTGCACACCGGACCGGAGGGCATATTAGCCCTCCGGTTCTGTGTGCTCATCTGATCCAGGGCTGTCAGGTTCATCCTGACAGCCTCGCCTGCATCCGACCTGCAGTGTGAACTCAGCCTTAGCTAAAACAACAACAGTCGAACTGATCAGACAAGGCATATACAGGTGATATGACAGCAACTTCAATCATGAGTTAAGGAAGACACACTACAAAAAAAAAAAAAAAAGATTCTCCACTATTTTTTTTTTAAATGTTTTTAATGATAACAGATTACCACACCACCACCATAGTCCTGTGTTTGAGACTCCTAACCGAGGCTCCACAGACTTATTTGCATATTCATAATTCCCAGGAGGCAATGCGCCTAGGAATTCACTGTGTTGAGCGCTTTAGCCAGCTGCCCGCAGTGTTTTCTTGGACTGGTCTCCCTGAGATCAGTGAATGCTTTGTCATCATGAGTTAAAGAAGACATACTAAAAAAAAAATAAAGATTCTCCACTAATTTTTTTTTAAATGTGTTTAATGATAACAGATCACCATAACCGCATTTTTGGATCTAAAATACCTCCAAAATTAATACAGCACTATTAGTGGCTTGACAATTATTTGTGTACATTGCAATACATAGTGAAATGAATTTAAATATAGTTCCCTCATACAAACAAAGCCAGGGGGCAGGAAAATACTAGTGCATCTTAATGACTTAGAATATCATCACAAATCAATGTAATATTGCCATATATAGCAAGCTTCAGAATCCTCACAGTAAGTGCACTACACACTTTTAGGATTCTCCCTCCCCAGTGGTGAGAGTGGATGGCCATGTGAGCACACAAAAGTGATTAGCATATTTCTAGGAACTTTTCAGCCTCACGCAATTAATTTTCGTTTAGCGAGGCAGTATATATTTAATGAGCAGGTGACTGCATGTATGTAAATCACATACTTGCAGTGTCGTGACCTCCCATTCTCATTGCCGACACCAGAGTATCCTGACAGTGTGCAGTGCTCGTGGTGTGAGAATTCACAAGTCATATGGAATGATGCAGACTCATTACAAACTTGGACAACCTCTTGTATGCTCCTAACATTAATAAAAATATAGCAACCCTTAACATGTCAGATGGCACAATACTTTATTAACATAGCCATGTATAATGTAGTGTAAGTTATGAATTCTGAATGTGTACAAGATCAGAACTAATAGCAGCACAGGAATACATCACCAGAATCAACAGAGATACAGGAACACTACATTACAACTCTCATCAGTACAGAAATACGTCACCAGAACCATCAGCATTAGAGATTTATACTGAGGACTACAAGCTTCATCATCACAACTAATAGTAGTAAGGAAAATTCATCATTGAAATCATCAGCGAAACAGGAATTCATCATTAGAACCACCAGGAGTATGGAAATTCATCATCAGAACCATCAGCAGTACAGAAATTCATCATCTAAATCACCATCAGTACAGAAATACATCCATGCAGCCCCATCAATACAGAAACACATCAATATAACCCCCAACAGTACAGAAACATAGCATTAAAACCCTCATCAGAACAGAAATACATTAACAGAACAATCATCAGTACATGGTACATCATCAAAACCACCATCAGTTCATGGTACATCAATTGTAATTGCAGGTAATACCCACATATATTTGTATTGCATGAACCTACAACTTCCATTATATCCTTAACAATAGTAAGGAAATGCTGGGAGCTATTTTGATCAATCATTATCAGACTGCAGACCTTAAGGTACCGTTACACTTGGCGACGCACCAGTGATCCCGACAACGATACGACCTAGTAGGGATCGCTAGTGCGTCGCTATGTGGTCGCTGGTGAGATGTCAAACAGTCAGATCTCACCAGCGACGCAACAACAATCTGGAATGATACAGAGGTCGTTGGGACCCTGTTTCTCAGATCTGTATTATTGAGGTCATTGGTCGTTGTCCCCTTCAAACACACCAATGCATGCTGCCCAGCGGGACCCCAACTATCAAAAATAGTCCAGGTGACTCTGACATGACCAGCGATCTCACAGTAGGGGCCTGGTCGCTGCTAAGTGTCAAACATAGCGAGATCGTTGGCGAGGTCGCTGTTGCATCACCAAATTTGTGAATTAGCAGTGATCTCGCTAGCGATCTAGCTTAGTGTGACGGGGGCTTTACAGGAATCACATTACTACCGAGATGTAGTCAGTATCGCAGATATTATTTACATCAATGTACCTTATAGATGACATTGTCTGTTATAGGAGTCGTTCGCATTCTTTACTTTATCTTGTCCAGATGCCATGATGATGTTTTACATTAATAGCTTGCCTCTGCAGACTTTAATCTTTTCGGGTCTTCTGCAGCACATCCCAGCACTAGATTTTTAAAAATAGCAGAATGATTATAATGTTCCACTGGGCCTCTGAATATATTATTGCCCCTCACTGTGTCGCCCTGCACAAAATATGATGCACATACTGTCCATCTAATGGTTCATGCATTCCACACGTCCCTCTCCTTTCTTTCTTTACTTAGCTTACTCTTCACACTGTCCTCTCACATTGTCCCCCTATACTGCCCAATCTTTATGCTGTGCCCCCTCATCACAATGCCCCCAATGCCTCTTCACAACATACTGTCCCCCCTTTGTTATAGCCTCACACAGTTCCCCCATGCTGCCCCCTCTCCATACAACCTCCACACTATCCAGTCTCTATTCTGTATCCCTTCAAATTTTTCTCATCCCATACAATCTCCTCACTATTTCCACACTCATTCACCCTCTTTTCTGATACTGTGTTTGCATACATTCCCCTCACTAACCATACTGTGACCATGCCCACCTGCCCACTCCTCATACTGTGCTGTATATATTTCCCCCACAGTCCTCATAATGTGTCTGCATATATTCCCTCCCTCGCTCTCCATATTATGTTTGTATACATTACCCCTCACTCCCCATACTTTGTCTACATACATTCCCTCCTCTTTCCTCATACTGTGTCTGCATGTATTCCTTAATTCGCTCTCCATACTTTGTCCGCATACATACCCCCTCACTCCTCATACCGTGTCCACATAAATTCCCCCCTTACTCCTCATACTGTGTCTGCATACATTTCTATTTCATTCCTCATACTGTGTCCTCATAAATTCTCCCCCTCACTCCCCATACTGCATCCAAATACAGTCCTCCATTGTCCCCATAATGTATAAGTATACATATCACCCTCTCCCCCATTTTATATCTATATAGATTCCCCACACCCTCTCTTCCTATACTTATGTCTCAAATATCTTCCTCTCTTACCCTAACAACAATCAATCCTCAGTGTCCACTGGAGCACTTACTACCAATGCTGTTAATCGTCTCAGTGGCGCCGGCCACTGAATTGATCACACTGCCAATGTTTCTTTGACAAAGAGGTGATCATGATCAAGGCTTCAATTGTATTCATGTCTGCGCTGCACCTTCTCTGAGCCAGCTGTCAGGTTCACAGTCGGTTCAGATAACAGTCAATCCCCATTATGGGGAAAAAATGCAGCAAAATTCACCTCATGTTGATTGGCCCGATGGTGTCCCCCTTTGCCAGAGGCACCTGAAGTACATGCTCTGCCTGCCCTTTCATAAATATGCCATCACTTCCTGTCCCAAACTGATATGTTTCAGTTTTGCATTCTGTATACAGTTTGACATTGGATTCTTAATGACTATGGTGTCGAGCCCCAGGCCCTGGGGTACTCGGGTATCAGGCTCGGTGGGTTGCTTTTGTGGGGGATGTCACGGGTGGCAGCGCCTGAGCCCGTGGCCTGGGTGACACTTCAAAAAGGGTGTATGTAAAGGGGATACGAGTTTGTCATGTGACACCACCTGTAGTACCTGGTGATGGGTCACCAGCGCCGCCACAGTCCTCTAGAGGTAGATGGTAGTGCGGCTGAGATGGCTAAACTCCCTACAAGTAGAGTTGGCCCTCCGGGACAGCGTTCCTGGAAACAAGCAGGTTGATGGAAAAAAACACACACAGGCAAAGTCACTTTCTCCCGGGTACTTTACTGTAAGCCTTTAGCAGCAACATACAAAGTTCACAGTTCATCATCAGATGTTAAGATAACAGTTAGCTCTACGGGTGGCTGCAAGTGGATCCCAGGTGGTATGGTGGAACCCGTGGTGTACCACCTTAGTTGACGAACCCTTGTCCTTTCTTTCCCACCTAGGATGAGTCTATACCCAATGGCTCCGAGGAGGTAGTATTGGGGGTCCTCTCCCTCGTGGTGAGGAAGCAGGCAGACCCCTCCGTCTGGCAGGGTGCTGTGGCGATATACGGACCACAGCAGCCGGTTGCCAACTGCAAAGGTAGACTTTGGCCAGATCCTCAGACCCAGCGTTCCTGTGGTGGACTGGAGAATCCCTTGGAGTATGGTCGCTTCATGCTGGGGTTCTCCCTTGCTCTCTAGGGCCCAGACTCTGCACGACGGGCGCCCTCTTTCAGGATCTCCTCAAGACCCTCTTTCTCCTTCCCTCTGGATCAGCATGAAACCGTCCGGGTAACCCTTCCGCCTCGTTCCACACTCTTTCTCCTCCTCCTCCGACTACTTCTCCGCTCTCTCAAACGTTCTCTGTCTGACTATTCTTTCCTCCTTTGATCCCCCTAGAGGTGAATATATATTCCCCCTCCCGGGTAACCTCCCACTCCTTTCCTAATGTGGGAGTGCAGGAATGGATTCCACCACCAACCTAGGGTCCACCTGCAGCTGGGGAATTACACCTCTTTTTCGGGTGCAATACCCCTCTGTGACGCCTGACTACGTGGGGCGCCACAATGGCACTTAACGAATTAAGGGCATATTACAACTATTGTACTCTTCTGGCAGAAATATACTCCAGTTCAGAGCTGGAGTACATTTTGGGGTAGCTTTTTATGAATTTGTAGGGCAGGTTGACCTATGATGTGTTCCACCTATGCTCTGCCAATACTGACATAGCTGTTCAGGGCTGGCATAAAAATGTAGCATTTTATTAAGGTGTTTTACTAAAGAATTCTGTCGTAAACACCTAATTGAATCCTTCCCATTGTGGCATTTGCTTTACATTACCGTATATACTCGTGTATAAGCCGACCCGTGTATAAGCCGACCCCCCTACTTTTGCCCCAAAAATCTGGAAAAACCTATTGACTCGTGTATAAGCCGAGGGTGGACCTCAGCACAGGTATATAGCCCCCTGCAGTGTGGTATACAGGCCCCCCCAGTGGTAGTACATAGGAGCCCCAGCAGCCCCAGTGGTAGTATATAGGAGCCCCAGCAGTATACAGGCAGCCCCAGCAGTATACAGGAAGCCCCAGCAGTATACAGGCAGCCCCAGCAGTATACAGGCAGCCCCAGCAGTATACAGGCAGCCCCAGCAGTATACAGGAAGCCCCAGCAGTATACAGGCAGCACCAGCAGTATACAGGCAGCCCCAGCAGTATACAGGCAGCCCCAGCAGTATACAGGCAGCCCCAGCAGTATACAGGCAGCCCCAGCAGTGTATACAGCCCCAGTGGTAGTATATTGCAGCCCCCGCGGTAGTATACAGCAGCCCCCGTAATCCAGGGCCTCCCCAGCCTCTCTCCGGTCACCTGGAAAGGAAACTATACTTATCAGTGTCCGCTGTCCGCGCCCGCTCGCATCTGCCGACATCGCGATCCTCCATCTTCATGCGGCGTCTTCCTGTTTCCTGTGCGCGTCGCAAGGAATGACGTCATTGCTGCGACGAGCACAGAAACAGGAAGACGCCGCATGAAGATGGAGGATCGCGATGTCGGCAGATGCGAGCGGGCGCGGACAGCGGACACTGATAAGTATAGTTTCCTTTCCAGGTGACCGGAGAGAGGCTGGGGGGGCCCTGGATTACGGGGGCTGCTGTATACCGATGTATACACCGGTATGTACCGATGTATACATCGGTATACAGCACTGACTCGCGTATAAGCCGAGGGGGGTACTTTTCAGCCCAATTTTTGGGCTGAAAAACTCGGCTTATACGCGAGTATATACGGTAATTTTGTGAAGGTAAGACGAGATGATTTTTAAATTTAATTATTTAAAGATTGCCTATTCAGCACATTAAACACCAAATATGATCAAGTTGTCTGAAAGAACTTGACCATTTATAGTTCCTGAGTCTCAATGCAAAACCTATAAGTTAGCCCTCCACTTACCATTTTTCATAGTTTCATGCTTGACAGAGTACACAAATACATCAAGTTCAACCTACAATCCTAATGGGTTGATCGAGAGGAAAGCACAACCCCTTTAAGCAGGTGCTAATAGCCCCATATTAGGGAAACATTCCTTCATGACTTAACATATGGTAATCTAAAAAGTTCTTTGGATAAACATGCCATCACATAATCTAGTGCCCATAAGCTGTAGTATTATATTTGTCAAGAAGGCATTCACGCCTTCCGTGATCCTTTCTTTAGATTAAAGGAGCCAGTCAGGTAAAAAAAAAAAAACATTAGAAACCTGCAGATGTGGGCCTATTGCCTGGCACCCGCACTGAGAGTCCTGCTGCCGGGAGGTAATTAACTTCATGCATTCCTTGAGGAGGAGGGCGTTATGCCTTTGAAATGTGTGTTGGGATTTTATACCACATCTATGCAAGTTCCTGTCTCCTGCTGACGAGCAGTGAGAATCTAGGAGACAATCCCTCTGATTCACTTTCCTGGAGTCAACTTCTATAACACAGCACAGCCTGTGGGTGGTCCACCAGAGGTCATGAAAAGCAGAGGCATCCAGTCAGGTTGATTGCAAGCCGGGAGAACGGAGTTGGGAGTATTGCCATGGTAATGGACCTTGGTCTCGACCTGCAACTACTCTGCCACTGCTGGGAGTGCCCAGGATCATTTTACCACAGGAGCAAGGGAGAGTGGATTTCCTCCATATAGAAACTGCTATTATGAACTTCTAACGAAGTAATTAGCAAGTTGCTATATATGTATCCATACATTTGACTTTCAAAAAATTGGACTTAGGCTAGGGTCACACTTAACAATCAAATTGCGTTCACCGCATCCAGATCCGGATGCGGTGAACGCAATAGGCTTCTGACAACCAGCAATCCAGGATGTCTTGCCGCAGGGATGAGCAAACTGTTCTCTGTGTCGTGAAAGGGTTAATTTTATTACTAAATGTGTGTATACTGTCTCTAGGGGGTGCCCATTCCCCCTAGAGACCTTCCACCCACTCAGGTGGGCATATAATGATGTTATATCTTATGTACAGCAGCCGGCTCCAGGCGGCTGCTGTACTTTTTTATGAATGAAGCCAGCGGCTCTCCTCTGACAGCTGCGCATACTTTAGCTATTGTAGCTGTAGTATGTGCGCTGTCCGAGGTCCTGAAGCCTTATACAGTAACATCTATGGGCAGCGCTGCCCATAGATCTTACTGTATAAGGCTTCAGGACCTCGGACAGCGCACATACTATAGCTACAATAGCTATAGTATGCGCGCTGCTCTCAGAGGAGCCGGCGTCTTCATTGATAAAACTGTACAGCAGCTGACAGGAGCCAGCTGCTGTACATAAGGGAATAAAGCATTATATGCCCACCTGAGTGGGTGGAAGGTCTCTAGGGGGAGTGGGCACCCCCTAGAGACATTATAGCAACATTTAATAATAAAATAAAAAGTTTTAACAAACACAGAACACTTTGCTTATCCCGGCGGCAGCCAGGATAAGCAAAGTATATGCGGTAACCGCATTGCTCAGGATTACACATGCTGAGCAATCCAGTTCCCGCATTGCGGATGTTACAACCCCTCCGAAAACTGCAGCCTGCATGATTTTTCACGCAGGCTGCAGAGCCGGAGGCGGAAACCAGTTTTTATAATAGGCTCCTATGAGGAGCGTTTCCTGATCCGGTTTTGAGCTTTTTAAAAGCTCAAAACCGGATCAGGTCTAAAAAAAAAAAACGGATGTGTGACCCTAGCCTTAATCCATGAGGAAAGGTGTGGCTGTTTGATGCACAAAGTATAATTAAAAAAAAAAAAAACCTCTGTGAGCAAGGACAAAAATTTATTTTTTAAGCAACTTCAGTGCACCTTATGTGCCAGTATTCTGCCCGAGATTAAAATGAATGAGACTATTCCCTCAGGAGAATCAGCTTGGGAAAAGTGGCGTATCATTTTATTCTGTTTACATTTTTAATGTGTCTTTTGAGTGTTTTTAGTGGTGTGCGTAAATGTGATTATACAATGTAATATAATGTTTAGATATAACAACTAAAATATTAAGTGTAATTTCTATTAGCGTGCTCCATTTTAATCTCTATATTTATATTGTGAGGTAGCAACCGGGGAACCCGCTTGCAAAACGACAAGAACACGTGTTTCTAAGGTTAACCAATGTCTACCCGTTTATTTTCACATATTAATCACATAACCCGGGTAGCATGTTTAACACATATCACATTGATTAACAACACTTTACATAAATACACCATACATTTACATTTAACATCACATAACACTTATATTGCACATAACGTTTTATAGTAACCCGGGACCTGTAACCATCTCTGTCCCCATTGGAGCTCTACTAACAGCTCCCATGGTGGCTACGGCCTCCGGCCTACTTACACTATACATAAGTTACAGTACGATGATGACCCTTCCGGGTTCATAACAGGGATTGGCAAACCCTAGTAACCCGTGGCTGCGGCCTCAGGCCTAACCACGCGTTACCCAGTACGGGAGCCCTTCTAACCCCTGCTTCTGACCTTCGTTACATACGCCTCAACGGGCCCTGTGGGTCCCAATGGCGGTACCTGCCGCCTGGCTTTAGTCACCCCAGCATGATGATATACATTCACCCGTAGTCAGGAATCCTGCCTGACCGGGACCTTACACACCGTATGTGATCCATCATTCAAACGTCCATGGATCACACACCTGCTCACAGCCCACATCCATGGACTGTGGCCCCTCCATGGCCCATTACAGGGACTGGCAAACCATAGTGCACGGGAACCTCTACATCCGTTACCTACTAGGAGCCCTATTACCCCTGTCTCTGGCACCACAGGTACACCCACACCATTAGAGGTCGTGGTTGAGGGATCAGGTACCCTCTGCATGCAGCAGGGCAAGCCTCCCTCTCGTCCCAAGGACGGAACGCCTCCAACATCATCCATACCAGCTGGGTCACTGTCTCTCCACATGATTATACATGGGTCTTACATAGGTCATCATCTCTCATTCAGGGCCATTACTTAAGCCCTCATACACATAGTTAAACACATTGTTTCATCAGGTCCTTTAACTGAGCACTCTGACTCGGACCTAAAGGCAGTCTATACTCGCCTAACATGATTTACGCACACAAGGTGCACAGTTCACACTATCGCTCGGGAACTGCTTTCTTACCGGGCACGGATCCGGGTCTCGCTACCTGTGTCACAGGTTCCACCAGGCATCCCCACAGGCTCCTTTCCCAGGCGTGTTTCACCCCACGCCCGGACCAGTATCCACCTGGTTCAGCCACGGCTTCCCCCTCCAGGTGCGGACACGACCCCGGACCTCGGCACCGGCATGGAGCTAGCATGCCCCCATCATGTACTCAGAGCCTCTAGACTGCTCTGCACTTGGCTGGTCTCAGCTTCCATCTGAATCAATCTCAGCTTCCAGGATCAAACTCAGCCTCCAGAATCTATCTCTCAATCACTCAGGTGGCCGTCTCTTATCGTGCCAGCCACTCCCACACGGACACACCCCCTCAGCTGCTGTTAATCAGCCTGTCACACAGCTCAGGTTAACTCCCTGTGTTCCGGGTTGTCAGCACTCACTCGTTACATCCTATTCCTCATGGACTCCTCGATCTCATCCCACTCTCACTGCCGCTCATTAGGCTCATGAAACCTCATTGTGTTCAGGTTGGTTCACACAGTATTATCATCACAGGAAAACCGGCCAGTGTGCACAGGATCATCCTCTGATCCTACATGTGATGTACCCCGGCCATGCGGATCATGCCGGCGGTGCCTCACAATATCTATATCACACAAGGTGCATTTACACTGGCGTTTTTGCCCAGATCCAGTGGATCCAGACAAAAAAACGCCACTGCTGCAAGTTACTTGCGGTACACTTGCGGCAAGCCCCATGCATTGTCTATGTGGCTTGGGGTAAGTGTGTGGCAGACGCGGCAAGTGCGATTTTGGCAGATGCGGCCACGAAAAAAACCTCGGTTATTTTCGCGGCCGCATCTCCTGCAACTTGCCGAAACCACACTTGCCATGTCTGCCACACACTTACCGCAAGCCCCATAGACAATGCATGGAGCTTGCCGCAAGTGCGGCCGTTAGGTGGCACACGCGGCAGAGGCTTTTTTTGTCCGGATCCGCTAGATCCGGGCAAAAACGTCAGTGTGACAGCACCCTTATTTGGGTTTTTGAAGGATATAAACCTGCATGAAGAGTTGCTTTGAGTTGAGTTCTGAGTGCTAATCCTATGATCATTCTAATTGAAATCTATTACAAATTAAAAATCAATCCTACCACTTAGAGAAAAATAATGTGAGCTGGTTCAACTGATGGCCTATTAAAACGTCTCTCATCACCACACAAGAAACATTTTATGATGGGTTAATTCAGTGAGCCGTCTCAAAATCTTTGCAACCTTATTGTTGCAAAACATACTGATGGCATTGCTTACAAAATAATGTTTAGACTACAACGAGGTTCCAGTGAGCACTGTTGGGGCCTTAGTGTGATAGTGGAAAAATATAATTTCATCATAAAACAGCCACAACCAAGTGCTCTTTGTAAGGTTTCAGAAAGGGGAGTGAAATTAATTATCAGAAGAGTTGTCCAAAAGTCAACAACCACCAGGTATAATTTCTTCAAAGAAAACTTTTAATATTGCACTCAACCTTCATGCCCTGTATGCATACTCACCACGCAAGACTACACTGCTGAACAAAAATCATGTTCTAGTTACCGGTAATTTAAAGATTGCTCAAAAACATTTAGACAAGCCTGTGAAATACTGAGAGAATATATCCTGGTCGTATGAGCCCAAAATGGAACTCTTTGGATATCATAATACATATCATGTTTGGTTACCACATAAAACACTATAACAGTGAAATTTGGAGGTGGAACACAACTTCACAATATTAAATAAAAGATCAATGAACAAATTTGCCAAAACATTCTTGATAAAAATATTCTGTCGTCTACTAGGAAGATGAAGATGAAATGAGGATGGACATTTCAGCAAGACAATGATCCCAAACACACAGCCAAAGAAACTCTCAATTTGTTTTAGAAAAAGACAATAAAGCTGCTAGAATGGCCCAGCCAATCACCTGACTTGAACCCAATATAAAATGTATGTGAAGCTTAAAGGGAACTAAAGCTTAAAGGGAACCAACCACCCCAAATGACCCCCCCGGACTGTTAATATGTGTCCCTACACCCTGCAGACACATATGGGGCAATCGTTTTTGCTAAAAAAACAGATTTGTAAAAGCTAAGATATAGTTTTATAAACTTTTAAAAATCTTGCCGACTGGGCGTTACCTAGCTGCCGGGGGGGTGGGGGGGATGGAGCGCTGCGCAATATGTACAACCTGGTCCGGTGCCATCCCTGCACTCCTGTCTGGTGCTGTCTCTCCGCTGCTCTCTCCGGTGCTGTGCCCGCTGGTGTCCTCCTGTCATGGTCTCCATGCTGTGCCCCAGGCCGGTAACATGATTATCGGTGCGGGCTCCGGGCAATGGGGAAGCTTCCTGCTTCCTCCTGCCCATCCCCGCCCAGGTCAGCCCTGCACCAATGAGAACGCAGGGCCATTGTGTCATGTGATCGCCGCTGTGAGCCAATCACAGCGCAGGGGCGGTTACATGACATCACTGGCCCTGCGTTCTCATTGATGCAGGGCTGACCTGGGCGGGGATGGGCAGGAGGAAGCAGGAAGCTTCCCCATTGCCCGGAGCCCGCACCGATAATCATGTTACCGGCCTGGGGCACAGCATGGAGAACATGACAGGAGGACACCAGCGGGCACAGCACCGGAGAGAGCAGCGGGGAGACAGCACCGGACAGGAGTGCAGGGACGGCACCGGACCAGGTAGTACATATTGCGCAGCGCTCCACCCCCCCGGCAGCTAGGTAACGCCAAGTCGGCAAGATTTTTAAAAGTTTATAAAGCTATATCTTAGCTTTTACAAATCCGTTTTTTTAGCAAAAACGATTGCCCCATATGTGTCTGCAGGGCGTAGGGACACATATTAACAGTCCGGGGGGGTCATTTGGGGTGGTTGGTTCCCTTTAAAGTTCATAAAAGGAGCCCACAGAACAATTAGGATTTGATGCATGTTTGTGTTGAGGAATGGGCCAAAATCACACTTGAGCAATGCATGTGTGGCGCCCCTGCGACCAGGTGGCCACAAAGGGAAGTGCAGCCAGGTAAGACAAGACAGTTGACAAAACACTCACATAGATGCATACATCGACCCTATGCCTAGGACTCTAGGTTGGGCAAGGGGTGGCAGGTGTTAAGAGTAGTGAGGGTGGAGAAGAAGTAGCATTGACAAAGTGGGTGGAGAAGACCAACACTAGAAAACCTGGGAACACACAGTTAGAGAACAGAACAGTGAGTGAGAACAGAACAAGATCACAGAGTGGCAGTTAGTTATTCCCAGGAGGAGTGGTTCCCTGGAGGATGCAGAATCCTGAGTGGCACAGACCCTAGGAGAGAAAGCTCACACCATACCCGGAGGCGAGGGAGACTACAGCCGCAAGCAGAGATACCCCACAGCTGAAGGAAGGTGGGAGGACAAGGGCCTGGTAGCGGTACACATCTTAGCTGACCGGAGAAACCCTGAGCTGAAACAGTGACAGACAGAGGGAGCCTGGAGATCCCACAGCCATACCTGGACACTAGAGGCTAGGCCAATACAGCCAGAGAGCCAGCTCTGTAGAGGTGACTGGGGGCACTTTAGGACCCTAATCACAGGACACACCGATGTGGGGCAGGTGCTTTATGACCTGCAGCCTAACCTTCCACCACGGTCTAAGAACACAATCGTCATATTAGGACTGGTGACCCTGACTGAGAGGGAAACATTCACCCAAAAGCCCGCGATGACCAGACTGATGGGTGAGGTACTAAAGGAGAGACTAAAAGGGCCTGAACAGACGTAGAGGGAGCAACGCGGAAGAGCCACCTGAGCTGCACAGTCTGTGTAACCCGGAGCAGTGCTGAAGTGTTTAAGAGTGACTAAAAGAACAGTAAACTGCTGTTGAAAGACCAAGTAAAGTACCCAATAAGCTCATCCCTGCCTAAGACTGTTCCTTTTTAGCGCTACATACCAGGACAACCAGCACCGTAGAGAGCTGCAGCTTTGAAGTAAGTGCACTACACCCAGAACTATCCCTCACCAGGCCCATCCATCACTCCTGCCCTGGGGACCTTCAGCCCTACCTGAGGAGGGCGTACCATCTATCCTGCCCCATGTCACCGTCCCCAGCATGAATACGGCTGCGGTGGTTCTACTAACCACATACCCCGGGTGGCGTCACATCAAATTCCTTTGTAAATAACCCCTTTTTGGACTGATCCCAGGCCACGGGACCGGGTCACGACTACCATGATATCCCAGAGAGACAGCACCGGCCCGGTTCCTGAGTACCCCATAGCCTGGGGGTGCATCACATGCCACTAGTTTCTCCATACTGAAGGCATCTTGAAGTTGTCATAATCAAAAAAGGCTTTTGTATGAAGTATAAAATACATTTTAGCAAGTATGTTCAATACTTTTCCGTGTGTCATTTCTCAATATTATACATTTATGGACATGGACATCTATGGTTTGATGTTAATACTCCTTTAGAAATATATTAACTTAGAAAATTGGTAACATGTTCAATTCTTATTTCACCTGCTGTATCTTATCAGAGAAATCTGCTTCTTTCTAAGCCAGAATTGATCAGTCACCACCCTAGTGTTCGAATTCGATTCATCGACTTGGGGGGGTGTTCGTCGAATGTTCGTCGAATGTTCGTCGAACATAGTCGAACACCATCGAACACCATTGAAAACAATTTCAGGCAATCACAAACACATACAAACACTTAGAAAACAAATAGAAAACACCTTCTAAGGTATCCAAAAGATGACAAACTACTCAGAAGATACAACAAACACATGGAAAAGTGACAAGTAAAAATGCGAAAAGAAAAGAGATGGACAAGTAAAAGGAGGAGGAGACACAGATAGAGGCATGTCATGCCCTTCTAAAATCTGGTTTTACTTCAGCATTTGTAAGGACTCATACACACGATGAGTATTTGGTGAGTTTAACTTCATTATCTGTAAGGCCTCGTGCACACGATGAGTATTTGGTGAGGTTTTTCCTCAGTATTTGTAAGGCCTCATGCACACGATGAGTATTTGGTGAGGTTTTTCATCAGTATTTGTAAGGCCTCATGCACACGATGAGTATTTTGTGAGTTTTTTCCTCAGTATTTTTAAGGCCTCGTACATACGATGAGTATTTATTTGGTGAGGTTTTTCTTCAGAATTTGTAAGGCCTTGTGCATACGATGTGTATTTGGTGAGGTTTTTCCTCAGTATTTGTAAGGTCTCATACACACGATGAGTATTTTGTGAGTTTTTTCTTCAGTATTTGTAAGGCCTCGTGCATACGATCAGTATTTGGTGAGGTTTTTACCTCAGTATCTGTAAGGCCTCATGCACACATTGAGCATTGTGTCACATTTAGGGGACTACAACAAGAGTCTCCATTTTCTCCCAAAATTTGGGCAGAGACACCACTTAAATGGCATCAATTGCCTCACAGTTGCAAACTTAAAATGGTGACTTGAATGCAAAAATTCACAAGCCTTTAGTCTCCCCAGGATGATGCAGGGGTAGAAAAGTCTTTGCGGATCCATGCCTTGTTCATTTTGATGAACGTTAGTCTGTCCACATTCTGGGGGGCCAGACATGTGCGCTTTTCTGTCAGCACACCCCCAGCAGCGCCGAGGACTTGTTCCGAGAGAACGCTGGTGTGGCACCCCTGTGGGGATTGCCACAGGATCCCACACCAGCGTTCCGAGAGAACGCTGGTGTGGCACCCCTGTGGGGATTGCCACAGGATCCACCGATGCAAGGAGGGAATTACACCTTGGTTAGCACAGCACACCACACCTTCCACGCCAGACCTGAAGGGGGAGCTTTACTGGCTGCCTTAAGTCAGTTCCCCTTTAAGAACATCCAGGCCTGAGGGGAGGATTTAGTTAGTCCCTGTAGTCAGTCTAGAGTCTGCAGTGAGAGGGAAGAGAGAGGAGACGGAGGAGCTGGTCGCTGGGAAGGATCCAGGCCCAGGGACCACTGACCGCTGTGCGCACCCTAGGGAAAATGTCGGAGGCAAGTGGAAAAAGAAGGGAACTAAGAAAAGGGAATCGGTTACTAGAGCCCTTTAGTACACCCAGACACCGGAGTCCGACGCCGTTAGCATTTAGTACTACAGCAAAAGCCCGGAAGACTCAGGAGCAGTTCAGCCCTGAGGAGAACAAAGTAAGAGATGCTAAACTGACCAAGTATAGGACCAGGGGCCATAGGAGAAACAGGGACCCTGCAGAAGGACCTTATTGCCAGTTTAGGACAAAGCCCAGAGAGGGAGAAGAAGCGGTGGGTTCACTCTCAGGCAGGACTTACCCCACACCACAGAGCACAAAGACAGAGGAGGCCTCATAACTTTCTAAGGTGGAAGTCCCAAATTGCACCGAGGACCTGGTTATTTCTCTGGACTGTACCTGTTACCCTGTCACCAGTAAAAGGTACGAAACAACGATCAATGTGTCTGTGTGCCTGTCTAACCGCCGCAATTCACTGCTGTGTCAGCAAAGACTTAACTACTTCTCCATCCCCACTGCCTTGAGGTAAAGCTCCACCTGTGGGGAGCTGTACCACACTCTGCTGCACCCACCATCACCTCAGCGGCCGGCTGCAGCGCTGGTATACCTGTTACCAGGTACCATAGGTGGTGTCACGTTAACAACCCCCTTATCCTCCACCATTCCCTGCCATTGAGGGTCCAGGGCACAGGACCTGGGATCGACCAGCCGTGATACCCCCATCAAAGCCGCCATCAGCCCCGGTACCCGAGTACCCCATACCCTGTCGACCGCCTCAATGGCTGCGGGGCACGACAAGATCTCCAAGGCGAGCTCAGGCCATTTTTCCAGATTGGAAGCCCAATTGAGCAAGGCTCCAGTTCCTCAGTCATGGTATCGATTTTAAGTTGGAGATACACGTGTACCATCCGCTCCAGGCGTTGACTATGTGTCAGACTTCTCGTGTCTTCAGGCCTTGCAAATGATGTTCTAAAAAATCGTGAAACGAGGCCACAAAATTGCTGTTACCACCACCAGATACGGTGTTACTGGTACGGTGCGAGTGATGATGACTCGACAGTCCCACGGTTGACAAGTTAGAACTGTGAGATTCACTCTGTGTACCACTGGTGTTTTGTGGAAAAGCCGATACTGATACTGATACTCCTGCATCCCTTTGCATGGCAGGAATTATTTCGGCAAATTTAGTCTTGTACCGGGGATCTAAGAGTGTGGCAACCCAGTAGTCGGCATTACTTCTAATTCGGACAATTCAAGGGTCATTTTGCAGGTAGTGCAGCAAGAAGGCGCTCATGTTTCTTGTGCATCCAGGAGGACCACGTCCTTGTAGTGTTGGTGGCGAGGAGGTGAGAATCATGCTTCCTTCCTCTGCCCTCTCCACCCCAACCTCGCACAACAGAAATGTCATCAAGTTCTCCCTCATCTGCTGACTCTTCCATGCCCATCGCCAGTTCGTCCTCCTTTTCTTCCTGGGCTCCTGCACCTTCCTCAACAGTTTGGTTGCTACCATGCACCCTCGTTAATCCCTCTCCCCCAACCTCCCATGCCTGCCGCCTTGGTGCTGTCGACCGTCTGGACCTTGGAGATCTTGTTATCTCTTCTGCATAGAACTCCTCCTGTACTTCTTACACCACCCCTTGTCCCACCACCTGACTCCGAATATTGTTTAGAGTGTGGTCCAGCATATAGATGACCGGAATAGTCATGCTGATAATGGCATCATCAGCACTAAACATCTTCGTCGCCATCTCAAAACTGTGCAGAAGGGTGCATAGGTCCTTGATCTGAGACCACTCCAGCAGCGTGATCTGCCCTACCTCTGGATCTTGTTGGCCCAGGCTATACGTCATAACGTATTGCACCAGGGCTCGGCAGTGCTGCCACAGTCGCTGCAACATGTGCAGAGTAGAATTCCAGCGTGTCGGCACATCGCATTTCATCCGGTGAAAGATGAAAAAAAGAAAGACTTCTGCAGCAAAGCAAGTCATTGAGCTACAGGATGCAAACGAAGTGAGGACACAGTGACTGTGCCCTCTGCATAAACCCATCTAGGCCAGGATAGTGTGTCAAAAATTGCTGGACAACCAGGTTCCACACGTGAGCCATACAAGGCACCCAGGGTTGCAGCATTTTCGCACACTGACTTCCCTGGCTGCAGGTTAAGTGGAGATAACCATCGCTGAAACTCGGTCTCCAGAGCTGACCATAACTCCTCAGCTGTGTGACTCACATTTCCCAGGCATTTCAAGGTAAAGACCGCCTGATGGCGTTGAGCCCTGCTGCCAGCATAGTAAGGAGGTGTGCAGGATTCCTTCTGTGCAGTTACAACGCGGGTGGAATTACCAGACAGGCTTTGAGCAGAGGTGGAGGACCGAGACGAACTTGAGGAGGCAGAAGCATTGGAGGAACTTCTAACCAACAGAGGATTGAAGCACAACTCGTGGGGACGGCAAGACTTGGACAACAGACCCTTCTCCAGCTCTCACCATAGTTAACCAGTGCCCGGTCAGTGACATGTAACGCCCCTGTCCATGCTTACTGGTCCAAGTATCTGTGGTGAAATGCACCCTGTCACACACAGAGTTTCTCAAGGAAGCGGTGATGTTGTCTGCGACATGGTGGTGTAGCGCAGCACACCTTTCTTGGAGAAGTAGTGGCGACTGGGCATCTGGTACTGGGGCACTATGACGAACATAAGGTCTCGAAAATACTCTGTATGCAACAGGCAGAAAGGCAGCATTTCTGTAGCCAACAGCTTGCAGATGGTGAAATTCAAGCGCTTAGCTTTCTCATGGCTAGGAGGAAATGGTCTTTTACTTGCCCACATCTGAGGGATGGAGGGCTGGCTGCTGTGCTGAGACGGGTTTGAGTAGGGTGTCCCCGGCAAACTGCTGGTCTGTGAGGGAGGTGCAAGCAAAGATGTAATGTTGCCTTCATCCAAAGGTGGTGCTGTCGATGTCTGAGAGAGCTCAACACCAGCAGCATTTTCCACTTGAAAACCAAGTGACGACCTGCCAATCACATTGCCTGTTGCGGGTAAAGAGGTTGAAGGTCTGCATCCAAAAGCATGTGTGACAGCTGTCCCCACCGTCATAGATGATGAAGAGCACACGGATGCACTTGATGAGGCAGACGGTGGTAAGCCAGCCCCGCTAGCCCGCATTCAAGCACAGTGAGCTTCCCATTGCAACTTGTGCTTCATGTCCATGTGGCGGTGTGCATGAAGTACTCAAGCTAGTGAGTTTTTGGCCTCTACTCAGAGATTGGTGACAAATCTTGCAGATGACATGAGGTGGGAGATTCTTAGCGATGTCAAAAAAGCCCAGGCTAGGCAAGGCTTAGAGCCCATGCGAGCTGCAGAGCCACCACGACTTCTGCTCAGAGGTAGAGTTGTGGCTGAGGATGCAGTTGTTGACGTGCTTCCAGTACTCAGTCTGTGTCTAGGAAGGCGCAACCTAACCTCGTCGTCAGTAGCATCCTCCTTCACCTCCTCTGCTGACCTCATCGACTGGCTGACTGTGGGTTGACAGTAAGGGGCATCTCCAACCTCATCATTACCCTCTGTGTTCTCACACCCCTCGTCCTTAGAGACAATCTCTTCCTGCCTTGACCGAAAAGTTAATTTGTCAATCCAATCCGGTATCTGAGTCTCATCAGCATCCTCCTCATTGTCTCCACCAAGAGGAGTTACAGTTTGGGAATGAGGGTCTACATGAAGCTTAGAACCTTCTTCATCTGGGCCTGGATCTGACTCACAAAGCCTCTGGGCATCAGGGCAGATCATTAACTCATCTAGACTCACTGCAGCTTTGGAGCAGACCTCTGATTCCAAGGCTATTGTGTGACTGAACAGCTCTGCTGACTCAACCATGTCTGTTACCCCAGACTCAGTAAGGCGGCTGGAGACTTAGGAGCTGGGAGGAAGCAAGTGCGATTGGGCTGACACCTCAGAAGACTGGAGGGTTTGTGATGTAGAAGTTGAGGTGGAGGAGAGGCCACTTGATGGAGCACTTGCAATCCATTCAAGCACCTGCTGTTGTTGTGCCTCATTTACAAGTGATAATGATGGTTGTGTCCGTAAGAAAGGGATCATATCCGATTGTCCACGTAAAGAAGTAGACATATTACTTTGGCTGGAAGATTGCCTTTCTTCAGCAGAAGTTAATGTAGCTTTAGCATTTACCTCACGGACACAAACTTTTTTTCCCTTTCCACCATGCCTATTCCCCTTTCCATCAGCAGCAGGCCTTTCGCCACTCATTTTGTATGTTACCTAATTGGCAACTGTGCAGTTGTTGGACAAGAAAAAGTAGGATGTAAATCGAGCAGAGGTAACTGAACAAACACTGCTACTAGGCCCGAAGTAAGACCTTGGCTAGGTGCAGTTAAAAATTACTAGGAACTACCCAGGCGGTGTACTTTGCTGTATCAGAAGTGACCTACACCACTTATTTTTGTGATACTGCTACTAGACCCGAAATGATACCTGGGCTAGGTGCAGTTAAAAATTACTAGGAACTATACAAGCGGTGTAGTTTGTGTTATCAAAAGTGGGCTACACCACTGTTTTTTGTGACACTGCTACTAGACTCGAAGTGAGACCTGGGCTTGGTGCAATTAAAAATTACTAGGAACTACACAGGCAGTGTAGTGTGTTGTATCAGAAGTGGCCTACACCACTGTTTTTTGTGACACTGCTACTAGACCAGAAGTGAGACCTGGGCTAGGTGCAGTTAAAAATTATTAGGAACTACACAGGCGGTGTAGCTTGTTTCACAAGTGGGCTACACTACTGTGTAAGTGACACTGCTACTAGTCCTAACAAATTGCCTGGACTAGCTGCAGCAAAAAATTGGCTACTGGATAGACAGGCGGTGTACTTTACTTTACAGCTGCGCTACACCGCTGACTATCAGACACTGCTACTAGCCCGAACAAATTGCCTGGTCTACCTGCAGCAAAAAAATGCCTACTTAAGACAGGTGGTGTAGCTTTCTTCACAGCAGTGCTACACTACCTGCCCTAAAGGATTCCCTGAGCTAGATTTGCCCAGATGCTGTGAAAAACACTTGCACAGCACTGGCACACACCTGCCTGGCAAAAACTGCTATGAACTGCTCTAACCTAGCCCAAAGGGCTGAGATTACAACTAGTCCCTACTTCTATGAAGTAGCCCTGAAAAGAGCTGATATACAGCTAGTCCCTACTCCCTTCTCCTATGAAGTAACCCTCAAAAGACCAGATATTCCTACAATTTGCACCCTCCCTCCAGTCCCTAAACCTATCTATCTCTCTATCTAACTTGATATTCGCTCACTAACTGACTAATAAGTGAAGTGACACTGTTTTAACTGTATAGCGCCCACACCAGCAGCGTTACCGTCTCACACAGAGCTGCAGCAATGAGAAAATGGTGGCGATGTGGAAAATGGCCGGGTCTTATAGGGCAAGGACATGTGACTTACACAGCCAATGATGCATGACCTTGCCGGTGTGCAAAAAATGCACCTTGCTGTGTGTGTGTGTGTCACTGGCTGACAGCCTGCACCGCCCCACTGTATATGCAGTTAGGAGAAAAAAAATGGAGATCGCCATTATTTCTGCAGCACTGATCTAAACCCTTCCCCCCCCTCCCGCACACTATACACAGAAGCTGGATATTAACATTCATTAACAGTGTTAGGGTTAGGGTTCAGCGTTATCGGACATAACCTCGAACTGCCGAATTTGAAGCAAATTGTTCGAATTCGGTGAATGACTCGAACACTGCCCAACAGGTCGAATTTGAGATTGGCGAACAATTCGAATCGAACACCGCTCATCTCTAGTCCTAGTCTAGTAAAATCTGTATCTAGTGAAGACTTTCCCATTAATGAGATAGGAGATGGAAGTTGTTACTGGTGAGATTCTACGATGACAGGAGGATGAAGGAACTGGATGCAGAGGGAGGAGCTAGAGACAGACCTCCGCCTATTTATCCATTTTGTATCGGCATAGATTCTTATTAGTAACAACTGCCTTTTCCTATCTCAGTAATGGGAAAGTCTTCAGAGAAAGAAGCAAATTTGGCCGATAAGATATATAATATATTCACTTATTTTTATGTGTACTATTGATTTATGAAATAAAGATTAAAATGCCACACTTTAAGCCTTATATCCAGACATAGAGGAAGCTCCTTACTATTGCCTAGGTGTAAAAAGAACACTAGAATGAACATTCATATATTAGAACATTGTAATTAGATCTATGTTTTCATTTTTCCAAACTGTTATGATGATGTATTTTTCCATTCATTTAAAAAACCTGGTTGCTCTTCTTTGCACTCACTCTACTTGAGTTATGTCCTTTTTATACTCTGGAGAACACAAGTATACACAGCACACAATGATATTTTAATGCTGGTCTAGAAAGAGAAATATCCTTTTGATCTGTAAATTAATTCTGAATAAAATATGCATCACACAAATTCCTGACACATGTGTTCTTTTTTATTTAGGCATTATTGTCATAAAATTATGCAATACATGTGAAGATAAACAGTGCAGTTTCAGGATCCTGACTCTTTCTAAATATTCTTAGAATGGTTGTTTACCTATTGATTTCTTTTTCTTCTTTTTTGTTGTTGTTGCTTTTTTTTATTACACACAGTCCATTACCATATGATTTGAGGAAGTCAACTTTTACCTGTATAGTGAGTCTACAGGATGCAGGATGTGATTAATCAAACTCCATTGTAAACATGTGGTAACCAGAAGAAACTAAGCTCTAAGTTAATGGCTATTCCATCTGGGGTTCTATATGCAACCTTTAGTGTAGCTCTCTGGATCTCCAGGCCCCCTATGGGTTTAGTATAGCAGTTTTTTCTATGTGTCCAATTCTGGACTTGGAGTAGGTAACTGCACAACGCTGAATGGCATTTTCCAGGATTACTTGGCTTTCTCATTCTCTCTGAAGTCATTTTATTAGCTTTTATATGAAGGGATTAATATGAGTATTACTCAAGAAGAGCAACAAGCCAAAAAGAATGTAAAGTTTAACAACAAAATAGCCAATTACAACCTGCATAAAATATCAGTGGAGGCTTTGTTCTATTCTCCACTCCACAAGGGATACAAGAAGTTGTAGTTAACACTTTAGCTGTTTTGCAAACTCCTAGGAGACTTGCGGTTATGTCTGTCTGACTGTAGATGATTATTTACTATGTCCACTCTGCCAACCTCCAATAAACATTATTTTATTAAGAATATGATGCTAACATTCTCTGGACAGAACAACGCTGATCTGCAACACTGCCAAGAATAGCAGTGGTGGTGTGTAATGAATTTAGATCCAAAACAGCCAAAATCTTTTATTTCTTCTGATAGTAGTTTGTAGTTTGATAAAAAAAAATAAGTCCATTTTGACCAAGTGTTTTATGATTTCATGCACATTTAATAATTAGCTCTTTTTTAACTTGGAATATTGGGCAAATTTAAAATTGATATTATGTCTAGATTCTGCTTTGTGATTGGCTAGATTTTTGGTGCATTTTATAATTGCCACATTTAGTGATTTGCTACATGTTTGCCGAGTTGGCTGAGTTTGGTTATGGAAGGTTGTAAAATGATCCAAAATACTGCTGTAAAATAAATCACTAAAGATGCATAAAGGAGGGAAAAAAGAGTCTAATATGCAACAAGTTGTGCCAAACAACGTTCCCCTCTAAATCTGGCTACTTTAAAATTGGCACTTCTTTAGTCTATTCCTTCAGGTTTTGGCTAATCCAATTTTAATAAATATGCCCCTTTGTGTTAGACTTTCAAACTAATACTGCTAGTGATAGGCACTGCCTCAATCTTTTGGTCAATGTTTCTATTTATTCAGGGGCGCTCATACAAAAGAAGCTTTAAAGCCAAGTCCAAGGTACCCAACATCAGCTCCATATGTCGAAGCTTACTTTTAAATACCATTAAAAAAGCACTTAGCATTTATATGAGTATGGCTCCTTTAGCAGTCTGCCTTGGAAGTGTAGGAAAGAAACTAAATAGCCTAAGAAGCTATAGGGCATAAATCATTTTGGCCATATCTGTTATTGATACATCTTTTTCATCACTGTCAAACATGAAGACTAATTTTGGCTTTGAAATCTTTATTACTTCAGTTTGAAAAAGGAACAATTAATAATACACATTCCCAGGCACAGTTTACAATTGGCTAAAGGTCGTTTGTCTTTGCATCACATATCGCTTTCCACTGAATGTTTCAAGTTTGATTTACAGATAACAATACGTTGATCATGCAAGTTCTCACCTACATAAATAGCACATTGTGGGAACGCACTGCTCTCTGGGCATAAATGAAATAAAAGCATTTAGCTATGATTCCCCCTCCTCTTCTGCCTGATGCCATTACATACAAAACATCTGGAAGTTATGGAAATAGTAAAGAGTCATATCAAGCTGAAACGTCAACCATTTTGTTTCTTCTGTTTAATAGACAAGCAAACATATTAAATGGAAGCATGAACAATTGTCATAAATAATGCAAAATGTTTTTAAGTGTATTAACCATAATTTACATAAAGTGTAGTGTTTTATATATTTTAGATAAAGGCTATATTTCTATATATTTCTAAATTTGCACTTCACTAAGGAAGTGGAATAACTCCAGCGCCACCTTTAAGTAGCTCCTCAAAGTCATAATCGCTTTACAACAAGCTTTTAAATATGACTAAGGGATTTGTGCCAGATCAGAACCCCAAACTACAGACGCTGCGTTTTGGGGTAACTGCCCCTCATCTGAGTAGTGTGTGGGATATTCTGATCTGGCTGTGTGAAATCAGAATATCCCACACACTGCACTGATACGGGGCAGTTACCCCAAAACGCAGCGTCTGTAGTTTGGGGTTCTGAGATGGCACAAATCCCTTAGTCATATTTAAAAGCTTGTTGGAAAGCGATTATGACTTTGAGGAGCTACTTAAAGGTGGCACTGGAGTTATTCCACTTCCTTACTGAAGTGCAAATTTGCATATTTCCTAGAGGGGGAATGTGGCTACAATCTCTTCACCTACTTAGATAGGAGATAGGAAGTTCCCAGACCTTGTCTTAGCCCACTCACACAGCCAGATCAGAATATCCCCCACACTACACTGATGAGGGGCAGTTGCCCCGAAACTCAGCATCTGTAGTTTGGGGTTTTGATCTGGCACAAATTCCTTAGTCATATTTAAAAGCTTGTTGGAAAGCGATTATGACTTTGGGGAGCTGCTTAAAGTTGGCACTGGAGTTATTACACTTCCTTACTGAAGTGCAAATTTGCAAATTTGCATATTTCCTAGAGGGGGGATGTGGCTACAATCTCCTCACCTACTTAACTGTCTTCTTATGGTTGCAGAAAGCTTCTCTCCATAAGGTAGATAGCAAGTTCCCAGACCCTATATATTTCTATATATTTAGTTTACAATTACAGTGTCTTCCCCATTTACATTGTAATAGTGCATACTCACGATCAAGGAATGCTGTGTCCAAAACACTACGTTGTAAAGTAGCAGAATAGTGGATGGAATTTCAAGAAATCCCATGCTCACTGTGCTTCTCTTGATCGCAGCGCTATTTCAGCTGCTGGAGAACTGGGCCGACTTCTCTGTTGGCTACAGGTTCTATGCTAGGGACGGGCTGCACCTCAATGAGGAGGGTGCAGCTGTGCTGGGGGAGAAAATGGCTAAAAGGTTGGAGGAGTGTTTAAACTAAGGATTAGGGTTGAGGGTATTCATTGTACAGGAGGGGAAGATAGTGTAAATAGTAACCTGGGCACAAATAATAAAATTGGGGGTGGCATGGGGTGGGGTTAGAACAGTCAATATAGTAGGAAGAAATAGAGGTAAAGAGAGATGCATAAAGTGCATGTATACTAATGACAGAAGCCTTATCAACAAAATGAAGGAAATAGAATTAATTTTGTTGGAAAATAATTATGACATGATGGGGATATCAGAGACATGACTGTACGAGAGCCATGACTGGGCTGTTAATTTACACGGCTATAGTCTGTTCAGAAATGACTGTACAAATAAGTGAGGGGGAGGTGTCTGTTTATACGTAAAATCATCTTTAAAACCCATCCTGCGTAATAATATATGTGAATATACCGTAATGTAAATGTAGAGTCCCTGTGGGTGGAGATAAGAGGAGGGGGGAAAATAATAAATTACTGATAGGAGTTTTCTACAAGTCTCCAACAATAATGGAAGTGGAGGAGAATATCCTCATAAAGCAAATAGGTGAAGCAGCGACTCAAGGTGAAGTCATTATTATAGGGCACTGCAACTACCCTGAAATACATTGGGGAAAAGAAACCTGCACTCCCAGCAAAGTTGATAGGTTTTTGACAATTATGAGAGACAATTACTTTTCACAACTGGTTCAGGACCCAACAAGAAGGGGGGCACTGTTAGACCTAATATTAACCAATAGGCCGGACCGCATATCAAATATATGGGTTGGAGGTCACTTGGGTAATAGTGATCACAAAATAATAAGTTTTCAAGTATCCTTTAATAAGATCTGTACTAGAGGGGCTACAAGGACACTAAACTTCAGAAAGGCAAATTTCCAACGGTTGAGAAATGATCTTACTGCAATAAACTAAGTAAAAAGTACACAAAGCAAATGGGAGACGTTTATTAGCATCCTGAATAGGACCTGTGCACAATATATACCCTATAGCAGTGATGGCGAACCTATGGCACGCGTGCCAGGGATGGCACGTAGAGCCGTTTTCCCTGGCACGCGGCGTCGCCTGTCACTGCAGCTATGAACTGCCGGCATGATGGCGCCGGCAGTTCAAAGCCGTGTCGGACCGGAGGATTCTCCTTTCTCCACGTCTCTGCCACTCTCTCTAAGCTCCGCCCCGCCGGCGTCACATGACCACGCGGCGTCACATGACCGCGGTCATGTGACGCTGGGACTCAAGACGCGAGGAGAAGAGGAGCGGTGAAGGCGGGAGTACTAGGTGAGTATGATTTTTTTTTTTTTTTTGTAAGCCACGGTATAATGAGAAGCAGGATGGAGACATGAGGGTGACAAGGGGCAGATCTGGACAAGAGGGGCATGACAATCACAAGGGGCAGATCTGGACAAGAGGGGCATGACAATCACAAGGGGCAGATCTGGACAAGAGGGGCATGACAATGACAAGAGGCAGATCTGGACAAGAGGGGCATGACAATCACAAGGGGCAGATCTGGACAAGAGGGGCTTGACAATGACAAGGGGCAGATCTGGACAAGAGGGGCATGACAATCACAAGGGGCAGATCTGGACAAGAGGGGCATGACAATGACAAGGGGCAGATCTGGACAAGAGGGGCATGACAATCACAAGGGGCAGATCTGGACAAGAGGGGCATGACAATGACAAGGGGCAGATCTGGACAAGAGGGGCATGACAATCACAAGGGGCAGATCTGGACAAGAGGGGCATGACAATCACAAGGGGCAGATCTGGACAAGAGGGGCATGACAATGACAAGGGGCAGATCTGGACAAGAGGGGCATGACAATCACAAGGGGCAGATCTGGACAAGAGGGGCATGACAATGATAAGGGGCAGGATCTGGACAAGAGGGGCATGACAATGACAAGGGGCAGGATCTGGACAAGAGGGGCATGAGAGTGACAAGGGGCAGTATCTGGACAAGAGGGGCATGACAATGACAAGGGGCAGGATCTGGACAAGAGGGGCAGGATTGTGACATGGGGCAGGATCTGGACAAGAGGGGCATGAGAGTTACAAGGGGCAGGATCTGGACAAGAGGGGCATGAGAGTGACATGGGGCAGGATCTGGACAAGAGGGGCATGAGAGTGACAAGGGGCAGGATGGAGACAAGAGGGGCATAAGAGTGACAAGGGGCAGGATGTGGACAAGAGGGGCAGGATTGTGACAAGGGGCAGGATCTGGACAAGAGGGACATGAGAATGACAAGGGGCAGGATCTGGACAAGAGAGGCAGGATTGTGACAAGGGGCAGGATCTGGACAAGAGGGGCATGACAATGACAAGGGGCAGGATCTGGACAAGAGGGGCATGACAATGACAAGGGGCAGGATCTGGACAAGAGGGGCAGGATTGTGACAAGGGGCAGGATCTGGACAAGAGGGGCATGAGAGTGACAAGGGGCAGGATCTGGACAAGAGGGGCATGAGAGTGACAAGGGCGCAGGATCTGGACAAGAGGGGCATGAGAGTGACAAGGGGCAGGATGGAGACAAGAGGGGCATAAGAGTGACAAGGGGCAGGATGTGGACAAGAGGGACATGAGGGTGACAAGGGGCAGGATGTGGACAAGAGGGAAATGAGGGTGACAAGGGGCAGGATGTGGACAAGAGCGACATGAGGGTGACAAGGGGCAGGATCTGGACAAGAGGGACATGAGAGTGACAAGAGGGGCAGGATGGTGACAAGAGTGGCAGGATGGTGACAAGAGTGGCAGGATGGTGACAAGAAGGGCATGATGGTGACAAATAAGAGGGGCATGATGGTGACAAGAAGGGCATGATGGTGACAAATAAGAGGGGCGTGATGGTGACAAGAGGATCAGGATGGTGACAAGAGGGGCAGGATGGTGACAAGAGTGGCACGATGGTGACAAGAGGGGCACGATGGTGACAAGAGGGGCACGATGGTGACAAGAAGGGCACGATGGTGACAAGAGGGGCACGATGGTGACAAGAGGGGCAGGATGGTGACAAGAGGGGCAGGATGGTGACAAGAAGGGTATGATGGTGACAAATAAGAGGGGCATGATGGTGACAAGAGGGGCAAGATGGTGACAAGAGGGGCATGATGGTGACATTAGGAGGGGGCATGATGGTGACATTAGAAGGGGGCATGATGGTGACATTAGGAGGGGGCATGATGGTTACATTATTACAAGAAGGGGGATGATGGTGGCTTTATTACAAGGAGGGGGCATATTACTGCAGGATAGGGCATTACTGCAGGATGGGGGCATTACTACATGATGGGGGCAGGATGGGGACATTACCACAAGGGGACAGGGATCGAGCATACTACAAGGGGATAAGGCTGGAGACATTACTACAACAAGGGGGTTAGGATAGGGACATTACTGCCAGGAGAGGGTCAGGATGGAGCAAATAACTACAAGGAGAGGGTCAGGATGGAGCGCATTACTACAAGGGGAATGTCACGATGGAGCACATTACTACAAGGAGAGGGTCAGGATGGAGCACATTACTACAAGTAGAGGGTCAGGATGGAGCTCATAGCTACAAGGAGAGGGTAAGGATGGAGCACATTACTACAAGTAGAGGGTCAGGATGGAGCTCATAGCTACAAGGAGAGGGTCAGGATGGAGCACATTACTACAAGGAGAGGGTCAGGATGGAGATACTACTACAAAAGAGGGACCAGGATTTCAGTATGAAATTTGCTTGCTCTGTCTAATATTCAGCGTTTTTCCATACAGATCAATCCACCTGCTGTTTCTAGAAAGGGCGGTGGCAGCGGCTCAGCTTCAATGTGCAGTACACATGAGCTGTCTGACCACTGCTGAAGGGAAGAGAAGACTGCAAAGGTAAGTTTAATATCAATTAATTGTTAAAATAATTGAATTGATCATCTGTGTTTCAGGACTACAAGCCCTGTACAGGGAAGAGAGTTAGCATCTGCTGGCTCCACCCCCTGTGCAGTGCTTGTAATAGATAACCACTGCTGTAATTTAGGTTATATTATCTTGTTGGCACTTCGCCATAAATAATTTTGTTTTGTGTTGCAGTTTGGACACTCGGCCTCAGAAAGGTTCGCCATCACTGCCCTATAGGAATAAACATGCTAGAAATAGAAGGAAACCACTACGGCTAAATAAGGCTGTAAGGGGCACAATACGTGACAAAAAGAAAGCATTTAGGGCAGAGGTCCCCAACTCCAGGCCCCGAGGGCCTCCAACAGTGCGGGATTTCAGGATTTCCTTAGTATTGCACAGGTGTTAATGTGATCAAATGCACAGGTAATGATTCCAACCCCTGTGCAATACTAAGGAGATCCTGAAAACATGCACTGTTGGTGGCCCTCGAGGCCTGGATTTGGGGACCCCTGATTTAGGGAATTAAAGCAAGTAGGTAGTAATGAAGCATTAAACAAATACAAAAAATTTAATAACATCTGTAAAAAGCAAATCAAGTCAGCAAAGATTGAGATAGAGAGACTCATTGCCAGAGAAAGTAAAAAAAATCCCAAAATATTCTTTAACTACATAAATAGTAAGGAACTAAAAAATGATTGTGTTGGCCCCTTAAAAATAGTCTGGGTGAAATGGTGGAAGAGGAAGAGGCAAAAGCCAATATGCTAAATGACTTTTTTGCAACAGTATTTACACAAAAATATCCCATGACAGACAACATGATCAGTGATAACAAAATCTCTCCATTAAATGTAACCTGCTTAACGACACTGTCTATAAATCACTAAAGTTGATAAATCCCCAGGCCCGGATGGGATACACCCCAGAGTACTGCAGGAATTAAGTAACGTCATAGATAAACCATTATTTTTAATCTTTAAAGATTCCATAATAACAGGGTCTGTACCACAGGACTGGCGTATAGCAAATGTGGTGCCAATGTTCAAAAAGGGGACAAAAACTGAACTTGGAAATTATAGGCCAGTCAGCTTAACCTCTACTGTGGGTAAAATCCTAGAGGGTTTTCTAAGAGATGCTATAGGCCAGATTCACACATACAAATCCTTTTTTGCCTTAAATCCGTTTTGGGAACTTTTTTTTTTTTTCAAAGTCAAAAAAACGCATATGCGTTAACGCATTTGTGTGCGTTTTTTTAAAAAAAATGCATGTGTTTTTATGCAGCAGCCCAAAAATGCTGCTAGCTGCATTTTCGGAGTGCTTTAAAAAAACGCATGTTTTTTTTAACATGGGGCCCTATGGGAAACGCATGTGTTAATACATGGCACATATAGGCACCTGCGTTAACGCATGCGCAGGCTCAGTGATAGGAAACAAAGGGTGGTTATTAATGGAACACACTCAGAATGGGTCACAGTTAACAGTGGGATACCACAGGGGTCAGTATTGGGCCCGCTTCTTTTTAACATATTTATTAATGACCTTGTAGGGGGCATACAGAGTAGAATCTCAATATTTGCAGATGACACTAAACTCTGCAGGATAATCAATACAGAGGAGGACAATTTTATATAGCAGGAGGATTTATGTAAACTAGAAGCTTGGGCTGCTAAATGGCAAATGAGCTTTAATGGGGATAAATGTAAAGTCATGCACTTGGGCAGAGGAAACAAAAGGTATAATTATGTGCTTAATTCTAAAACACTGGGCAAAACTGTCACTGAAAAAGACCTGGGTGTATGGGTAGATGACAAACTCACATTTAGTGCTCAGTGTCATGCAGCTGCTACAAAGGCAAATAAAATAATGGGATGCATTAAAAAGAGGCATAGATCCTCATGAGGAAAACATAATTTTACCTCTATACAAGTCACTAGTGCGACCACACTTAGAATACTGTGTGCAATTCTGGTCTCCTGTGTATAAGAAAGACATAGCTGAACTAGAGCCGGTGCAGAGAAGAGCGACCAAGGTTATTAGAGGATTGAGGGGTCTGCAATACCAAGACAGGTTATTAAACTTGGGGTTATTTAAGTTGGAAAAACAAAGACTTAGAGGTGATCTTATAATAATGTATAAATATATGAGGGGACAGTACAGAGACCTTTCTAATGATCTCTTTACTCTTAGGCCTGAGACTGGGACAAGGGGGCATCCTCTACGTCTGGAGGAAAGAAGGTTTAATCATAATCACACACATGGATTCTTTACTGTAAGAACAGTGAGACTATGGAACTGTCTGCCACATGAGGTTGTAATGAGTGAGTCACTACTAACATTTAAGAAGGGCCTGGATGCCTTTCTTGAAAACTATAATATACCGGTTATTATACTAGATTCTTTGATAGGGCGTTGATCCAGGGAATTAGACTGATTGCCGTATGTGGAGTCAGGAAGGAATTTTTTCCCCAATGTGGAGCTTAGTGTTGCCACATGGGTTTTCTTTGCCTTCCTCTGGATCAACATGTTAGGCTATGGGTTGAACTTGATGGACTTAAGGTCTTCCTTTAACCTTAAATACTATGTTACTATGTTACACAAAAAAGTGTCAAAAACATGTTATGTTTTATGGTGCATTTTTCCTGCTGCAGATTTTGGTGTAGAAATTTCTGCAACCAAATATCCAATGTGCACACATACCCTAAGGACTAGATCTCAGAGTACACAGAATAGGGATATAAAAATGACCTAATGTGATTGGGCAGAAAGGTGGCTCAGTGTCTAACACTATCGCTTTACAGCACTGGGGTCCCAGATTTAAAACCCACCAAGGGCAAGATCTGCTAGGGGTTTGTATGTGCTCCCCATGTTTGTGTGAGTTTCCTTCAGGTACTTGGTTTCCCTCCCAAAAACAAACTGATAGGTGATTTAGTTTGTGAGCCCCAGTGGAAACAGTGATGATAATCTCTGTAAAACACTGTTGGATAAATAAATTCTGGCATATTACCTTGGCACTGATTTACCAGATTAAAAATGGGAGATATAGTCTAAGTCTGGGAATAAAAATCCAAGTGATATACAGTGAAATCTTATAGCAGTTTTATCATCACCACTCAGAGACTGTCTGTGGTACCAACACACTGATTTAGGGCAAACCTGAATCAGGTGTGGGGGAGGAGGGGAATGAGTGCTGCCGGTTTAATACACAGAGGCCCATGTGAGCCAAATAATGGGTGAAGATGATGATTATAATAAATTTATGGTGGACAAAGCCTGGGAACCTGTTATGGGCAATAAATAGTTAATGATTTATATTATTTATTAGAAGACATTCAGAATTCTCTTAGAAAGGGCTGTTTGTAGGAAAAGAGCCTTGGCCTTGCTCTTTTCCCTAATGTTTTGATTTAGAGGTAGCCGTACTGAAAGTCTTATCAGAATGTCTTCGGGCTAAATGTTCACTTCAAGGCTAGTTAAACTAACTAGCACGCAGAGAATATAATTAAATATTTTCCAGAATAAAATGTATATTCAGCATAATGACGCAATTATCTAGTAACACCCCTTTGCACATCCCTTTAAGGATAAGTAATAAAACTGCTAGCTGGTCCCTTAATAAAGGTCTTTGTCATTAAGCTCTACATTGAGACAAAGCACTCACCCAGACAAAGCATCCAATTTGGCAGCAGACAATTAAGATGATAGCCTCACCCGAAAGGTGTGGGGGCATCCATTACAAACCAGACAGAGGTCGTGAGGGGTTCAGGGCATCAGAGGAGGAGGAAGCTGGCATCATAGACACACAGCACAGATGATGTGTAAAAAAACCATACCCTGAGGCCAAATTACCTTTTCATGTGGTTAGCTCTGGATTAGGTAATCCAGGTTGCTGAAGGACCAAACAATTGCATGGTGCAAGCAGGACTGTTAGAAAATAAGCTGTGTAATGCCAAACATCGAATGGGAACTACATCACTCTGTCAGCAGATGTAAAAGCATCACCTGACCTGCTGATGTGGTGAAAGCAGAGTGACCAGCAAATTAGCAAGACTCAAGTGGTCCTCATTGCTCTTCTCATGATCTTCATTCTGGTAACCAGTCTGCACCAGCAGAATGCTTTTCAAGCATTTCCACCTCTACCTCCTTTGCTTTGTCAGTTTTGCTAGTGTGTGCCCAAGAAACATGTGTTCATTCATTTTAATTACTGGTAAATTGTACTCCCATACAGTTGTGCTCAAATGTTTACATACAGCGGCAGATTTGTTGCATTCTTGGCCTTTTTTCAGAGAATATGAATGATAACACAAAAACGTTTTTTCCACTCAGTGGTTGGATGAAGCCATTTAATGTCAAACTTCTTTGTTTTCTCTTTAAGGCTGGGGTCACACTTTCAAAGGCAATTGCGGTTGCCGCCTCCAGATCCCATGCGGTAACCGCAATTGTCTTCACACACATTTTTAAGGAAAAATGTGTGCAGAAAACCGCAATCCGGTAACCGGATTGCTCCAGATGTGTAATCCAGAGCAATGCAGTTACAGTCAACTTTGTTCATCCCTGCTGCCAGCAGGGATGAACAAAGTGTTAACTGTTTAATAAAACATGAAATATTAATATTAGTTGTGTGCAACATGTCTCTAGGGGGTGCCCTCCTGTGGGCATGTCAGGGTTAATAACCCATTTACAGTAAGCCGGCTATTGTCGGCTTTGTACTAATTTATGAATGAAGCCGCAGCTCCCCTGACAGTTGCGCAGATACTGTATGTAATGTATGTATAGTATCTGCCGCTGTCCAGGGTCCTGTAGGTATTTACATTAGATCTATGGGCAGCGCACCGCCATAGATCTAATGTAAACGCCTACAGGACCTCGGACAGCGGCACCCCTTAGAGACATGTTGCACACAACTAATATTAATATTTCATGTTTTATTAAACAGTTAACACTTTGTTCATCCCTGCGGCAGCAGGGAAGAACAAAGTAGATGGTAACCGCATTGCTCCGAATTACACATCTGTGGGCACCCTGACATGCCCACAGGAGTGGGCAGCATATCTCTAGGGGGGTGGGCACCCCCTAGAAACAAGTTGCACACAACTAATATTAATATTTCATGTTTTATTAAACAGTTAACACTTTGTTCATCCCTGTGGCAGCAGGAATGAACAAAGTAGACGGTAACCGCATTGCTCAGGATCACACATCCTGAGCAATGCAGTTACCGCATTGCGGATCACAGAAGCGCTCCGAAAACTGCAGCCTGCATGATTTTTTCTCGCAGGCTGCAGATCCGGAGCCGGTAACCGGATTGCATGCAGTGCAATCCAGTTACCATAATGGGCTCCTATGGGGAGCATTTCCTTATCCGGTTTTGAGCTTTTTGATCAGGATTTAAAATACATGCCGCATGTCTGACCCTAGCCTAAATCTTAATGACAACGAAACACATCTAAATGACCCTGATAAAAAGTTTTACATACTCTGGTGATTTTGGCCTGATAACATGCACAGAAGTTGACACAAATAGGTTTGAATGTCTAATAAAGGTAACATCCTTATCTGTGACCTGTTTGCTTTTAATCTGTGTGTGCATAAAAGCTGAGTATGTTCCTGGGATCCAGGCAGACTCTTGCATCTTTCATCCAGCCACTGACATTTCTGGATTGTGAGTCATGGCTAAAACAAAAGAATTGTCAATGGATCTAAGGGAAAATATAGTTGAACTGTACAAAACAGGAAAGGGATTCAAAAACATATCCAAAGAATTGATATTGCCAGTCAGCAGTGTTCAAACTGTGTTAACAAATCAAAAATCAGGGGCTCTGTAAAAACCAATCCACGATCAAGCAGACCAACAAAAATTTCAGCCACAACTGCCAGAAAAATTCGGATCCAAAGAAAAACCCACAAATAACATCAGCTGAATTACAGGACTCACTGAAAACTAGTGGTGTGGCTGTTTCAAGATGCACAATTAGGAGGCACTTGAAGAAAAATGGGCTGCATGGTCAAGTCACCACAAGAAAGCCAGTACTGTGCAAATCCCTTAAAGTATCTCACCTACAATACACCAAATAGTAGAGACAAGCCTACAAAAATCTGGAACAAGGTAATTTGGAGAGATGAGATCAAAATCAAACTTTTTGGCCACAACCATAAATGTTACATATGAAGAGGTGTCTACAAGGCCTATGATGAATGGAACACCATTCCTACTGTAAAGCATGGAAGTGGATCACTGATATTGTGAGAATGTGTGAGCTACAAAGGCACAGGAAACTTGGTCAAAGTTGAATGAAGCATAAATGCAGCACGTTATCAGCAAATACTGGAGGCAAATTTGCACTCATCAGCCCAGAAGCTGCACATGGGACGTACTTGGACATTCTAACATGACAATGATCAAAACACAAGGCCATGTCGACCTGTCAGTGGCTACAGCAGAACAAAGTGAAGGTTCTTGAGTGGCCATCTCAGTCTCCTGACCTCAATATCATTGAGCCACTCTGGGGATAATTCAAGCATTCAGTTCATGCAAGAAAGCCCAGAAATGTACAGGAAATGGAGGCTTTTTGCCAAGAAGAATGGGCAGCTTTACCGTCTGAGAAAATAAAGTACCTCATCCACAACTCCACAAAAGACTTCAAGCTGTCATTGAAGTTAAAGGGGACAATACACGGTGTTAGGAACTGGGGCATATTAATTTTTTTTCAGGGTCATTTGGATGTTTTTGGTTGTCATTTTGATTTATAAAGAGAAAACACAGTAGTTTTTACAATAAATGGCTTCACCCAACCACTAACCATGAGTGGAAAAATGTTTTTGTGTTTTCATTCATATTCTCTGAAATAATGCCAAGAAAGGAAAAAAATTTGCTGGGGTATGTAAACTTTTTAGCACAACTGTATTTCCAAGTTCACAACAATCGATTTCAGACCAACTGAATTGTATTATCTTTTACATGCACTCAGACTCAATGGAAGATACTTAGCCATCAATATTTATCAAAAAGCAGACAATGCCAGTTTTGGGTACAAAATGTGACATAATTTTAACTAAAACTTATCATTTTACATACTTCAATTTTTCAACACAACAAACTCACCTTCTATCTAATTTTGGATGTATTTAAATATTATTTTGACAGCATTTGGTTTGAATATTTTTGACAGCAGCTTGATTATAAGGATTATGAAAAGGGGCAAAATTGTTGAAAGTATTTAATCAAATTTTTTTGAACATAAAAATTTTTTAAAATTCCCCAAATTGTTTAGAAAGTTTTGGAATATTGCAGCAAATTAAAAGAGATGGGCGAACCCGCAGATGTTCGGGTTTGGTGGATCCAGCTGGCCTTCAATCCGGTTTGAAACCAGCCTTGACCCAAACTCGAGCCCCATTTAAGGCTGCCTTCACACTTGCAGATGCATCTGCAGCGTTTTGCAGATGCATCTGCAAGTATCAGCATGCAGACCGCGGCCCCTATGTTTATAATAGGCGCACCGCGGTCTGAAAGCTCTCTTTCATTCCTATATGTGAAGCGTCCGCAGGCGGATGCCTGCTTACAGATCACACTCTCTCCCGCCCGCACCATGGACGCGAGATGTCGCGTCCATGGTGCGGGCGGGAGAGTGTGATCTGTAAGCAGGCATCCGCCTGCGGACGCTTCACATATAGGAATGAATGAGAGCTTTCAGACTGCGGCCGCGGTCTGCATGCTGATACTTGCAGATGCATCTGCAAAACGCTGCAGATGCATCTGCAAGTGTGAAGCCAGCCTAGTCTATCGAGACCCAAACTGCTGTAAAATGGTGAAAGTAAGAGCCAGAGGCCTGCAAAAGGAAGCAAATTTGGGATTAAAGCAGTTAAATTATACTTAGCTACTGAATTTCTACACTGCGTTTACTGGCTTGGCTGCAGTCAGACTGTGCCCCCACTGTATGCTGGCATCTCTAATTGGTTGCCCTACACATCTGTGTAAAATTAAATAAGTAATTGGAAAAAATGCCAAGAGGTCCCTCATATCTTTATACACAGAAAAAAGATTTTTTTAAAACGGACAAATTGTTTAAAATTTTCCAAACCAAATTCTTTAAATTTCAGAAGTACAATTTTCTTTAAAAAAAATTAACAATTTTTCAATTTTCAAGGCAGGAGCATCAATTACAATATCTATGACATGATAGACCGGATGGTTTAACAGTTTATGATAAAACTAATGCACGTGAGCAAACATAGTGGCATCCCTTTAACAGCCAGGTTTAATGCTTTTTAGGCTAGATCCCCGATCTCATGGATTTCTTGGTCACATGACTGGACTATTGTCAACAACTGGTCGAGTTTGCTCTGGGTGTACTATTCATGTGCTGCCTCCAGGGTAATGTAAGGGAGGGTTTTCAGCATGGTTAGTGGATTTGTGACACCAAAGTAGTCCAGGTTATGCACTTAATGCATGAGAAACCTAATGTGTGTCTAAATATTTAGACATGAATCTGTGCAAACTTTTATGCACTGGCGGCTGATACCAATGATTAATTCTGCTGCTGTCAGTGCAGATGGTCTCTCCACCTGCCTGGCATCTATTCTTTGTCCATCATGTCATCTGTGTTGTGGTATTGCTGCTGCCACTGCTGACCCTAGGCTTCCAAGCATTTTGTGGCATGCACTATCCTAACTCTCTACTATGCTGCTCTGCTGACAATTCACAGTCAACACCAGTGGCACACCTCTTCTATTGTGTTTCATAGTGCTGGCAGCGGGGTCACATGAGTTGAATGCCACAGGGAGCCCTCAGTGACTCAGTGAGTAACATCACTCCTCCTTGTGGCGCTCAGTTTGATCACAAGAACTACAGAGAGGGACACTTGTGCCCTTCCTGCAGCCTCTGCATGAATCAGGGCCAGGATTGTGTACTTCATGGGACCATTGTTGTGGATTATCATGAGAGGTGTATGTCCAGGTTAATAAATGGAAATGAGGGTTGACTGTGTTATTTATTTTAAATAAAGGATTTCTCTGACTTATTTCAAATATAGGATTTTTCTCTTGTGTGTTTTATTTCCTCACAGGATTGATAATGGGACGGTCCTCATAGAGACCTGAATGTTATCAATCTGGGCTTAATGACAAGCTGTCAATACTCATCTGTCATTAACCCCTTATATCACCCTGATGCCACCACACCAGGGCACAGGGAAGTGCGTGTTCAGGGTCCGTGTCCGATAGGTGTTTGGTACAGACTCCGAACTATACAGTCCGGGTTCGCTCATCCCAATTTATTTTGTGTACTTCAAATCATGACTGTGGAGTTAGAGTCATAGTCGTGGATTCGGAGCCCATTTTGGTGAAGTCAGAGTTGGTGTAAAATAGACTGACTTCGACTTCTAAAATATGTAATAAATTGGGTTCGGTATTTTAATGCAGTATGTGCTGATATTATTAATATTATAATTATTATTATTATTATTAACGTTCTATCTAAATATAATAATTAAAGCCTGATGTTCAAATTGTAATACAATAAATTTATAACTTAAACATGAGCCATGTATGAAGGAGTCAGAGTTGGTGTCCATTTTTGAAGATTTGGAGTAGGAGTCAAATTCAGGGAAATTGAGGGGTTAAAGTTGGAGGTTTGGCTTACTGACTTCACAGCCCTGCTTCAAATTGCAGCTTGGGGATCAAGATAAGGCCTATAAGGTATGCAGGACATGTGAGTAAGATCTCTGCTGGTGGTATAAAGGCAAGAAGCCATCTTTTGATTTTGTTATTTTAATGATTTTTGTTCAGTTGGCGTTAAAGGTTTCAATAGATGAAACAAAACAGGACTAACTTACCCTAAGCTAAAATCAGCTATTCATCCATAAGTTCCTAGCAGCGAACTACCAGTACCATCTACCCCCCTAATTTGGATGATATCAGGTTAGCTGAAGAAGAAGATGGTATACCAGCACAGGAAGATTCTGGCTCTGAAGTTTCAATGGATGAGTGCCGCAATTTTTTTCTCAGAATGACTTAAACGATCTTGTTGATTTGGGCCTTTCTAAAGATGCTGCCGAATTGTTGGGATCAAGACTCAAGAATAAACACGTTCTGTCACCTGGAACATCATTTTCATGGTACAGGCACAAAGAAAGTAAATTCACATCATTTTATCGTACAGAAGGGAATATGTATTTTCGTACTGATGTCCCTGGGCTCATGAGGCAATTTGAAATAGAATATGAATCATCTCAATGGTGCTTATTTATTGATTCTTACAAAACAAGCCTGAAAGCAGTCTTGATGCATAATGGAATTTAATTTGCATCACTCTCTGTTGGACACTTGTAGTGACCTAGCGTTTTCCATGTGATGTTTGATAATGTCGTGTATTGTGTCTATGGCGCCCCACTGGTCGGGATGCCATAGAGGGGTACTGCACCCAAAAAAAAGAGCGTGTAGTATCCCTGTGACCAGGGAGTTGGGATGGTGAATAAAGGACCCTCACAACGCACATCCACACACACCCTAGGTAGGGGACCGTGAGTGGACCCGCTTCAGAGAGGACCCAGTCCCGTGGTAGGAGTGACAGAGTAGAAAAGTGTGTGGGTGAGAGGAGCGTTAAGTCAGTCAGAACAGTGAGTGAGAAGAAGTCAGTGGAGAGCTCCGTTGGGGAGTGAGGAGTGCAGACGGTGGAGCAGCCGTCAGGACAGAAGGAGATCCTAAGGGCACTAGGTAGTGCGGTGCACCTGAATTCGGACCTGCTACGTCTACTGACCAGAGGGATCTGTCCTGGAATAGAGGGCCAGCTCTGAGCATGGTCCGGGTGTTCACCCCCAAGCCGTCTAACTGGAGGCCCAAGCTTCTAGAGGAAGTCGCGGCCGAACGCCCAGCGCATCTTGAAAAGGCACCTAATATGGTCTAGGGGACTCAGAGAGGAGTCCTCCAGAGAGGGTCTGTGGGAGCTGGTTTGAGGCTCTGCGCGCAGGAGCGCTTTGAGGGAGGCAGGAAAGAAAACAGTGAGGGACTGGAAAGGAACGGCAGGCACGCCACCAAGGGTCCTAAGTGAGTCATCCCGGTTCCCTGGTGACTACCCAGGCCAGAGAGTGACCCGAGAGACTGTACCATCTGTAACCTGCCTGACGTACTGCCAGTAAACCCATTCAGAGTTTAAGACTGTGTCGTGTACTTCATTTGCCTGTGACTGAAGAGCAGTACACTTTCTGCAGTGAAAGGATAAGTGACTGTGCTGTGTGGTAAGCTGCCTCCCTGTGTAAAGAATATACATAAACTATTTCAACTGCCCCGGGGATCAAGCTCCAACTGCGGGGAACGTAACCATCTTGCTGCTCCAATATCAGCCCGGAGGACTGTCCCACACGGTAGGTGGCATCACGAAACACTTTTATTTTACTTTTATTGACTGTTTCCCCGCTCTTTTTAAGCGACCACCAGGGCCACCGGAACGAGCACAGGCCCCAGCAACATCCCCCGTGAACTAAAACTAAAACGCCCTGTTCCGAGTATCCCAAACCCTTGGGCGGGTCATATCTCCTGCACTCTAACTCTGAGAGTTGTAGCCTGTCTAATCCCACACTGCCCTCTGCTGGCCTTTCTCTGAACTACAGTTACCTTAGCAACCAAAGGGGAATATTCCGGCAGATGAGTGTAGCTGCTGGAGACATACAGTAGGAAGTAAGGGTATCTTTACACACGGCAACTTTTCTAGGAATTTCACTGGCAACTCACTGGTTGCAATAAAATCATGGACACATTGTTCTATCTTGTTGCTGACTCACCGCGGCCGGCTGACTCCGGTTGATACAGGCGATTCTTCTCCTTCCTTGTCACGGGTGGACCGCGCCTGCCGGTAGTGGGGCCCGGTGTAGTGCAGATCAAAATTGAAGACGTCTTGCGAGAACAGATTAAAAAGGGGTTTAATTTGTTTTATTCGTGACGCCACCTATGAGTAGATTCGGTAAGGGCTACCGACGCTGCGGAACCCCCGGGGGATGGACAGCAGCAAGATGTTACGCTCCCCACAGGCTGAGCGGTGATCCCCGGAGGCTGGAGCTGCTCAAGATGTTGTGCGGCAGCTGCGGTTACCTTAGTGTGCGGACGGATAGTTCATAAGGAAGCACGGACACAGATAGTCTCTGCAACGGGTCTTTACTGTAACCAGCAGGCAGTACATGGCTTACAGTGGTTGAGTAGTAGACCGGGTGGACTCAGCAGTGATAGTGTTCCTCAGAGATCCGCGGTGTTCCTCCATTCTACCTACTTAGTTCCTTCTTGCCAGCGTCGCCCAGGAATACCAGGTCGGGTATGGGGAGGCTGCTTCAATGCCCTATCCATGATGTACGTTCTGGATGCTTTGGGGAGCCTTGGGTCCCTCAGTGGGTACACCGCTGGTTAGACGACTGGAAACTGGCTGGTGGTGGGGTGCTCCTATAAAGCTGATCCTCCACTCTTCTGGTTCGCGTGGCAGAGGTGAACTGCTGCCAGCTTCGGTACCAGTGAACCGGCTGTGAGTTGTGGGCACGGGAGTCTTTTGGGAACCCGTGTAGATATGCCCAATCCCGGTAGTTAAGGCCTCAGGTGCTGACACCCGACCGGTGACGGCCCAGGGGCCCGCACGGAGTGCGGAGCCCCCGCTCCTCTCCAAGTTCTAGTCCTAGACCCTTCTTCTCCGAGTTCTAGACTATTCTCTCTTTCTGTCTAGATTCTTGTGTGTTCTACTCCACTACCCTAACACTCCACCCACCAGGACCTAGGATTGGTCCCCTGTTCTAGGTGTTGCATGTTGGGTTGGATCTCAGAGTTAACTATTTCACTGTTGTGTCAGAGAATATTGCGGCTGCAATACTCCCTTGTGACGCACTCGTTGCGGGGCGCCACACTCCCCCTTGGTTAAATCAGCTTGTCCCCAAGCGTCAAACTACTCACATTACAGAGGTTTTTGTATTTTTATACATATATGACACACTTTTATTAAAATGAAAAACAGGTAAAGGTATGCTTTGGTGATATAAGCAAAGAAACAGGTAATCACTTTGTGCGGACCCGGCGTGCGGTCGGCTGTCCTTTAACTAGAGTCCAGGCTGTAGCCGCAAGATCACACAGTCAGTGATTAACGGGAACAGAGTCATTGAGGAAGTTCAAGTTTTAAAGTCACTGGCTCTGAGGGTGATGGCGCACCCGGATAGCGAACCACCCATCTGCACAAGCATAGCGCTCGTAGGTGATAATATCGCCCCGGTATAGGTCGCGATCGGGATGTCCTCTTGGCAAGTTTGACTCAACATCCCGGCGCCCCACAAACACCTCCTCATTCAAACCCACCTCCCAAGCGAACCCCCACCCAGTATGTAAGTTAAAGGTGGAAATTCTACCTTCACGGCGGAGTTCATCAGGCAGCGGCGGCTGGCGGCGAGCCTCGGCACGGGCTTGCATGTTGGCGCGTTCTCTGGCTTGCCACTCCTCTTGTCGTCTCTGGCGTACATCTCCGTCGTTACGGCTCGGGGTGTAAAGATGAGTAATGGAGCTGGTGGTTTGGCGGGAAGCTTGAACTTGGCGGGCTGTCTGTATCGGCACCCGGTGGAACGGCACAGGGGAAGGTGTCGGCAGTGCACCCGACCAGTGTACCCGATCTGTATGCCCGGTAGGAAGTTCCTTGTTGTCTCCCCAAGCGAACCCGGTGTCGAAATCCTCAGCGGTGCTGTGGGTCTCGTCGTCATCCTCTCCGACCTCTTCCTCGATGACCACATCAGGCTGCTCGATGGTGAGAGATGTTGAAGCTTGTTCCGTTGTACAACAGGGCGGTGGTGCTGCGGATCCTTCCGTAGGGACGTCCTGCAGGGCTTCCAGGCTGCCTGCCTCTTCATCTGTTTCCGCAGGTAAAGGTGTTTCAATCCCGGCTACCAGGTAGGCCTCGGCAATGGCAAGGGAAGCCTCCGGTACGGGGATAAAACAGGCGACAGTCTCTGTAGTGGTGAAACATGTCGCGGGTTCCTCAGTGGGAACCTGGTAGAGATCAAGTTCTTCCATGGAGCGTGTTATGAGCTCCGGCTCAAGAACGGGATCGGTTGCGATATTGGTCGCTGGAACGGGTCGAGTTGCGGCCTCCACCGGAATGACGCAGTCTATTGGCTCTGGTGACGGAGCAGGACAGGTGGTAGGCGACGGTGAGGCGGTCGAGAAGCTGGTGACGTCGTCTGGGCTTGGAGTAGCTGTACCCGGTCGGCTCTGCTGCATCGCATGGTGTAGTCGTCTGCCTAGGGTCGCGCTCCAGCTACGGATCGTCCATTCCACTGTCTCTAGTAACCGCACCCGGAGGTCTTGTAGAGCCTCCAGCCAGAAGTCGGGACTGCCGTCTATGGTAAGGGCAGGATCCGGACCCGGTTGGCTGATGGCTGCTCTGGCCTCCGCCTCGACCTCCTGCATCAGGTCTTGGAGTCTCATGCTGGCCATTCTTCTTGGAGGGAAACCACACCCGTTCAACCGGTAAGACGTTCTGGTTGAGCTGGTGAAGAAGTCTTCTCTCTGACTCTGACACTCCCATTTCCTGTGGGCTTTTGTAGTCCAATGGTGGGAAAAGTCTTTGGGTCCGCCCCCATGGTTGATTCGAGCAATCAGGGCGGACAAAGAGTTTGGCGCCTTTTGTCTTTAGCCCTCCCACGATGAGGGGGGGGTTGACTCACTCCTGGGCTTCACGTGGCGGCTTCTTGTGGCGGGAACGCCATCTTGGGCGCCATCTTGACCCATTGGTGAAAAGGCGGGAAAGTTCTTTTAGGGACGAACAAAGTCCAATTGTAGACAATAAAGTCCAGTTTAAGCACATTATACCCGTTAGGTAACGGACCTGCTCGTATCCTGTTCGTGACGCCATTTTCTGACTCACCGCGGCCGGCTGACTCCGGTTGATACAGGCGATTCTTCTCCTTCCTTGTCACGGGTGGACCGCGCCTGCCGGTAGTGGGGCCCGGTGTAGTGCAGATCAAAATTGAAGACGTCTTGCGGGAACAGATTAAAAAGGGGTTTAATTTGTTTTATTCGTGACGCCACCTATGAGTAGATTCGGTAAGGGCTACTGACGCTGCGGAACCCCCGGGGGATGGACAGCAGCAAGATGTTATGCTCCCCACAGGCTGAGCGGTGATCCCCGGAGGCTGGAGCTGCTCAAGATGTTGTGCGGCAGCTGCGGTTACCTTAGTGTGCGGACGGATAGTTCATAAGGAAGCACGGACACAGATAGTCTCTGCAACGGGTCTTTACTGTAACCAGCAGGCAGTACATGGCTTACAGTGGTTGAGTAGTAGACCGGGTGGACTCAGCAGTGATAGTGTTCCTCAGAGATCCTCGGTGTTCCTCCATTCTACCTACTTAGTTCCTTCTTGCCAGCGTCGCCCAGGAATACCAGGTCGGGTACGGGGAGGCTGCTTCAATGCCCTATCCATGATGTACGTTCTGGATGCTTTGGGGAGCCTTGGGTCCCTCAGTGGGTACACCGCTGGTTAGACGACTGGAAACTGGCTGGTGGTGGGGTGCTCCTATAAAGCTGATCCTCCACTCTTCTGGTTCGCGTGGCAGAGGTGAACTGCTGCCAGCTTCGGTACCAGTGAACCGGCTGTGAGTTGTGGGCACGGGAGTCTTTTGGGAACCCGTGTAGATATGCCCAATCCCGGTAGTTAAGGCCTCAGGTGCTGACACCCGACCGGTGACGGCCCAGGGGCCCGCACGGAGTGCGGAGCCCCCGCTCCTCTCCAAGTTCTAGTCCTAGACCCTTCTTCTCCGAGTTCTAGACTATTCTCTCTTTCTGTCTAGATTCTTGTGTGTTCTACTCCACTACCCTAACACTCCACCCACCAGGACCTAGGATTGGTCCCCTGTTCTAGGTGTTGCATGTTGGGTTGGATCTCAGAGTTAACTATTTCACTGTTGTGTCAGAGAATATTGCGGCTGCAATACTCCCTTGTGACGCACTCGTTGCGGGGCGCCACATTGCCGTGTACAAATGGAACAATGTGTCCATGATTTCACTGCAACCAGTGAGTTGCAAGCAATATATCTCTGTGTGTAATGGTACCTTAAATTTGACTGGCCAGTTCTGAACAGAACCACATCCCAATTATATGAGGGTGTTCACACTGATGTAACCACATTATAATAGATTTGTTATTTTTTCAATTTCCCTCTCAAAATTATTTCAGCTTGTTTCTCAATAGATTTGTACAGAATATGAGTGACATAATAGTTGGAAAAAGTTCTGAAATGATTCTACTTAGTATGATTTTTTTTACATGGCAAACACCTGGCATTTTAACAATGGGGTGTAAACTTTTTATATCCACTGTAAGCAAAAATGTATGTTTAAGCCATATTTAGCAAAGTGTGGTATACATTATTATGAATATCACTAAAAGTAAAGACAGTGCTAGAATTGAATCAAGATTGTGACCTGCCTGAACTGTACTACTTCTATAAGTCAAAATATGTTTTTTAGACAAAAATATCTACCGCACCTGCCACCCCCTATGCCACATCCCATCCTAAGAAAACACTTACGGTAACAGAGCCTTGGATACCATATGCATGTCTCCATTTTTTTTTAGAAATATGAATTTATTCATCTCATGATATATTAATAAACCTATCCTGTACTGTATGCTACACACATATCCTGTTTTCTATACTGCAATAAAATAAATGAAGGCTGCAGGTTCTGAGGTTGGTATTATACCACATAGTTGGCACACAGCAACTTAATATAGACTGAAAGGAAGCAGAAAAATATGTCGCTGTGTTATGTGTCTGTGCTGGCATGTTTTATTATGCAGTCATTTTTTCAGAAATAGTAACTGGAGTTGCCTTTGCCACAAAATGTATTTACAATCTCTTACAACATTAATATTTGCAAGCAGAATGAATGATTATTTACCATTATTTATTTAGGGACAAGACATGATCTTGAATAAACTTCTAATCCTGTGAGGATTTTTGCTTTATCTAATAACTGTATATCTATAGAATTTTTATGATCTGATTATTAAGAACCTGTACAAGAAACCATTGAATTACCATATTTTTTAGACTATAAGATGCAATTTTATCCTAAAACATTTGGGGGGAAAGTGGGGGAGCATCTTATAATTTACATGTACAGGGTGGGCCATTTATATGGATGCACCTAAATAAAATGGGAATGGTTGGTGATATCAACTTCCTGTTTGTGGCACAGTAGTATATGGGAGGGGGAAAACTTTTCCAGATGGGTGGTGACCATGGCGGCCATTTTGAAGTTGGCCATTTTGGATCCAACGTTATTTTTTTCAAAGGGAAGAGGGTCATGTGACACATCAAACCTATTGAGAATTTCATAAGAAAAACAATGGTGTGCTTGGTTTTAACGTAACTGTATTCTTTCATGAGTTATTCACATGTTTATGACCACTTATAAAATGTGTTCAAAGTGCTGCCCATTGTGTTGGATTGTCAATGCAACTCTCTTCTCCCACTCTTGACACACTGATAGCAACACCGCCGAAGAAATGATAGCACAGGCTTCCAGTATCCGTTGTTTCAGATGCTATCTTTGTACCCCATATACCACACCATACCATCAACGTTTGTGTTCCAACAGTCTTGGAGGGATCTATCCTGTATGGGTTAGTATCAGACCAATAGTGGTGGTTTTGATTGTAAACTTCACCATTCACAAAAATGTTTGCCTCATCACTCATCTGAAGGCAATTGTCTATACTGTGAAGATAAGAGATGTGCAGCATCTGAAACAATTAATACTGGAAGCCTGTGGCCAGGGTCAGACTACCGTTGTTAGCAGATGTCATGAACAGCCGCTAAAAACTTAGTCTTTTTTTCAGTAGCGCATATGTGCTTTCCAGCGCCGCTGCTGTGCTCAACGCTGCCCCTAGTTACCCGCTGTTGATCATGGTAACAGACCACACATCATGCTGAATAGCGGCCACTTTAGCAGAGCGGACAGGGAAACACTGCATGCAGCGTTTCCCTGTCCACTCTGCTTAAGTGGACGCTATTCAGATGGATGTGTGGCTGGTTACCATGATCAACTTCGAGTAACTAGGGACAGCATTGAGCAGTCGTGACATCTGCTAAAAACGGTAGTCTGACCCTGGCCTTATATGTATGTAACGCAAATGAAATCTAAAACTTATGTGATAACACGGTCCTACATATTTTCAAAAGTTGTCAGATTCAGCTATGAAATTAGCTATTTCTGACCTCCTGAATTCAAATAGGACAATGCTAATTTTTAGTTGGCTAGTTTCTATGAAATCATAGAGTTTTCCTTCTGCTGCTACAGTCATGGCCTTTGGCACCCTTAAAATTGTTCTAGAAAATGAAGTATTTCTTCCACAAAATTATTGCAATTACACATATTTTATTATTCATATCTTTATTTCCTTTGTGTGTATTGAAACAAGAGAAGAAAAAATTAGAAAAAAAGGCAAATTGGTGCTAATTTCAAACAAAACTCCAAAAATGGGCTAGAAAAAACTTGTTGACATCTTCAACTTAATATTTAGCTGCACACATTTTGGAATAAATAACTGCAATTAATTGTGGATACACAGGAGTCAGTGGGTGATCTCGTCTGCTGGCCCTGCCGCCTTAAAAAAGACAGAAGGGACCAGGGCTCACCCCCAACTGAATGTCTGAACACCTAAACCATGGGCAGAACACTACTCAGCAAACACAAGGTGAGGGAACCACACAATGGTAAACTTTATTGGATCCCCAACAGTCAAAAGCATATAACACATACCATGCAAAACACACCCCAATAAAAATGAGACTCCAAGCAGACTGGCAGGAAACAATGACTTAACAAACGTGATATAGCAATCAAAAGACCAAAACCTGGCCAAATTAAGAACATTAACCCTCGACATGCATTGACAAAGGCTGTGTCGTCACATTAATCAGTTCCTACAATCATCGACAAGCTTCTTACATCTCTCAAATGGAATTTTAGAGCATCTTTCTTTTGCTGACTGCTCCAGATTTCTCATATGTGAAGGGTGCCTTCCCAACAGTAATTTTAAGATCTCTCCACAGGTGTTCGATGAGATATAGATGCTTACTAGTGATGGGCGAACCCTCCGATGTTCAAGTTCAGCGGACCTGACTGAAGTTTTTTTTAAATTCGAGTTTGCACCAAACCTGACTCAAACTTGAGTCTGAACTTGGACTTTAAAGTTATGAGATGGGTCTGGAAGGCTGTAAAAATAAAGAAAACAATGTTTAAACATAAGTTCATACTTACCAACATTAGCCCACTTGTACTTCCAGTGCCGCTCATTAACTTACTTGGTATTCACTGCTGAGGGACGCAACAGTTAATCACAGATGCGGTCACAGAGAGGGGGTATCTGTGATTGGCTGTTGGCATAACCTGGAAGCAACCCATACATTTTAGCTCCTGAGTAGGGTGATGCAGGAAGGTTCCCCTGTGGTCAGAGCTCAGCCACGTCGGTGACACTGAACTCAGGTGAACCTTACTGTGATTTTGTTAACAAATGATAGGTTCACTGTGTCCACGGGTGCACCAGAAAAAAAACAGTCATGTAAAGATAAGATTGATCTGGGCACACCTAAAATTCTCATGAAAAATGCTAACCACACAAAGTGTTAGAGGTTACGTTTTCTTATTTTCTTTATTGCCACACAATGTCCAGACACCAAATATAACCAACGTTTCGGCCTCTACACAGGCCTTCTTCAAGGTTTCTGATTATATAAAAACAACAAACAGTATGTATTAACATCATACAGAAAATAAAACAATTGTTATCATGATTAGGACCCGTGCCCGTGCTGAATTCATGGTGCTCTGTGGCGTGTGGCAATGTGAAAATGCTTAAGGTATTAGAATGAAGTGCTTATTGGTCGTGGGAGTGCTGATGGAGTGAGAAGGGTGTTGGAACACTAAATTAAATACTCAAATGGAGCATGTGGAGGGACTGCCGTATGAAATAGGTTGGGGGACTGAGTACTAAGTGATAAGGAGGGGTAGTGAAGACTAAAGAAATAGGATGTGAAACAGAACAAGAAAAGTAGAGGTCAAAAGGAAAAATCAACGAATTACCAGTGTTGCAGTGTTGGAACTGGTGGGGGTTCACAAGAGAACCCTAAAGGAAAAATGAATTCACTTCAAACGTGAAGGCACACCTAAGGATTCCTAGGACAAAGTAAATTGAAATATAAACAAGGAATCTCAACTATAAGTCATGAAAATGGTGAAAGAGTCACCACAAGCTAGTGGGGAGATAAATCATAGCGAACGTATTAGGAAACAATTCCTAGGTATAACCAAAGGAGTGTCAAACAGAGTTCAGAAAGGAACAGAAGGTTTTTAATAGTCACCTAGACAGGAACTATACCTATATATTAAGAATACATGAAAGCACCAAAAGGAAGAAACTAATAATTCCAAAGGAACTAGAAATCATATAGGCTCATCTAGGGACAGAGATACCTGCTGATTATATCCACAGAAATGGAAAAACACCAGTAATAGGCACTAGTAAATCTGTAAATAAGAGACATTCTAATAATATACATGATTAATCTTACAGTTACTCACTATATCAAAGGGCAGTGAAAAAATGTGACCTAGTCTTAAGTGGGAAATGCCCCACAATGAAAGAGGTTATTAGAGGGAAATTAGCAAACAGCGGCTGGAAGGCCCTCAATATGTGACCATATTACCTTGAGAATGAGGCAAGGCTCAGGGAAAGCACCTAGAGGAAATAAGATAAAGTGTAAGACTTAGGCGGCCGTCACACGCTTCAATATCGATAGCGATATTGTTAGCGATCACGTGCACGCGTGATCGCTAACAATATCGCTCACATCGCTGGTGAGCTGTCACACAGGCAGACCCACCAGCGATGTGGAGCAGCGAGATCGCTGGTAACTATGGTACACATCGGGTTACTAGGCGCCGCGCGGCGCTTAGTAACCCGACGTTTACCATAGATACCATCTCCCAGCATAGGCTCTGCCGCTGGGAGATCGTTCATCGTGGTGTTATACACCACGATGAGGCAGATCGTGAAATCGTTCATCGCAAGATCTGAGCTCCGGAGCTCAGATCTCGATTTTGCGATTTCATCAATTCTCGGTCGTCGTGTCTTGCCGTCACACGCACAGACATCGTTCACGCGATGTTAAATCTGGCGCGTTCAAGCGATATCTTGATGTGATGCAGATTGATCAAACGATTTTCGTTTGATTTGAGCTCCGGCTCACCAATCTGCGATCTAACGATCAAGCGATTTTTACATTGTAAAATCGCTTGATTGCACGCAGCGACGCACAAACGATATCGCTTAAGCGATCAAAAAGCAGATCGCTTAGGCGATATCGTGCTTTAAATTGATGCGTGTGACGGCCGCCTTAGTAGGGCAATATAGATATTAGGTATAGAAACAGATACCCAGAGCCCAAGGAGCGAGGCAGTACCTTTCACATTGTTTGTGGTTGTAAGGCGGCGGTGTGCGGGGAATACGACACTGGGCGTCAGACACTTAGCCCGAGGTTCACAATGTCAGGACAATGTTATACCCAGCCATTAGAAACCTCTTAGTAAATATTAAATAAAATACCACACCATGAAAAATATTTTATTTGCAAATGGGAACACACAGAGAAAATTAATTTATTAAATAAAACTGCAGAAACACATCACTCATTAACTATGTTTATTACCACCAGAACAACTCTCCACGCAAATTCTCTGGAATGTCCATCCTCTGGGGAAGCCAAAACACATTGGTGGATGTGTGTGGGATGACGTCACAGTAAGCTTCACTCGAGTTTAGCGCCAGTAACATGGCTGAGCTCTGACCTCGGGTGAACTTTCCTGCATCACCCCAGTCGGTAGATGCTAAAATGTATGACTGTTTCCAGGTTACTGCAACAGACAATCACAGATGCCCACTCTTTGTAACAGCAACTGTGATTAGCTGTTAAGCCCCTAAGCACTGAATAACCAGGGAATTAATGAGCGGTCCCTGAAGTACAAGCTCGCAGATGACTGTAAGTATGAGTTTATCTTTAATCACTGTTTTCTTTATTTTTTTCAGCTCCCCAGCTGAACCCAAACTGTAACATGGACTTCTCGGGAAAGTCTGTGTTCGGGGTCTGTGCCACTAGGTGTTCGGTATGGACTCTGAACTTTACAATTCAGGTTCACCCATCCCTAATCTGTACTCATTGCTGACTGCCTTAGGAGTCTCAAGTACTTTGTTTCCATCCATTTCTGGGTGCTTTATGAAGTATGTTTGGCGTTATTGTCCTGCTGTAAGACCCATATCATATGATGCAAACAAAGCTTTCTGACACAAGTCACTACATTGCAATCCAAAATCCTTTGGTAATCTTCAGATCTCATGATGCCTTGCACACAATCAAGACACCCAGTGCCAGTGGCAGCAAAACAAAGCATCTTTGACCAAATTTGGCTTTAGGTACTGTGTTCTTATTTGTACACCTGATTCCATTTTATGTAAACAGTACAATGATGTTCTTAACCAAAAAGCTCTATCTTATTCTCATCTGTCCACAAGACGATATCCAGAAGGATTTTGGCTTACTCATGTACATTTTAGCATACTGTAGTCTGACTTTTTTATGTCTGTGTGGCAGCAGTGTGGTCCTCTATTATATTAAAATGTTGATGGTTAGTTAACACTGAAACTGACACTCCCTGAACCTCCAAGGCAGGTTGAATTTCTTTAGAACTTGATTGTGGCTGCTTATCCACCATCAAGACTATCCTGTGTTGCAACTTTTCATCAATTTTTCTCTGCCGTCCACTTGAAAGGAGGTTAGATACAGTGCCATGGCTTGTAAACGTCTTGATTATGTTGCATAACATCTGTCGACACAGAGATTGTCGATGTCTGTCCACAAATGACAGACAGTTCCCTTTACATTTTTCTGTTCTCCATGCTCAGTGTGGCACACACAGATGCATAATGAAATTATTGAGTCTACTCTTCCCCTTTTTATCTGGACTCAAAGGTATTTTACATATTGCTCACACCTCATGTTACCGATAGGTGAATTTGAATTAGCGTCCCATGCTTGAAACAAAGTTGTTTACCCACAATCTTGGATAGGTGCTAACAATTTTATTATGTCCCTGAGGAAAGAGCCAGGTGAAGGTTCCGAAACATGTCGGAAGAATAAAGACACAATTCAGCCCAGATTCTCTCTTGTCTCTGGTGATCCTTTTGACGGCAGCGCGGACACAACGACACTTTGTCCTACAGATCTACAATTTTATAATTGTCCTATTATAGGGGTTTTGTGTTAAATTATGTGCAATTTGCCTTTTTCTTCAATTTTCACTCTTTTTGCATTGTTTCAATACATAAAAAGAAAATAAACATATCTATAACAAAACATGTGTAATTGCAATCACTTTCTGGGAGAAATACTTAATTTTATGATACAATTTTAAAGGTGCTGAGTGCTGACACTTTCAGTCATGATTGTAACTAACTCAAAGCACCACTACAGGGTTTTATTATTTTAATTATGGCACTGCTGTATTGGGGCTTTAAATGTCCTCTGCCCCGAGTTTTATACTCATCTTATGCCACCTTCATCCTTTTCCACTGTTGCTCTGGTAGAACTGGCAGATTTACTGTTTCATGGACTGCATCAGAGATCCCTTTTTAATAGAAGTCTATGAAAGCCTCATTTTCACCTTATTCTGGATCTCATTGAGATGCATTGAGCACTTGTGATGTAACCTTTGACTTCGACCCAATCAGAAGTTATAGGCACAAAATGACACTACGGGACTAGAGAGGCATACAAAATTATGAAAGCACTGAAGTGTGAGTATAAGACTAGGGGCAAGGGGCTAACATTTAAATCACCACTCTAGTGCTAAAAAAAAAAAGCTGTGGTGGTGCTTTAACTGGTACAGACCTAGCAATATATAACCCTATGTATTTATTTATTATCAATTGACAAGAGTGATTGTGGGGATTATGTGGGCTGTAGTTGTGGGTGAGGGCCTCGCTGCTATAGTCCACACCCGGGCCATCCCCACATAGCAAGGGGGGGTTTGGTTGCGGTGATCCTTGTTGCGTGTGTGAACTTTGTCTGACTCAAACTCAACGTTTTTTCAGAACAGTCTTTTTATGAATTTTTCACAGTACCTTGAACACATTGATACTGCAGAAACAACAGTTGAAAAAGTTCTTAGCAGAATACTTGACTTTGGGGCACACTTTTTCCTTAGACTGCTCCATAACTCCTTGCACCACTGTTGTTGCTAGTTTGTTCTCCTCCTCTCAACTTAGCACCAAACACCAACTCATCAGAGTCATTTATTCCCCTATCAATTCCTGATGAATGTCCCACCCACAGGGACATGTTTACTAATGGTACGATCGGTGACCAGACTCTCCTCGTCTAACATCCATTCCTGTGTCAACATATTCTCCCAGCTCTATGTCAAGCTTCCTCTGAAGACATTCACTACTGGTGTCAATGCACTGAGAAGGGAATCTCCAGAGTCCAGGACCTGGAGTGCATTACAGTGGGATGCAGCTAGTTCTGTATATGTCTCACTCCTTGAATGCTTCCCAGGAGCTTTATTCCCCCTGTCTAACAATGTTAGGGTGACAGTTGCCACAAACGCCCACTACCTGCAGCCTAGGGTATTCTGCAGGACTTGCACAACACCTTGACACCACTACTACTACTAATAACTACTGTATACACAATTACTGCTAAACTGAAATGTTATCTTCCCTCTGAGACTAGAGACTAGCTCCACCCCCAGTGGGCTGATACTGCCACTCAACTACTGCTTGCCCTACAGTAAGTAACTTAACAAGCTGTCTAACTTACTATATATATATATATATATATATATATATATAATGTCAATCCAGAAATACTGGGCACTTTCAGGTCAAAAGGGATTAAAGCAGGCAGTGACCTAGTACGGTGTTGGTCTCTATACGGTGGTGCACACAGCTATAGATAAAATCATCAAACGTAAGAAAAATTGCAGCACTCACCAGAGTTGATCTTTAGTCCTTTATTCACACATTCATAAAAAGATTGATGCATTCAAAAAGCATGGGGGGGGGGAGAGGAGACGGCGGACGACGGCCTGCCGTTTCGCAGACAATGCCGCTTTGACGGGTCCTGGTGTCACGAAAGTTTCTACATATTGACTGTGTTGTTAAGCTATATGTGTATAGTACACAATGCTGCAGATAAACACTAATAATAGATCCATTACCTCCCTATCGCCCTAGGGCATTAATATTCATGATAATGACTGTTTTACACTGCTAGGGAAGGGAAATATATTTTTCCTATTTTTCATGTCCTATTTTTTCATGTCTCCATCTGGGTTGCATCTTGTAGTAAGGTGTGTCCTATAGTCCTGAAAATACAGCAATCATCATGAAACCTATTTGCAAATTCTGAGTTCTTAGACATGATCCTCTGTTCCGGAGCATCATTTACTAGTTGTAGTGAAGATTAACTACTAAAAACATCTCTCACTTTGGAGGATTTGTATTCACCAACATTACCAGACAATCCTATAATTGGAAAGACACTGTGTAATGCTATATTGGTTTAAAGGTGGGTTTACACGCTTCAATATCGTTGCAATATCGCAACTCAATGGCGCGGGAGCGCGCAATTAGTGCACGTTTCTCCCGCATCGCATTGGATGTTTACACGCTGCGATATCGGAATACAACGTCCGTGCGATGTCTACGCCCCCCAACCCAGGAACGATCCTTTAACATGGGAGTGAATGGGTGACGTTTCAAATCGTATCGTAGTTGTGCGTTTACACAGCACGATCCGGCTCCAATCTCCCTTCAATATCGGGGCATTGAATAGCACGTTCATTCAATCCCCGATATCGCATTGACATCGTTCCTGCATCGTATTGGACGTTCACACCATACAACGCAGGAACGATATAGCCTCCAACGATCGAACCACGTGACTTTTCATTGAAATTGGACACCGATATCGCAACGTGTAAACCCCCCTTTACTCCAGGGAAAGTGAGCATAAACTATCAGGTTTCCCCACAAATTACAGCTGATCATTAGAAGGTCCCAAAACCCAGACAGGAAACATTTTGTGATTATACTGGTAAAAAGACCAGTCAAACATATAGCAGGTTAACCATTTACAAAATGTATTGCAGAACACTTTATACAATAATTATTGTAAGGCAGCTGATGTTGCCTAGAAAGCTGTACGGTATATGTCATACCAAATCTATGATTTTCCATACTGCAAGTGCATAAGGATTCTAGAACGGCTACTTCAAGGGTTTTCCCATGAATAAAGTTCATTTTAATCAATAGATCTTAGAATAATAATAATTTCCACAATTAGATGTGTTTAAAAAAATGTTCTTTTGCTGAGATAGTCTTATAAATGTGCTCCTACTATGTACAGTTTCATTTTTATTTCTGACCGTGCACGGAACACAATCTGATCATACCACATCTCCTGGGCAGGGGAGGAAGGAAAGAGGATATAAAGACATTACAGCTAGTGATGAGCGAGCACTAAAATGCTCGGGTGCTCGGTGCTCTGGCCGAGCATCTCAAGATACTCTTGTACTCGGCCGAGCACCGAGCCCAATGTAAGTCAATGAGTGACAGGCTCCGCCCACAGACTTCCGGTTATAAAACGAGTAATTCCGGAAAAGGGCGGGAGGGTGGGCTTTTTCAAATCGCCGCAGCATATAACACCTTGCTGTGGCCCCCAGAGGGATCCTATCAATTAATCTGCTCCCTGTATGGTGCCAGCTCACTGTGTGCACTGAAGGGAGCAGTGTATGTGTCTCAGATCGCTATTTAATACCGAGCAGTCCGAGCATCTCGGCAGTACTCAGTGCTCGCCGAGCACCCGGAGTACCGAGATACTCGTGCGAGTACCGAGTCGCGCCGAACATACTCGCTCATCACTAATTACAGCACAAGATCACAGATGATTCTGTTTGTGAGGTAAATCATTTCTCTTTTTGTTTGTAATATATGTTTTACCTCAAAGAAAGAATTATTTGTGATCCCGTGCTGTAATGTCTGTATACTTTATTTCATCCATCCCTGCCCAGGATCAAACCAATGCTCTGGGCACGGTCAGAAACAAAAATGAAACTGTACATAGTAGGAGCACATTCATAAGACTATCTCAGCACAGTAACATTTTTGTAAACACATCCAATTGTGAAAATTATTATTATTCCAAGATCTCAAGATCTATTGATTAAAATGAACTTTTAAATTAACTTTGTTTGTTAGAAAAGCCCTTAAAATCTAAATTACCCACGGTCCTAATTTCCATTATCGCACAGATAAAAAGAGTTATCTCTAAAACAACAAGTGTGGCGGGTGTCACAAAGGGTACTTTGAACACACATTTTTATGCAACACTCGCCATTGAGTTGTACACCTGCTGAACACCATAAAGTGTATCACTAAATAACTCATAGTAGTCACTGTTCAGACAAGTAGCAGAAAACATTCACAAATCATGATAACACATATACATGGCATTGGTAACTACACTGTATGTGTTTCTATTTATCAGTGTGTGCAATTACTGATAGTTATTTTGTAATTTCTTTGTAGGAGAATGTTCCCAAGTTATAAAGTAAAAGTCACTGGGATGAACCCCAAGACGAAATATATTCTCCTTATAGACATTGTTCCAGCAGATGATCATCGATACAAGTTTTGTGATAACAAATGGTAAGATCTTATGTTCATGCTATATAAAATGTTATTGAAGGTCAAATTCATTTTTTAACATTAATTTTGTAACACTAACAAATATATATTAACTTTTCTTTCATAATGTTTTTGCTTGTAATCATTACTGAAAGCAACCACCCACCTTTAGTAAAGTCTTTGTTAAAGTAAATGGTCCCTAAGGCTACAGTTAGGATCGTAACTACAACAGGTGCAGGAGTTGCAATTGCACTCGGGCTCTGGAGCCTGGGGGCCCCAAAAGTTCTTTTGGCCTCTAGAAAAAGACTAATGTTATTAAAGATTTCCAATAATTGGGGGCCTCATTGGAGCTTTGGCATCGAGGCCCACTGGCTACAGTCACAAAGTGAAATTTACCATCTGTCAGAAACAGATTGTTTTTTCTCAGATGTCATCATTGTTATTTCCATGTATTATAATAATTGCATCTATATGACATCATCTTTTTGTTTTTTTTTCAGTAAAGAGATATATTTGTTTCTAAACCAATAAAAATTTAATTTATGTAATTCAAATTTAATTAAACTTGATCACTAAGTAACAAATAAGTGAAATATGCAGTAAAAACAGAAGCAAATCAGAAGCATCCCCATTGACTTATATGGCTAAGTCTGAGCCGCAATGTGTCAAATAGGGCATGCTATGAGTCTCACAGATCTCACTCTCAGACCTGGGCTTTTCACCCATGTGCGTATAGAAATTCTTTGGGTCCGTGTGCTGTACAAAGTAATAATAGGAGGGGAGGGGGAATGGAGAATGAAGCCTGGAGCTGCCTTTCCAGTCTCCTGACTGAGCGACTGCTTGTAAATTATAACTCATTTTTCACCATCTTTATAGGGCGCATTTACAGCACACAGGGATGGTTAGGGAGCAGCTAGGAAGGTATAGGGACAGCTAATGATAGGTCAGGGGGTAGAATGAGGTGACAGGTTCCCTTTAACAAACCTTTTAAGGATTATAAATCCTAAATCATACTAAAAGGCTTGTTAAAGAGTCAATTATAACTTTTAAGATTACTACTTTCAATAGGTGGCACTATAGTTCATCTACTTCCTCCCTGAAATGACAATTTGCATATTTCCCAGAGGAGCATTGCAGCTAAAAGAATCCTCGCTGCTGGCAGGCAGATGGATCTCCACAATGAGATTAGTAAGGCCGGCTTCACACTGCGGCGTGATCTGGTCCGGGGCTGTCCGGGATGACCCAGACAGCTGCGGACCGGATCAGCACACAGGACTGGGGGGCTAATTTACCCTCTGGTCCAGTACATTTCCCGCTGCTGATAAGTCAAGACCACGGGCGCCGCAGTCCTGACCTGTCAGCGGCTGCAGCTGCGTGCGCTGCACACCGGACCGGAGGGCATAATAGCCCCCCCAGTCCTGTGTGCTGATCCGGTCCGCAGCTGTCTGGGTCATCCCGGACATCCCCAGACCGGATCACGCCGCAGTGTGAAGCTGGCCCTATTCCCCCAGACCTCATCATAACCTCTCAGACAGCAAGATCAAATCCCATGCACTGCACTGATGAGGGGCAATTTCTCCAATATGCAGCATCTGCAGAGTGGGGCTCTGATCTAGTACAAATCCTACATCATGTTAAAAGGCTTGTTAAAGAGTCAATTATAACTTGTAGGATTACTACTTCCTTCCAGAAGTGACAATTTTCATATGTCCACCTAATGAGATGGGTGTTGGTGATGGACATACATTCTCAGTCACTTACCCTCTGACCAATTCTTTGCACAGTGATTTTTTTGTTCATTACAGAACTGCCAATATAAATAGCTTTCTCGCTCACCCGTCTTTCAGGGAAGTAGCAGGTCCTCTGCAGTGTTAAGTAGTACTGAAGGTTTCTCCTGCAGGAAATATAAGAAGGGACTTTATAGTCATCTGCTGGACAACAATGGAGCCCACTGGAGCAGCTATTAGAAGCAGTACATATTCAAAACTGAATAAAACCCTTTTTATGGTACAAGCACTGCCAATTGCTTTAAATCAGTTATTAACAGCCCTTAATAACTTGGAGAACTACCTTTAAAACCCTGAATACTAAGACCTAGAAATATTGACATGCTCTTACTTATAACCTTGGTAACATTTTAATTCTCTATATTGACATTTCATTTGCAGGATGGTGGCTGGAAAAGCTGAGCCTGCCATGCCTGGAAGGTTATATGTTCATCCGGACTCCCCTGCCACTGGAGCCCACTGGATGCGGCAACTGGTATCATTTCAAAAACTAAAGCTGACCAACAACCATCTTGATCCTTTTGGCCATGTAAGATTACAACTAATGTAATAATGTAAAAAAAATTGTATTATTTGCAAAAAAAATCTTTATAATAATGGACATTGCATTTTTCTTGGATTGTTACATGCAGTGAGTTTACACTATTCATGTGATATTGATTTCTAACATTGCCTGCTCACATATTTGTGTTATGGCAGATACTGTTTTCTTTACTCTTTTTCAGAAAAAAAGAAATTAAAATGTTTAACTTAAAATATGATACCTGTGTAGAGACAAGAGAACAAACATTGTGAAGACTTATAAGACAGCTCTACATGGAACCCTGCTAAAAAAATTAGACATTTTGTCAGGCAAAGCTTTAAAAAGAATCTGTCATCAGGGTTTTACTGCATAAGTTGAGGACAGCATGCTGCAATACTGCAGGGGTTAAAAAATATAAGTCAGCTGTGCTTCTCTTATTGCACTCTGTGTGATTGTATATGTAAACTGAAGGCTTTATCACCTAGTAATTAGCATTACAGGATTACTTTGTGGCAGTCTGACTTGCACACTTCTGAATTTGACACCTCATTGTCAATGGACAGTCTCTGTTGAGAGCCTGGTGTGGGCAAGGGGTAGCTCTCCCAGCTCTTAGATATGCCTAAGGACCCCTTTACACGCTGAGACTTTCCAGCGATCCCACCAGCGATCCGACCTGGCCGGGATCACTGGAAAGTCTCTATGCAGTCGCTGGTGAGCTGTCAAATAGGCAGACTCACCAGCGATCAGTCAGCAGCGACATCGCTGGTAACTAGGGTAAATATGGGGTTGCTAAGCAGCGCGCTCTGCTAACTTACCCATTGTTTACCATGGTTACCAGTGTCCTCCCGCTTACATGCTGGGCTAAGCGGGAGGACGCTGGTAACCAGGGTAATCAATGGGTAACTAAGCAGAGTGCGCTGCTTAACTACCCGATATTTACCCTGGTTACCAGTGCCCAGCATCTAATATGCGGCGTTGGGTATTGGCTGGGAGGTTGTTGATCGTTGGTCTCTCGCTGTCACACACGCCAATGCGTGCTGACCAGCAGGAGACCAAAAACCAAAAAATGTTCCTGAACGATTTGTAGCAATCAGCGACCTCACAGCAGGGGCCAGGTCGCTGATGCGTGTCACACACTGCAACATCGCTGGGTGTGATGGGTGTGCAAATATGGCGCCTGTTGGTGGTAGAGGACCCTCACACAATACCGCCAGCAGTACTGCCGACAACCGATCCTGACACTACCCAAAACTGATGACAGGAAGCCGCCGCACACCCTACTGCACACATTGCCGAATTAGTAACTGCACACGTGTGAACCCAGCATGCATGCACAGTTACACAGATTGCTGCCATTTTTGGACACCTGGAGAGCGGATGGGGAGAACCAATGGGAGGTGGCTGCTGACCACCCCCATTGTGATGTTACCATTCTTCCAATGTGATAGCAATGGGCCTCCATCTAGTCTATCATAAACATCATTAGTTTTAGAATCTCTTTGCCTACAACATGCTGTTCTCAGGTGTCAAAAACCTGCTAACAGATTCCCTTTAATATGGAAAATGGAAATGTTTTTGTAGATAAATCAGTTCCTCCAGAATATTTGCAAAACTAGAATATTCATATTTTAACCTAACACACAAAGCCAAGATGCAGAAAGGTATATTTTCACTGAAAATTGTGACTGCACACTTAAGGTACCTTTACACGCCGCGACGGCAGGCTGGATACATCCCGCCACTTCACGTGCACGAGCACGCTCAAACGGCTACAAACGGTCAACGCACCCTCTTTACACGCCGCCATAAGGTGCGCTACGCTACGCTACATCTATAGCTAGATACATCGCCGGATGTATCTGTAGCTTAGCGTACCACATTTACACAGCGCTACAACAAGCTAATATGGGCGGACCTGGTACAGCAGAGACAGCACATAGGCGTGCCACAATCTTGGCTTACGAGCCGTCCGTACGATGATAGGACGGCGCAATATCATCCTGATTGGGCAGGCATCGCAGGAGGCTGAGAAATACAGCACGCTCGAGCGATTGTGTAGTGTGACTGGTCAGCTCCTTAAATATGCCGCCCTAGGCAGCGACTACCAATCGTCATGCAGGAGCTTCCACCAATGATCGCTGATGGGGCGCGGTATCCGGAGCCTGGGTCACGCCTTAGCTACATTGCAGCTACAGCCCCGGGTGTCCAGAGTTCCCTTCCGTTGCCTCTTTACACGCCGATACAGCTTGCTACCATCGGCGTTGTAGCCATCAGTTTTCGAGCAGACCTAGGAAACAGATGTATCTGTTGCCGGCTGTAGCGTCACGTCTTCAGACGCTGCTACGACGGGCTACATTGGCGCTACAAGCTACATTTGTAGCCTGTAGCGGGATGTATCCAGCCTGCCGTCGCGGCGTGTAATTAGAGATTTTCCCACGAGCAAAGTTCATTTCAAAGTTCATTTTAATCGATAGATCTTGGAATAATAATAAGTCCCACAATTAGATGTGATTAAAAAATTGTTTCTGTGCCTCCAAATCTTGTAAATAGCAGCACATAGCAGGGGTGGGCACATTTATAATACAATTTTTAATTTTCACTGTGTCAAAAGACCTCAATAATATATATAATATATATAAAGTGGACCATACAAAACTATCACTCACCTTCACATATCAGACCTGCTTCCAAGGTGCCAGATCAGTGCAAGTGATATAAGGTAACTTAGGCCCCCACACCTGCAGCTTCCACCACAAATGTCAGGGCTTTTCACAGTTAACCCCCACCGTACCGACCCAGCCTTTATGGATAACAGCAGGTTAGGTTCAGGTGAATGGAGCAAAAACTGAACTGAGCCTCAGGGCTGAGTGTGATAACCGTGTGTGAACGGTTACCAAAAATTACTGCTGACAATACAGGTGGAAACGGACAAAATCTGACGTGCAAGGCTGAGTGGTGTGTGTAATCCTCAGTATCTATATTAATCTGTATATACACACTGCACAGTACCACTTCTCCTGTCCTGTATACTCAGTGTAATTCTCAGTATGTGTATTATTGTGTATATATACATTGCAGAGTACCATTTCTCCTGTCCTGTATACTCAGTGTAATCCTCAGTATCTGTATTATTCTTTATATATACACCGCACAGTACCACTTCTCCTGTCCTGTATACTGGGTGCAATCCTCAGTATCTGTATTATTCTGTAAATATACACTGCACAGTAGCACTTTTCCTGTCCTGTATACCGGGTGTAATCGTCAGTATCTGAATTATTCTGTGTATATTTACTGCACAGTACCACTTCTCCTGTCCTGTATACTGGGTGTAATCCTCAGTATCTGTATTATTCTGCATATATATATACATTGCACAGCACCACTTCTCCTGTCTTGTACACTGGGTGTAATCCTCAGTATCTGTATTATTCTGTATATGTACACTGCACAGTATCACTTATCCTGTATTCTGGGTGTAATCATCAGTATCTGTATTATTCTATATATATACACACTGATACACACTGCACAGTACCACGTCTCCTGCCTGTATGCTGGGTGAAATCCTCAGTATCTGTATTATTCTGTATATATACACTGTACAGTACCACTTCTCCTGTCCTGTGTACTGGGTGTAATCCTCAGGATCTGTATTATTCAGTATATATACACTGCACAGTTCCACTTCTCCTGTCCTGTATACCGGGTGTAAATCCACGTCAGTATCTGAATTATTCAGTATATATACACTGCACAGTTCCACTTCTCCTGTCCTGTATACCGGGTGTAAACCTCAGTATTTGTATTATTCTGTATATATACACTGCACAGTACCACTTCTCCTGTCCTGTATACTGGGTGTAATCCTCAGTATCTATATCATTATGTATGTATACTCTGCACAGTACTACTTCTCCTGTCCTGTATACTGGGTGTAATCCTCAATATCTGTATTATGCTGTTCATATACACTGCACAGTACCACTTCTGTCCTGTTGTCAGAGAGGTGGTATTGGACTTTGATTTTCAGCATTTAAGTGATATTTAAATTGATTATCCCCAATATGCAAATTGTCACTTCAATGAAGAAGTGGATGAACTCTAGCGCTACCTTTAGGTAGCAATGCTCAAAGTCATAGTCGACTCTTTAACAAACCTTTTCATATGACCAAGGATTTGTTCCAGATCAGAACCTCAAACTACAGATGCTGCGTTTCAGGGTAACTGTCCCTCATCAGTGTAGTGATATGGAATATGGAAGTTATTTCTCTTCTGTATAGGTGATGGCTTGCCTTTGGCTCTGGATCTGACCACAGAGACCCCACAATCCCGAGAAACATAGCTTTGAAGAGTAACATGTAAATGGAGCTGTTGCTGATTATTCCCTCTGCTGCACCATTCACATGTGGCTTTTCAGATAACTCCTTTGAGAAAGTGATGAGGCCATGACGACGTAAAAGCAAATTTCACTGATCGGGGCTGATGGATGATATAGTATGTGGGCTGGTGGGGCTTGTTTTACAGGGCTGCTTTTTGGTCCCAGTCCAGCATCTCAAGTGGCTGCATAAAAGCTGAAGACATGCAGCAATGTAAGAGATTTTTTGCACAACTGTTTATTTTTCATTTTTAATCCATTGGAGAAATATAAAAGTAGAATGCATACAAATCAGTTCAAGACCAGACCATTTTGACCTAGTAGCTTCTGCCGTACACCAAACAATCACATTACTGTTGGGTCACTAGGACAGAGTTCTATCAGTGCTTCCTGTATGTTGTTTATATAGCAATTGTTTAGTGCTTTGTGTGCATTGATTGCAGAAGGCAGAGATGATGATAATCCTGCCTTCTCTATAGGGAGTCTGTATTTGTCTGATAGCCACATCCATGCTCCTGCATACTCTGTAGTGAGGTTTTAGAATGTAATTCCAGAGTAGAACATGAACTATACAAATATTTGTCTTCTATGAGTGGTCGGGAAGGAGGGGAATTTGTTGATAATCATTTGCATCTGCAGTCTGTGACTTTCTTTGGTTAATATAACATGACCATTTTGTGCATTTTTGCTTCTGCATCAAGTATATACCCAAACTCCAATAAGGATAGCCAAAAAGGCTTTGTTAAGAGAGGTTCAGCAATAAGTAGTTCTAGCCTAGTTATAGTTATGTCCAGAAATATTTGGACAGTGAATCTTCATCATTTGATCTGTGCATGTCAATATTTTTTATTGAAAATGAAACAACTAACAGGCATATGAAGTGTAGACATTCAGGTTTAATTTAAGAGGATGAACAAAAGTATCCTGTGAAACGTTTTAGAATTTTCTACAAGCCTCCCAATTTCAGAAGCTCAAAAGTAATTGAACAAATGTGCTTAACCAAACATTAAACGATAAATTTTCATTATTAATACTTTTTAGTAACATTTTGAAGGTATTGCCTTCCTAAAGTATGGAAGCCATGGACGTCACCAAACGATGGATTTCCTCCTCTGTTATGCTTTGACAGGCCTTTAGTGCAGCCAACTTCAGTTGTAGTTTGTTTGTGGGTCTTTCCGCCTTATATTTTGTCTTAAGCTTGTGAAATGCATTCTCGATGGGGTTGAGATCTGGTGATTGACTTGGCCACTGTACAATATTCCCTTACTTTGATGGATTGTGTACCTGTGGAAGCGCCACTAATGGCGTGAAACGGCCATCGTAATTGAATCCCCCGTCCTCCCACCCGTTACCCTCACCATGAAAGCCCCATGTACAAATAAAGAAGTCCTGACGAGTTCTATATGCAGCTCCGTTCTTCAGCCGAAACTGGATATTCCACTTTTTTGGCTTACAAAAACTCAAGGGCTGCTTTCGCAGTATGTTTTTGATCATTGTCCATCTGTACTGATAAACTCCAATCAACCTCGCTGCATTTGGTTGAATCTGAGCAGAAACTATAACTCTGAACACTTCAGCATTTATCCAGCTGCTTCTGTTTTCAGTCACATCTCAACAAATATTAGTGACCCAGTACCATTGGAAGTCAAACATGCATATGCATCTCACTGCCTCCACCATGTTTTACAGAGGTTGTGGTGTGCTTTGGATCAAGCCTTCTCAATGCTTTCGTCTTCCCATCATTCTGGTACAGGTAGTTCTTAATTTCATCTGTCCACAGAATATTTTACAGAACTGGGCAGGCTTCTTTAGATGTTTTTTGACAAAGTATTATCTGCCTTTTCTATCTTTACTTGGGTGGATGTTGTGAAGGAGTTTTTCTTCACCATGGAAAAGATTCTGCAATTGTACACTACGCTTGTCTTCTGTGGATGTCCAGGCCTTTTTGAACACCCAATCTCACCAGTGTCCTCTTTTTTTCCAGAATGTCCTAAACCTTTGATTTGGCCACTCCTTATCTTTGTGTTATCTCTCACATGATTTGTTTCTTTTTTTAGCCTAATTACTAATGTTTATCTTTGACCACATGTGTGGATTCACAGCAACAGCTTCCAAATGCAAATGCCACACCTGAAATCATCTGCAGACCTTTTACCTGCTTAACTAAATATGGATTAATAACACAATAGCACATGCATCCTATTAAAGAGCTTCTGAGATAAATGTTCTAAACCCTTACTCCAATTAGGATGAAAATACCCTCAAATTAAAGCCCATATTGATTATATAACTATATATTGAATATGTTTAATAATCAGCTAAAATGCCAAAACTTGTATCACTGTCCAAATATTTCTTGACCTAACTGTATGTGGCGTTATTGATGTTGGCGGCATTTAAATACATATGTAGTATTGTGGTTGTAAAAAACCTTTGCAGAAGATATTTCTATGTAGCTATTAATACATGAAATTTTTCAGATATAGATAACATTTTAAAATATCCAGAAAAGTATACATGTTAAGTAAATAATACATTATGTGATTCTAGTATTATATAGATACTTCATACATATTTGCTGTTAAAGAACACTTCTCTTGACAATAACATGTTCAACCACTTAGTTTTAAGCATACTTTAGTAATTACCGTATATACTCGCGTATAAGCCGAGTTTTTCAGCCCAAAAATTGGGCTGAAAAGTACCCCCCTTGGCTTATACGCGAGTCAGTGCGGGGGCTGCTGTATACAGCGGTATAAAGCAGCCCCCGCATCCCCAGTAATGCAGGGCCCCCCCCCCATGCTCCGGTCACCTGTAAAGCAAATTATACTTATCATTGTCCCACTGCCGTCCGCGCCCGCCGCTACCGACATCGCGATCCTCCATCTTCATGCGTCTTCTTCTTCCTGTTTCTGTGCACGTCGCAGGCAATGACGTCATTACCGGCGACGCGCACAGGAAACAGGAAGAAGAAGACGCATGAAGATGGAGGATCGGGATGTCGGCAGATGCGGGCGCGGACGGCAGCGGGACAATGATAAGTATAATTTGCTTTACAGGTGACTGGAGCATGAGGGGGGGGCCCTGCATTACTGGGGCTGCCTGTATACTACCACTGGGGCTGCTGTATATAGGGGCTGCTGTATACACCACTGGGGCTGCAATACCACTGGGGCTGCTGTATATAGGGGCTGCTGTATACACCACTGGGGCTGCAATACCACTGGGGCTGCTGTATATAGGGGCTGCTGTATACACCACTGGGGCTGCAATACCACTGGGGCTGCTGTATATAGGGGCTGCTGTATACACCACTGGGGCTGCAATACCACTGGGGCTGCTGTATATAGGGGCTGCAATACCACTGGGGCTGCTGTATATAGGGGCTGCAATACCACTGGGGCTGCAATACCACTGGGGCTGCTGTATATAGGGGCTGCTGTATACACCACTGGGGCTGCAATACCACTGGGGCTGCTGTATATAGGGGCTGCAATACCACTGGGGCTGCAATACCACTGGGGCTGCTGTATATAGGGGCTGCAATACCACTGGGGCTGCTGTATATACCACTGGGGCTGCTGTATATAGGAGCTGCAATACCACTGGGGCTGCTGTATATACCACTGGGGCCTGCTGTATATCATACTGCTGGGGCCTGTATACCACTGCTGGGGCTGTATACCTGTGCTGGGGTCCACCCTCGGCTTATACGCGAGTCAATAGATTTTCCCAGGTTTTGGGGGCAAAAGTAGGGGGGTCGGCTTATACACGGGTCGGCTTATACACGAGTATATACGGTAACATCATAGATCAATTCAATTTATTTGAAAGTTACAATAAATGGCTAAGTATGAATATTTACTATTGAGCGCTGCCTTTTTTATACTTGGGTAAAAAAAACAAACTACTATGGATGCCTAAATGACAATATGTCAATTTTGCTACTCACATGAATTATCCTTCCATCTCGTTCACACTTACTAAATAGGAATTACGGTAGGCCTTTCTTGACAAGACCCTATTTCTCAAACTTAGACAGCATGCATGTGGGCAGAGAAATGAATTTAAAAAATCTTCATACTCCCTATCAACTCCCACACCAAAAGATTGTATAGATCCTTGAGATTTAGAGACAGACGGCTGCCTTAGAAGACAGGCAACGGTCCAACTTACAGCCTGATTTTGATAAAGTATCTTTTGAATGACTGCAGCTTCCCGAAGAGGGCAAAGGTTAAGCTTTCAAGATTCAGAAGAAATATTTCCGATAATAAATACGTCATATGTTTCATTTAGAAGAAATTCCTGCAGTAGAAAATTATAAAGTTTGCCTGTGCCAATGACATTCACTACAAATTAGGAAAAAGAAAACCACTTAGTGTTGTAGTATTGCATTGTTGTACATAAAAGGGGAAAAAAACAATATCACTGGCCTACATTTTTAAAAAAAAATCTCTGTTGACCCAAGTATTATTGCTGATTCTACCCAAATTAAAGGTGCTTACTCCAGATATGAAGTAAAAAAAATAAAATAAGGCCCCCTTCACGCTGGTTTTTTTTAAAAAATGCGGCAGTTATGGTAAAAAAAAAAAGCATCCGCCGCATTTACCGCATAACGGCTGCACTTGCGGCACACTTGCAGCAAGCCCCATGCGTTGTCTATGGGGCTTGCGGTAAGTGTGCGGCAGCCATGGCAAGTGCATTTTTGGCGGTTGCGGCAGGTGTGGCCACGAAAAAAAACGCTGCTGACCGTGGTTTTTTTTGCAGCCACAAGTGCTGGATCTGCCACATCCGGCAGAACCGCACTTGCCGCACCCGATAGCAAGCACAATGACAATGCATGGGAATGCACCCGACCGCAAGCACAAGACAATGCACGGGGCTCGCCACAAGTGTGGCCGTTAGGCAACAGATGCGGCAGATGCCTTAAATCTGCTGGATCTGCCACAATTTAAAAAAAACGCTGATGTGAAAGAGGCCTTATGTAAAATTGAATTGTTAGAGAGAATGTTTTTTGGATGCTCTAGAATATTTGTGATCAGCATTATCCTGCTGTAAACACCAAAGCTTAGACATTTTCTCTGAGGGTTTTCAACACCTTTCCTGCACACTTATGAGGTGATTAAGGTTTCTCTTGGTCTCCCAGTTTGACTCCATAATATGCATGATAAGCTTCATGCACAGTCACCTGTATTTATCCTTAGTTTGGGTGTTGTAAAAAACCATGTTTGTAACAGAATTTATCAGGATAATTTCTGCATGAACAGTTTGAGTTTTGGATAACATATTCAACAAAAACCTTAAATTTGTTGCAAGTTGTAAGCCTCTTGAATGACTGAATGCTGCAATGTTTTTATGCTGCCTACATTGCCATAAAATCCTAATATAAGCAGTTTTTAGCTGCTTAGTAAGCAGTCTTCCTTTTAGTTGTACCAGCTGCATAATCTGTATTTTTTTTTTTTGCATATTCAACACATATAAATAACCTAATTATAATTATATATCATTTCATGTTAACACTGTATGAGGTCCTTAGTAAACAGTATTTGTGGAAAAACTGGACATAACTGGAAGCCATGGATGTAAATTTTGTATTCAGCACACCAAAATTCATAAAGATAACGTTATCTTCTAGTCAGCACAACTGATGTAGAGTGTAATCTATTTCCGCAATGAATCACAAATATATTATTAATAAGAAAAAAAATGGGTACCAGATCATCAGAGCAATCTGAAATGTTCCCCTGAGCATCACATTGCTTTCGCCAGCTTAACCTCATCCTGTAGTATATCCTGGTGTCAACTGTGCCCCAGCTAATGACACAAATATTAACATTATATGTAAGAAAAGTAATTTATTTTATCATGAGACCATTTTTTTCCATTTCTCCATGACTCAGTTTTAATACTCAAATTCACATTTTATGCTTTTTGGACACTGGACAGTGGTCAGCATGGGCATTATGGCCAGTTTGCCACTATCATGTGTGGCAAGCTCTGATGTATTGTATGTTCTGACACATTTTGTCATTGAGAGCATTAACTTTTCCAATAATTTGTGCTTTAGAAGCTTATTGATGAGATAGCACTCAACCTAGAATTTGCGAATAGACATGGCTTTTTGCTCTCACCTAGTTACCCAGCCACCATGATTTATACAGAAAAAGAAAAGTTGCGCCAACCTGTGTAATTAAAAATAAAGGGTGGGTGACTAGGTCCCCTGCTCACCTGGTCCTGTTGTGCCGACCGCACAACAGGTTGAAGAGCCGTAGATGGAGCCCCTGATGCTCGCGCTGGCAGGGAGCTCGATGTAGTGCACGTGAGCCGCCGGTGTCCGGTGCACGTGACTGCTGTGGGAGGGTGTCAGTGTGCGTCTGTGAGGTCCTGGGAGCCGAGCTGCAGCGTATCACGCTTCCCGAAGGGAAGAAGTGTGTAGCCAGAAACAAGGAGGTGATATTGTGTCAGCGCTCAGGCAGGGACCAGGACACTGCTGTGGCAAAGTTTTACCTTTAGGATTTATTAGGTCTAAATGGGAATCCATCCACAAACGCGTTGTGGATGCTGGATTCCCATTTAGACCTAATAAATCCTAAAGGTAAAACTTTGCCACAGCAGTGTCCTGGTCCCTGCCTGAGCGCTGACACAATATCACCTCCTTGTTTCTGGCTACCATGATTTATACAACATTTGTAGGGCTGAGTTTGAAATCTAGTCTATGCATCAGAATGCCCAAAGATCCAATTGATGTTTGGATACTAATCTGAAACTTCTGTAAATATGCTCTAACTAGATAGCATTAGTTTAGTCAGAGAGCAAGATCACATAACAGTTCTCATGTTCTGAAGCAAGAAGCTATCATGGTACACTTTGGGATGACACAGTACATGCTGGGATCCAACAACTTCAAAATTAGGTGCAATTTTCCTGCAGGGAAGTTGAGCAGTTGTTAAGATATTACAAAGGGGTTTCTTCTACTTTATTTTCCACAGGATGTGTAATAAATGACTTACAAAGTACAGTTCTCCTTTATTGGAGACTCAATGACAATTTGCCAAGTCCTTGCTCATTTTTCTTGTACTTTAAAGGGAACCTGTCAGCTCGATTTAGGGCCCTATCCTACCACTACCTGTTCCTGCACCTTGCTAGCTCATCCCTAAACCCCCCCCCCCCCGACCTAAAACAGCACTATAAGCTTTACGGTGCATTGTGGGGTCTTATCAGGTGTACAGGCTGGCTTCAATATGCAGACTGCGCCAGGGCCAGACCGTACAGTCTGATAAGCCCCCACAATGCACCAGACCGGAACTAACGTCCGGCTGGCGAATCATACTACATGGAGGAGGGGTGAATTTCAGAAGAAGCTGAACAGGAGACGGAATGATGACACCAAACAGGGCATGCTAAGAGTCTGCGGGAAGGGGAGAATGAGAGACCATCCATTCCAGTCTACGGAAGACTGGATGTAGACTAGATGTAAGTTATTAAATCATTTATACAAGCTTTATAGTGCAGTTTTAGGTCAGAGAGGGATAGTTAGAGATGAGCTAGCAAGATACAGGGACAGGTAGTGATAGGATAGAGGCCTAAATCGAGCTGGCATGTTCCCTTTAATGGAAAGATGGCTATGCTTGTATGACATCACATCTCCAGACTTAAATATATGACAAATATTAAGGGCACAAATTGCCAGGTACAAGTCAAGCAGATTCCTGTTCTCCTGATAGTTGAGGGTCACATAGGTGACAGCAGATTTTGAATTTCAATAGCTGCCAGGCATGCTGCGAGTAATAGTTCCACATAGAAGAATTGACAATAATCTGTCTACCATAATAATTTTTACCTATTTTTTTACGATTAATGTACTTCCCTATTAAATTTCCTACAGCTCTAGCATGAAGTCTCAGGTGATCCATGTCAGTTATTGTCTACTTTATGACAACTATAACATGATGTACATACACATAAACACTGCAGCAAAGCACCAAAACTGACAGGGACCACTAATACATTCGAGCTGGAGTGGCAGGGGATTTATGTCCATTTCCCAAATTTGCCATTTTGTTTTACTTTCAGAAAAATTTCAAACATAACTCCAGAACTGAAAATCTGCAGCATATCTGCCCCATTTTGCCATTCCATTAATCTTTTGTTGGCTGTGGAATATATATTGTAGAATACAAATTTAAAGGGATTGCCCTATGAACATTTTGACCAATATATCTTATAATAATAGGTTCCAATTCATCTGCTGAGAAAATGTTATAAATTTGCACCTGATATGTATTGTTATTTGCTATGTCCGACCATGCTGCTTCAGTTCATAGTCAGCGCTTACTTACTTCTGGTCATAAGCATATGTTAATTATGATAATTGGATGTAAAAACAGAACACCAGGGCCTCATAGCTTCTATTTTCTGAGGTAACGTACTTCCCTACCTGAGGTAACTCCTTTTCCTGCCTGAGGTAACACAGGAATGAGTGTTTCTGCCATGTATGCTGCCATGTGAGCTAATAATAAATCAAGTAATTGACATTGAGATTGAGCGTCTGCTGAGTATTGACTTGATTTATGATGAGCTCACAATATTGGTGACCAGCAGATACACTCATTCCTGTGATAAGAGAGACAAACATTAAAACACAGGCCAGAAAGTGACACATCACTGGAATCAGGATCTCTTCACCTACATAATGGAGCCCTCAGATTACATAGCAAATATGCTGACAGATTCTCTTTAAGGCTACATTCACACATTGTGCATTTTTGAAAGCTATTTTGCGCGCGCTTTTCAAAAATGTGCAATGTGCCTTGTGTCTGCCGGCAAAGTGAATGGGAAATTCACTTTGCCGTACAGACACAGTGTAAAAATACGTTGCGCTTTTATGGGAGATAGCGCGTGCGTAAAAAGAATTGATATGTCAATTCTTTACACACCTGCGCCCGCACTTTATCCCATAGGGGCCGGCACTGCAGGATCTGATGTCACAGATGTTTGTTATTAATATACAATGCGAAACCCAAATTAAAGTTAAAGGGATCCTGTCACCTCCAAAACGCCTCCTAAGCTATCAAAACATGTCCCTGCAGCATCCTATCACTAATCTCACACTCCTTTTGTCTCCTAAAAGCATCCTTGCAGCTTATGTCCTGCTGTTGTCTATTCTCCTGGTAACTGGAATAGCTTCGGACGGGTAAGTATTTAATTTTTATTATTTTTAACACATTTGCTTAAAGGGATCCTGTCACCTCAGCTAGCAAAACATGTCCCTGCACCATCCTATCACTAATCTCACACTTCTTTTGTCTCCTAAAAGCATCCTGTGAAAGTGCATAAAAACATTTTAATACTCACTCAGTAGTGATTATAATTAGCAGGGGCCATATTCTTTAGTCACCAGGGCTGGCTGTTTTGCAGCTCCAGGATCCAGCCGTCTCTGGGAGGGCACGCTTTGACCCTGTATAGATTACAGAGGCTTGAATGCAATAACCGTCAAAAACAAATACCCCCTGCTGCTGATTCCAGAGCTCTTTGACAGCCTCAAAGGGGCTCGCATGTTTATGATATTGGACCTACGAGGAGCCTACAACCTGGTTTGCATACTTGCCGGAGATGAATGGAAGACGGCTTTCAACACCTGGGACGGCCATTATGAGTCATGCTGTACGGGTTGTGTAATGCCCCCGCAGTGTTTCAAGAGTTCGTCAATGACATCTTCCGTGATTTGTTGTACACCTGTGTGGTGGTATATTTGGACGACATCCTCCTCTTCTTCCCGGATTTATCCTCTCATAAACGGCACATACGGCAAGTCGCCCTGCGACTGAGGAGGAATCGGTTGTACGCCAAGATGGAGAAATGTGTCTTTGAGCAGACCTCTTTGCCCTTCCTCGGATACATCATCTCTGATTCCGGATTCCGGATGGATCCTGAGAAGCTCTCGGCTGTTCTGATGTGGCCTCGTCTTGTGGGGACTAAGGCAATTCAGCGGTTCCTTGGCTTTGCAAATTATTACAGGCAATTCATTCCCCATTTTTCGTCCTTGATCAAGCCCATCACGGCTCTCATCTGTAAGGGAGCAAAAGCCTGCAACTGGACCCCAAAGGCTGAAAATGCCTTTTCCTCCTTAAAGCGCTCCTTCTCTGAGGCTCCTACCTTGCACCGACCAAAGGGAAACAGACAGTTTATTGTGAAGGTAGATGCTTCCTCCATAGGAGCGAGGGCTATCCTCTCCCAGAAATCCTCTTCGGGTCGGTTAGTCACCTGCGGGTTCTTTTCCAAGGCATTTACCACATCAGAGTGCAATTACTCAATTGGGGATTGTGAATTGCTGGCCTTCAAATTGGCACTGGAGGAGTGGCGACACCTCATCGAGGGTGCTGTCCATCCGTTCATTATCTTCACCGACCACAAGAACCTGGCTTATCTCCAGTCTGCCCAGAGGCTCAACCTCCGGCAGTACCGGTGGTCCCTGTTCTTTGCCCGTTTCAATTTTGAACTGCACTTCCGACCTGGCAGTAAAAATGTCAAGGCTGATGCCCTGTCACGGTCCTTCCAGCCGTCGGATGTGGAAGATGAGCCCTTCCATATCGTCGACCCTACCAAAATAATCACTGTGGCTCCCTTACTTGTAGCTGGACTTCCACTGGGTAAGACATTCGTCGCCCAGGATCAGAGGAAGACGGTCCTGTCATGGCGAAACTTGTCAAGAATTGCTGGTCACGTTGGAGTTAAAAAGTCTCTCTCTTTGATCACCCGTCACTATTGGTGGCCTACTATCCGTCAAGATGTCCAGGACTTCGTTGCTTCATGTCAGTCTTGTGCTAGAAATAAGGTGTCCAGAAAGTTGCTGGCTGGATGTCTCCTGCCTCTTTCCGATCCAGTGGGCTCCTTGGCGACATATAGCGAAGGATTTCATTACAGATCTTCCTTGCTCCTCCGGCTGTACAGTCATATGGGTAGTCGTGGATTGCTTCTCCAAAATGGCTCACTTCATTCCTTTACCCGGTCTACCATCCGTTCCTGAGTTGGCCAAGATATTCATCGAACACATCTTCATGGATTTCCTCGCCATATCATGTCCGATAGGGGAGTCCAGTTCATTTCCCGGTTCTGGAGGGCGCTGTGCAAGCATATGGACATCACATTGGACTTCTCCTCTGCCTATCATCCTCAGTCCAACGGGCAGGTGGAGCATATTAACCAAGTCCTCACCACCTATCTTCGGCACTTCGCCAGCGCTCATCACGATAACTGGACCTGTCTCCTTCCTTGGGCGGAATTCACATACAACAATCACTCTAGTGAGTTGTCAGCTAAATCCCCTTTTTTTGGGGTATTCAGGCAACACCCTGGTTTACCTCTTCCGATCTCCTCAGCATCTGGCAACCCAGCAGCTGATGCATTGTCCATGGACTTCTCCAGGATGTGGAGTGAGACCAGAGATGCTCTTACACAAGCCTCCAGCAGGATGAAGAGACATGCCAATAAGAGACGTCTGGATTCGCCATCTTTCCTCCCGGGCGATAAAGTGTGGCTTTCTTCCAGATATGTCAGGCTAAAGGTGCCATCCTACACTTGGGGTTGCGTTATATCGGTCTCTTCAAAGTCCTGGGACGCATCAATAACATTGCCTACAAGCTGAGACTACCTGCCTCGCTTCGCATGCCTAACTCCTTCCATGTCTCGTTGTTGAAACCCGTGGTGCTTCATCGCTATCATACCTCCTCCGGTACTGTGCCACGGCCTCTCAGATGTCTATGAAGTCAGGGACATCCTTGCCATGAAGAAAAGTAGAGGCAAGACCCTCTTCCTAATTGACTGGGTTGGCTTCGGTCCTGAGGAGTGGACCAAGGAGCCACGGGAGGACATTGATGCACCACGCATTCTGGCAAGGTTCTTAGTGCACCTTCAGAGGAGGGGGCGTGAGGGAGGGGGTACTGTTAGGTCCCCTGGCACTGCTCCTCAGCTCACCTCTCCCAGGTCGGCATCCTCTGCTCCTCTGCCGACCGGGTATCTGGCGTCCAGGAGTGCGGTGTCTCAGAGCCGTCGCCGGATTCCCTTCCTGTCAGCTGGGCTCACACATGAGCACATTGCAATGTTCGTATTCATGTGACCAATCAGCGACTCCTCCCTGTGACTCTAGGGGCTGGCACGGTCCAACCTGCCACTCCCCTTGACCAATAGCTGCTCTTCCTCTGGTATATCAGGCCACGTCCACTGATGGGAGGTGCCTGATTATTGAGTTAGTAGAGCTTCTGCTTTGCTGTTAGTCAGGCCCTCTTTGTGCTCTGTTACTGGGAACCCTTACCTGTGCTCTTCCCCGGTAGCACCATTCCTGCACTCCTAGTCTTGTACACAGTTACCTGGAATCCTTAAACTGTGCTCTTCCCCGGTAGCACCCTTCCTGCAATCTTAGCCCTGTACTCTGTTACCTGGAATCCTTCGCAGTGCCTTGGTATAGGCTAACCTTATGAACCGCCCCCCTGGTACTAGCTGCTGTGGTGCTTAGATCCTCTGGGCATGCCCCTGACAATCCCTGTACAGGGGTTGGGTAAACTAGGATCAGCTCACCCAGGGGAGTTTGGTACCATGGCCCAGTGGGTCTACTCTAGAGCGCCTTCCCCGGAAGCGTGACACAATTTGTATATTTAATTTCGTAGAGGACCATTGAATGGCCTATAAGTCTCTGGCATGTCAGGAATGTCACTCTCCACAAGAGGTGATGTTACCCTTTGTATCTTTTTAATAGACAAAATACTTGTGATGCCAAGAATTCAGACAGAAAGTGACCAAACGATAGAAAGAGAAAGACAGATGAATGACAAGTGTAGAGATATCATAAGGGTGCCATCACACGGTTCAATTTGCAGAACGATATTGTTAGCGATCACATGCACGCGCGATCGCTAACAATATCGTTCACATCGCTGGTGAGCTGTCACACAGGCAGACTCACCAGCAATGTGGACCAGCGAGATCGCTGGTAACCATGGTACACATCGGGTTACTAGGCGGCGCGCGGCGCTTAGTAACCCGAATTTACCATAGTTACCATCTCTCGGTTACTAGGCTCTGCCGCTGGAAGATCGTTCATCGTGGTGTCACACACCACGATGATGCAGATTGATCAAGCGACTATCGCTTGATTTGAGCTCCTGCTCACAAATCTGTGATCAAACAATCAAGAGATTTTACATTGTGAAATCGCTTGATTATACGCAGCGACGCACAAACGATATAGCTTAAGCGATCAAAAAAGCAGATCGCTAAAGCGATATCGTGCAGGAAATTGATGCGTGTGATGTGGCCCTAACAGATAGTGTTGGTTTGGTCTTTGAAATTGAAACAGATAAATGAGTAAGAGCAGGGGCAGATTGGGCCAGGTGGCAGGGAGGAGTTTGCCCCCCGGGCTCGTCCCTTAGTGACTGTTCAGGTCAGGGCCGCCAGCTACACTGGAAACATTGTTTGTTAAAATCATCAGTGGCTGCATTGTAATCTGAACAAGCACTCCAGACTGTGATGTGGCCACTGATAATTGAAGTGCAGCACCGCTGAAGCACCTGGCGGCCATAGCCACTGGGTGATATAGGAGTGCGGTACCTTTAAATCGCCACATCATGATCCCCTGGGCGTTGTCAAGTGAAAGCATGTTTATGCGTTGGTTTTATCTTATAATTTTAATATTTCCTCAGGACTGCATGTTTTTTTTTTTCTTGTATCTATATGTTTTAGATTTTTATATTTTTTATATGTTTTATGTTCAGATTTTTATGATGTGCCACTATCCGTCTAGAACAATGGTTGTTTAGACGTGTGGCTTATTGTGATTGAGCTATAGGTCATTTGTATTCTTCCTCATGATGTCATTGACATGTGGTTCATTATGATTGGCTAATGATCTGTATATATTTTTGTGTCCTGTATCTTGCTGGTCATTCTTGTGGTGTGTTCCTGAGTAAGAGGCTGGGACAGCTTCGAAATGCTTATAATAAACACCTTCCTTTTACAAGATTCTGGCTTTTTCTTGCAAACAGCAGCACAGGCTACTCCTCATCTTCAGTCCTTTGGATATCTAAGTATGTTTCATGTGACTCGCCTTGCTTCTCCAGAGAGGAGCGGTTGTTCAGCTTTTCTGCGGGCAGCCGTGGGAGCCTCTACAGTCCATGGGCCAGGTCAACTGATGGAGGAGCTGGGTGAGGTCACATCTCATGGTGGGCATTAATGGTGAGCGCTGTTGTCAGTGGGTATCTTGTTGGGTCACACTGGCAGTAGTGCTCTGGATCCTTTGAAATAGTGGGTGGATGCTCATTGGGGGACTGATTTATAGAGAGGAGCATTTTAATATATCTAGAGGCTGCTGCATTATAATCTATTGTGAAGCATTATAATATCTAGAGGCTGTTTCATTATCAACAATGATGGAGCATTACAACATCCAGAGGCTGCTGCATTATAATCTATGATGGAACATTAGAATCTATCTTTGAGCATTATAATATCTAGAGGCTGATGCATTAAATCTATGGTGGAACATTAGAATCTATGGTGAAGCATTATAATCTATGGCGGTGCATTATAATCTATGGTGGAGCATTATCATCTGTGGAGTATTGTGGGAGGTGGATATAATATACTTTATTATAATAAGGGAGCCTTCATACTTTATGGAAGGCTATTTGAGGGCTGTGTTGAGGGGCCATTATACAATGTTAAGAGGTGTAGGGGCCATTATATTGTATGGAGAGTGTGTGGGGATCGACAGTAGGGTCATCATACTGTGTGGAGGAATTCACTTTGGGGGATCATAATATGTTTGGGGGGCAATTTTGTTGGCATGATACTGTGTGGGTGATACTATATGGGTACAATGAAAGGGGAATCTAGGGGATTCAATAGGAGAATTACTTTGTAAGAGCAGTTTTTTTGTGTGTAGTGGTTCTGGCAGGGGGCAATTAGAACTTCTGCTATGTGGCACTATGATTTCTATGTACGCCTCTGCACTATACGGTTACCGTGTGGGGGTAATATTGATGTTAATCTATGTATAGTGATTCTCAGTTACAGTGTACCAATCTGCTGAGGTTCCCCTATATATATGATTAGGTTGTGCTTTCATAGTTGTCCGTAGTCTGCCCTGTCCACAAGTGTCTGGCCTGTTGACCAGTGTCTGGCCTGTCCACCAGTGTCTTCCCAGTCCACCAGTGTCTGCCCTGTCTACCAGTGTCTGCCCTGTTCACCAGTGTCTAGCATGTTCACCAGTGTCTGGCCTGTCTGCCAGTGTCTGGCCTGTCCACCAGTGTCCGGCCCGTCTACCAATGACTTCTCATTGTGAGTGCTGGTGGACTGGTGAAGGAATCCCCTCTACCTGTGCTAAGCATTGCCTCTATCTAACATGGACAAGCCTATCAGCAGTTAGTACCCTCAGTGCCAGGACTAAACTACCACTGATTACTGCACTGACTGTGATCTATGGTGGGCAGGGCAGATACTTGTCCCTCGAGGTAGAGAATCAGTGCCAGGGGTGTTAGCGCTGCCTCAACAATAGAATTTTTTTTCTTTGGAATTAATACTAAATTGCCCTCCTTCCTGCATGACCTGAAGTACCACCTAAGCAGGTTCCTACCCCTCTCTACACTTCTAAGTAATGAATATTTATACAACACGAGGGATTTAATTGCTGCAGGGGATGTAAGGGATCATACTCTGTTCGGTATATCTAGACTTTAAGGCTTGTCTGTCATTTAATTACAGATTACATTACAGTAGGCGGAGTGGAGGCCTAAAACTACCAGCAAAGTATATGATTATGTTATGTACGGGATGACTATAATGTGATGTGTATACTACAAAGAGTAACAACAGGGGCTCCATATGTGATTATACTACAGGAGGGGCATTGAGTGCTACATGAGACCCAAGTCTAAGGCCTCCATACACATTAGACTAATACTGATGTGTTCAGCCAATGGTCTAATGTGTATGAGGGCACCAGCCGACTGATGGTTGGGGAAATGTCTATCAGACATGTCTGCTTTCAGACTACCAATCCCTTTCTTTGAGATAAGCCACTGCAGGATGTGTCAGTCATGGAGAACACAGGAGTGCTCTGTGAAAAGTGTGATTCTGTGTAGGGGAGATGGAGAGATGGCTGTCAGACAAACGATCATCAGAGCATCGTTTGGCCGACAACTATCTAATATATGTGAGTGGCCTGAAATAAAATTTAATTTCCATCTTCATTTAATAGAAATGTAGATGGAAATTAAATTTTATTTCAGGCCACTCACATATATTAAATAGTAGGGCTATAATCTAAGCTATTGTCTAGTATACTTGTAATAAAAATACCTTACCACTTCCTAATTACAGTAACTGATATTCTATTTTTCTTACTATTTCCTGTGCAATGACTCTTTGAGAATCATAGGGCATGCTGAACGAAGCATCATCATAGCAGGGGACAGAGACTGCAGTTACTACCACAGCCACTGACCCCTGCCTGAAACAAAGCACCATCAGGAGACACTCATTTCTGGGGCTGCTGTGTCCCTCCCACTATACACGGTGCAATGTGCGCAGTGACAGCGTCTGCTCTGTTGTCGACTCAGATTAGTAATAATCTGCCAGCAACAGAGCAGTATCAATACTTGGCATGCAATTAGAAGACCAGTTATGTCATTAAGAGGGACAGCTCTAGTCTCCTGTGTGCCAGGTATACATACCGCTCTGTTGCTTGCAAATTATTACTGATCTGAGCCGGCAACAGACCAGACACTGTCACTGCACACATTGCACAGAGCAAGGAGGGATAGAGCAGTCCCTGAAACAAGTGTGCTGATAATACTTCTTTTCAGGGAGAAGGTAGAGGCTGTGACAGCGACCACAGCATCTGCCCCCTGCTCTGATGACGCTTTGTTTGAGTATCCCAGAATGTATTGGGATTCTCAAATCAAGAGTCATCACAGAGTAAATAGGGGAAAAAATAGAATAGCAGTTATGGTACATTTACACGCGGCCACAGGAAGGTAGGAACAGGCAGGCATCGGACACAAATTGTGCCTGATGCCTTGAAAAGACCACGATGTGGCTGCGTGTAATTCAGGACTTTCCTTCCTTCATGGGAAGACACAGGAAGGAAAGTCCTGAATTACACGCAGCCACATCGTGGTCTTTTCAAGGCATCAGGCACAATTTGTGTCCGATACCTGCCGGTTTCTACCTTCCTGTGGCCGCGTGTAAAGGTACCATTAGATAGTGAAGTTAGGAATTTTTTAATACAAATATATTAGAAAATAACTTCAATTATGGCACTAAATAAATAGAGATTTAGAGGGAGATTTAGTTTGACCACTCCTTTAAGGATGGGCTGCTACTCATGGCCAGTGTATTGTGCTTGCCCCCAGGATAAAATTTGCCAGCCAGTCCCTGACTAAGAGAAATGGAAAAACTGCTCTATGTTATATAAGTTTGATTTATTCTATAACTTTTGAATTCCATGTGCTGATTTGCTGAAGATTTCCCCTGATGCAATATGAATATAAAGAGTGAAGAAATGTGTGATGAAAATTGGCAATAAATAATTGACATGCTGCACATTTGAAAATGTGTTTTTGTTTCTGGAGCGCTTACAGTATAGTAGGATTTGTTTGTCCGCGTATAAGCCGAGTTTTTCAGCCCAAAAATTGGGCTGAAAAGTACCCCCCTCGGCTTATAGCGAGTCAGTGACGGCTTGCGTATACAGCAGCCCCAGCAGCCTCAGTAATCCAGGGCCCCCCTCGCGCTCCGGAAACCTGTAAAGTGAAATCTTTATACTTATCACTGTGCTGTTGCCGCCGTCCCCGCCACTGCCGACATCACGATCCCCGGCTTCATCCGTCCGTCTTCTTCCGGCTTCCTGTTCGGCGCAGGCAATGACGTCATTGCCTGCGCCGAACAGGAAGCCGAAAGAAGACGGATGAAGCCGGGGATCGTGATGTCGGCAGCGGCGGGGATGGCGGCGACAGGACAGTGATAAGTATAAAGATTTTACTTTACAGGTTTCCGGAGCGCGAAGGGGGGGGGCCTGGATTACTGAGGCTGCTGGGGCTGCTGTATACTACCACTGGGGCTGCTGGGGCTGCTGTATACTACCACTGGGGCTGCTGGGGCTGCTGTATACTACCACTGGGGCTGCTGGGGCTGCTGTATACTACCACTGGGGCTGCTGTATACTACCACTGGGGCTGCTGGGGCTGCTGTATACTACCACTGGGGCTGCTTGGGCTGCTGTATACTACCACTGGGGCTGCTGGGGCTGCTGTATACTACCACTGGGGCTGCTGTATACTACCACTGGGGAGGCCTGTATACCACTGGGGGGCCTGTATACCACACTGCTGGGGGCTATATACCTGTGCTGGGGTCCACCCTCGGCTTATACACGAGTCAATAGGTTTTCCCAGATTTTGGGGGCAAAAGTAGGGGGGTCGGCTTATACACGGGTGGCTTATACACAAGTATATACGGTAATTCATTAACTTTGCTACTATTGTAATACGCCGAAGATTTACCAACCATCAATCTTGTTATTAAATGCACTGTTTATGCACGACATATGTAAGCATACCTTAGCATAACACGCATAAAAATGCTTTGTATGATATTTATTATGTTTGACTATTGTGTATATTTAATGGAACCATAAAATGATTATAATCTTTGAATAAATAGCTCAAAAATCTTAATTTGCATCATTTTAATACATATTAACTTTGTAATAAACAATAGTAAATATTAGTATATCTTAGGTTGCATTCACACACAGCATTTTTGATGCTTTTTTGAAGATCCATTTTTCAGCTGCAAAACTGATCAGCTTTTCAACTAAATTATTACCTAAAAGGTGATCAATTTTTGATCCGTTTTAGATTGTGGCATTTTTTGAGCTCATAGACAATGGTTTAAATGGAAAAAGCGGATCTGAAAAACGCCACACAAATTGACATGCTCATTCTTTGCGAGGACCAGTTTTTGAGCCACAAAACGCAGCACTGCAAAGGGTTGTGTCTGGATGACAAATCTTGAAAACCCATTGATTTTTTTGGGATGCTCAGGATCACTACATAAAACAGATCCTCAAAAAATGCATCAAAAAACACTGTGTGTGATTGTAGCCTAAAGTTAGGGTCACACTTGGGTTGTGGCATCCGCTTGAAGGATTGTCTATTGTCTATGAGCTCATGTACCATGCATTAATGGATGCATTTGCCATAGACTCCCATGTTAAAAAAAAGCATCCGCTTTCCATAACAGGCCCAAAAACGCTGTAGCCCACATTTTTATGTGTGCGGCAAAAAACGCATAGCGGCAAACGCATTGCACTTTAGCAATGTGTTTTTTGCATTGACGTCTATTGGCGTGTTAAAGCATGCATTTTTACACATGCAGATGAAAAAAACGCATGCTTTTTAGCGGATGTATTGCGTGAATCTGACCCTAGCCTTATAGTTACATATTTTTGTGTCAAACCGAAATACAAATCCTCTATACACATGTAAGTTTTTTAAGTTTTTTTCTTGTTAAAACAAAATATGTATTTTCAAATTGAACTTTCACTATTTATATTGCTGTAGGACATGCAAACTATATTTGTGTTTTGCAATTTATTATAGTGCATTCAAAGTCTTCTGGACCCGTTTCTGGAAACTTTGGAAGATAACCAGTTGAAAGCTTCTATAACTTTATCTGGTACAGTAATTAGAAGCAAATATGCCAAGTATTTTATTCTACAATATCTCCCAAAGGAAACAGGTGAAGAATCTAAAGCACATGAACAAAATGTCAGCCCACTATGGCATTAGAGGGATATAAAATCCTAAGTATCTACCATTTCAGGTACCAGAAAGTAAAATTAAAGCCGTTTGGACTTTTATAGCACTATAAAGATAGAAAAGGGACAAGGCAAAAGAAAAATTCCACATAAAGTTTCTATTTCCGTTCTTTCAAAAATTGACATTTTTTAAAGTATTATTTTGACTTTCGGAAAAATTTGACTTTTGCATTAACACATAAAGAGGATTACACAAAACATAACAACAACAACATAACGGTCAACTCATACACGAGTAGTAATCAAAAAAGTGGATTATTGACAATTGACCAATTCTGAGTAACACTGGTTAAAATTTTGACTCTACTCCAGGCAATTTAGTAACAAATACTCTTGCAGAGTAACATTATGACTATGTGTGCTTTAAAACAGCAGAGGAATGAAAAGTTTTCCAAGTGTCTTCGCTGGAATCTTTTCAGTTGTTTTAATAATAATCTTTATTTATATAGCGCCAACATATTCCACAGCACTTTACAATACAGAAGATCATATTTAACAATCATAAGAAACAGTTATCAGAAAATATGATACAATACAAAACATAATACAATAATTAGAGCAAAATAATGACAGCCCTGCTCATAAGAGCTTACAATCTAACAATGAGGTGTGGGTGACACAAAGTACAGGTTCTTATTTACAATGATGGTATAGTCAACTTGAGGAGATGGGGAACAGAAAGGAGCAGCATGAGTGGCCGCTAATCATTATTTGTGATCCACTTGAGACTGGTGAAGTGGGTAGGCTATGTCTAGATGACTCTGAGTAGGAATCATGATAGGCTGCCCTAAATAGATGTGTTTTATGGATTGCCTGAAACTATGTAAGTTGTGGATACACCTAATTTCTTGTGGTAGAGCCTTCCAGAAAATTGGTTATTGAGGCAAATGTTCCACAAGTATCTTTACTTTCAAGTACCGTATATACTCGTGTATAAGCCGAGTTTTTCAGCCCAAAAATTGGGCTGAAAAGTCCCCCCTCGGCTTATACACGGGTCATACGGTATGCTGTGGGGGGGGGTGCTGGACCGGGTCACGTGGGGCCGCCTCATTAGTGCAATGAATATGCACGGCATCCCCCCGTCCATCAGCGGCGGGGGGATGCCGTGCATATTGCACTACACAGCCCCCCTCCTTAATATGGGTCTCCCAGTAGTAATAAACAGCCCCCCCCTCCTTATCACATACCCCCCAGGCTGCGGCAGCTGTCAAAATAACAAACACTTTATACATCACCTTCCGGCGCAGCTCTCCGCTCCTCCAGTCTTTCGGTCCTCCGCTCGCCGGCTTCTTCTTCCTTGTTGTGACGGTGTCATGTGACCGGGCGCAGGAGATGACGTCATTTCCTGCGCGCGGTCACAGAAGTCGGCACATCAAGGAAGAAGAAGCCGGCGAGCGGAGGAGCAGAGGACCGGAGGAGCGGAGAGCTGCGCCGGAAGGTGATGTATAAAGTGTTTGTTATTTTGACAGCTGCCGCAGCCTGGGGGGGACGTGATAAGGAGGGGGGGCTGTTTATTACTACTGAGGCTGCTGGATACTACACTGGGGCTGTATACTACCACTGGGGCTGCTGGATACTACACTGGGGCTGTTTATTACTACTGGGGCTGCTGGATACTACACTGGGGCTGTATACTACCACTGGGGCTGCTGGATACTACACTGGGGCTGTATATACCTCTGGGGCTGCTGTATACTACCACTGGGGCTGTATATACCTGTGGGGCTGTTGTATACTACACTGGGGCTGTATATACCTGTGGGGCTGCTGTATACTACCACTGGGGCTGTATATACCTCTGGGGCTGCTGTATACTACCAATGGGGCTGTATATACCTCTGAGGCTGCTGTATACTACCTCTGGGGCTGTATATTACCTCTGGGGCTGCTGTATACTACCACTGGGGCTGCTGTATATACCTCTGGGGCTGCTGTATACTACCTCTGCGGATGCTGTATACTACCACCGGGGCTGTATATACCTCTGGGGATGCTGTATACTACCACTGGGGCTGTATATACCTCTGGGGCTGCTGTATACTAACTACTGGAGCTGCTGCTGTATATACCACTGGGGCTGCTGCTGTATACTACCACTGGGGAGGCTGCTGTATACTACCCAGTGGCGCACCCAGAAATTTCCCAAGGTAGGGGTCCAAGAAACACACACCGGCCCTGAAAGTGGGGAGTCACCCCCCAGCGGGATTCCGAGGGGCAAAGCCCCCGGTGGGGGGTTTGGGGGAGCAAAGCCCCCCTAAAAGCAGCCTCTTTTGTGGGCCCTTGGGTGCTGTGTAATTGTTCCTGTCTCCTGACATAGGGCCCAGCTCCATGTGTACTGCACCACTTCTCAGGGCCGTCCAAAGGGGGGGTCCAAACACGTAGGTCCCCCCCCTTGGGTGCGCCTATGATACTACCATTGGGGGGCCTGTATACCACACTGCTGGGGGCTGTATACCTGTGCTGGAGTCCACCCTCGGCTTATACACGAGTCAATAGGTTTTCCCAGGTTTTGGGGGCAAAAGTAGGGGGGTCGGCTTATACACGGGTCGGCTTATACACGAGTATATACGGTATATAGAGCATGAAGGCTTCCAAATGAAGCCACCTGAATAAATTTCTTCTTTCAACTGCTTTAAGATTTTCACTAAAAATATATAATTTTTTAGACATTAAATTCTCAATATGTCTCACGATTTTCACCATTTTTATACATTTTGGGGCAAGTGCACTAGGGCCAAAATGGCTGCAAATTATCAAACCACATTTTTTAAATTCTTTAATGTGATTTTCTTTAACAAAATTAGTATATTTTTGTCAAATTTGCAAATTATTTTTGCCAGCACATCAGCACCAACTAATAACCAAAGAAGCAGTGATTACACCAGATCTGACATGATCTTCAAGTTTTTTCGTCTGCTGCTGCATCAACCTGATGCACTTCTGGTCCAGGAAATTGCAATAGTGGCAAGAACTGGCCAAGATGACTGTGGACATGCCATCATATCCAGTTTGCAAAAACAACCTATAAATAATGAGTTTATGGACCATTTATTGTTATACAATTAATTCACTTTATTGGTATACAAATTTAAAATAATTATACGCCACATAATTTATTACAAAAGACAATAATACACCATGAATTTTTGCATCCAGACGGAACCAATATCTACTGAGTTGAGGAAAGAACCAAGTTTAAGCCCAGATGAATACAAAAATTTAAAATTAAAGTGTTTCTCAACAGAATACCTTCTGGAAAATTGAATGTGACTGGTTGTTCACATACGTCAATACTGGGTCTGTGAAAGACCCCCGTATTGGATAAGTGGAAAAGATTGTAATCATTCACTAAGAGAGTGCTGGGATGGTGACAAAACACATTCAGGTAAAAATAATAATGATGTAAGTAGATGCATTCTTATTCCCTAATGAGGGGGAAGGGGAACCTCACGTATTGGATAAGTGGAAAAGATTATAATCACTCAATAAGAGAGAGCAGGGATGGTGATAAAATACATTCAGGTAAAATTAATAATGATGTATGTAGATGCACTCTAAAGGCCCCGTTACACACTTCAATGTCCCAATCCAACCAATGATCAGGTCGCTGGAACATCGCTAGCTGATCGGTATCTGATCGCTGGTGAGCTGCCACACAGGCAGACTCACCAGCGACCAGTGGACCAGCGATATCGTGGAAAAGAATAAAATATTCTTTCCACGATGGCTAGCTCCCGCTGCCAGACTGCAATAAGCGGGAGCAGGCTAGTAACCATGGTAAACAGCAGGTATCTAGGCAGTGTGCGGCGCCTAGTTACCCGATGTATACCCTGGTTACCAGCTTTCTCGCTTACAGGCTGTTATCCAAGGTACACAGTGGGTACCTAGGGACAGTGCTGTCCTTAGTTACCCACTGTGTGCCTTGGATACCAGCCTGTAAGCGAAGAAGCCTGGTAACCAGGGTATACATTGGATAACTAGGCGCTGTGTGCTGCCTAGATGCCTGCTGATTACCATGGTTACCAGCCTGATCAGCTTATCGCTGGTCAATTGACCCCTGTCACACACGCCGATGCGTACTGACCAGCGAAAGACCAGCGACAGATTTATGGTCCTGACCATAAACCAACGATCACCGATCAGTCACACACACAACGACATCGCTACAAGGTCGCTGCAACATCACAAAAACAGTGACATTGCAACAATATCGTTAGCGAACAGGGCCTTTATTCCCTAATTAAGGGGGAAGGGAAAAACCTTAGTCACACAATAACTAGTGTGATGAAATGCAGACAAAACAATATTATAGGTGCATGCATTGAGGTGGCTAGTTAAAATAGCTAACAAACTATTTGCATAAGTATACAAAATTCAAAAAACATCAGTGACTGCTCATATAGATAGATTTACAACCAAGTGAAAGTAATGTGATTGTAAGTGCACGTGAACAAAATTACTTTTAGCCAATATAAAGGAATGATGTAAAAAGTGACAAAAACCTGGACTAATGTGCTGAAAATTAATTATAGAAATTATATAAGGCTAAAATGCAAATCAGTGCACAAAATTAATTGCTGAAAACAGTGATACTAAATGGTGTGTTACAAAACATAAATCAAAGAACACAGTTCCTGATATAACAAAATTAAACAGTGCTGTTTAACTGAGAGCCAAGGTTAGATTATACTCAGAGTGCACTAGAAATGAACCTTAAGGCCCCGTCTCACGCTTCAATGGTCGAACGATCCGATCAACGATCCGACTTGACCTAGATCGCTTGAACGACGTTCAATGATCGCTAGTGAAATGTCACACGTATAGATATCGTTAACGACGCAGCAATGATTTCACGACAAGCAAATTATACTTGCGGTCGTTAGCTCACCTACGTCCTTGACTTCTCAATAGGCGAGGTCATTAATGACATCGTTATCGAGGTGTCACACACACCCATGCTGCAGGTTGAACAAACGCTCATCGTTTGGTTTAAGGTCCGGTTCACAAACCTCCCATCAACGATCTGCCCGATTATCATTGATTGGATGTACATGTCACACTGAACAACGTTGTTACGTCATCGTTAGAATGACTGGAAGCCTGTGACGTTTCAACGATATTGTTAACGATATCGTAGTGTGTGACGAGGCCTTTACTATCACCAGAATATCCACCTATTCACTGATTCAATGTCAGAACTAACCAGAATCAAATCAACATTTAAAACATGAAGGTGCTGTAGAAACTAAGGGGCTTATGAAAACCACGCTCTTATCCAGGCAAACCACATATGTGAGGCAAGTGCCTTCCTGCAGAGACAGATTACTTAGAGGTATATTTACCGGTCCTGTAGGGATGCGGGGCTCACCCTGATGCATTTCGCCTAGGGCTTCTTCTTGAGGGTGCTGCTGATGTGGGGTACACTCTTTTTATATATGGCAAAGTCCATCCAGGTGCAATTAATGGCACTCAGCTTCCGCTGCTGAGACTGAATCACCCAGCTCGGCGTCTGAAGTCACTTCCTGCTTCCTTCCCTTTGGACGCGTCACAATGGGAGGGCAGAGAGGCCTTATTGTTCACTATTTCTGTGATTACTCTTCTCTTCTTTATTATTTAATATACAGTCTCTCATCCCGCATAATTGTTCGGCAGAACGATATTTGGCTTCTCTACTGAAGTTCCTCCGGCGTGCGAGTGCTCTGCTTGCGGCTCAGTTTACTGGTTGCCTAGAAGACGCGTCATCTACACGTTGCCTCTCTGCCCTCCCCTCGTGACGCGTCTGAAGGGGAGGAAACAGGAGGTGTCGTCAGACACAGAGATGAGTGTTTCAGTCTCAGCGGCGGAAGCTGAGTGCCATTAATTGCACCTGGATAGACTGTGCCATATATACAGTTGTGGCCAAAAGTATTGACACCCCTGCAATTCTGTCAGATAATACTCAGTTTCTTCCTGAAAATGATTGCAATCACAAATTCTTTGGTATTATTATCTTCATTTAATTTGTCTTCAATGAAAAAACACAAAAGAGAATGAAGCAAAAAGCAAAATATTGATCATTTCACACAAAACTCCAAAAATGGGCCAGACAAAAGTATTGGCACCCTCAGCCTAATACTTGGTTGCACAACCTTTAGCCAAAATAACTGCTATCAACCGCTTCCTGTAACCATCAATGAGTTTCTTACAATGCTCTGCTGGAATTTTAGACCATTCTTCTTTGGCAAACTGCTCCAGGTCCCTGATATTGAAGGGTGCCTTCTCCAAGCTGCCATTTTTAGATCTCTCCACAGGTGTTCTATGGGATTCAGGTCTGGACTCATTGCTGGTCACCTTAGAAGTCTCCAGTGCTTTCTCTCAAACTATTTTCTAGTGCTTTTTGAAGTGTGTTTTGGGTCATTGTCCTGCTGGAATCCCATGACCTCTGAGGGAGACCCAGCTTTCTCACACTGGGCCCTACATTATGCTGCAAAATTTGTTGGTAGTCTTCAGACTTCATAATACCATGCACATGGACAAGCAGTCCAGTGCCAGAGGCAGCAAAGCAATCCCAAAACATCAGGGAACCTCTGCCATGTTTGACTGTAGGGACTGTGTTCTTTTTTTTGAATGCCTCTTTTTTCTCCTGTAAACTCTATGTTGATGCTTTTGCCCAAAAAGCTCTACTTTTGTCTCATCTGACCAGAGAACATTCTTCCAAAACGTTGTAGGCTTTCTCAGGTAACTTTTGGCAGACTCCAGCCTGGCTTTTTTATGTCTCGGGTAAGAAGTGGGTCTTCCTGGGTATTCTACCATACAGTCCCTTTTCATTCAGACGCTGATGGATATTACGGGTTGACACTGTTGTACCTTTGGACTGCAGGGCAGCTTGAACTTGTTTGGATGTTAGTCGAGGTTCTTTATCCACCATCTGCACAATCTTGCGTTGAAATCTCTTGTCAATTTTTCTTTTCCGTCCACATCTAGGGAGGTTAGCCACAGTGCCATGGGCTTTAAACTTCTTGATAACACTGCTCACGGTAGACACAGGTACATTCAGGTCTTTGGAGATGGACTTGTAGCCTTGAGATTGCTCATGCTTCCTCACAATTTGGTTTCTCAAGTACTCAGACAGTTCTTTGGTCTTCTTTCTTTTCTCAATGCTCAATGTGGTACACACAAAGACACAGGACAGAGGTTGAGTCAACTTTAATCCATGTCAACTGGCTGCAAGTGTGATTTAGTTATTGCCAACACCTGTTAGGTGCCACAGGTAAATTACAGGTGCTGTTAATTACACAAATTAGAGAAGAATCACATGATTTTTCTAACAGTGCCAATACTTTTGTCCACCCCCTTTTTATGTTTGGTGTGGAATTAGATCCAATTTGGCTTTAGGACAATTCTTTTTGTGTTTTTTCATTGAAGACAAATTAAATGAAGATAATAATACCAAAGAATTTGTGATTGCAATCATTTTCAGGAAGAAACGGAGTATTATCTGACAGAATTGCAGGGGTGTCAATACTTTTGGCCACAACTGTAAAAAGAGCGTACCCCACATCAGCAGCACCCTCAAGAAGAAGCCCCAGGCGAAATGCATCAGGGTAAGCCCAGCATCCCCACAGGACCCATAAATATACCTTTGAGTAATCTGTCTCAGCAGGAAGGCACTTGCCTCACATATGTGGTTTGCCTGAATAAGAACGTGTTTTTTATAAGCCCCTTTGTTTCTACAGCCCCTTCACGTTTTACATGTTGATTTGATTCTGGTTATGTTCTGACACTGAAACAGTGGATAGGTGGTATATAATCTGGTGATAGTAAGGTTCATTTCTAGCACTCTGAGTATAATCTAACCTTGGCTCTCAGTTAAACAGCACTGTTTGATTTTTTTTTTTATATCATGAACTGTGTTCTTTGATTTATGTTTTGTAACACACCATTTAGTATCACTGTTTTCAGCAATTAATTTAATGCACTGATTTGCGTTTTTAGCCTTATATAATTTCATTAATTAATTTTCAGCATATTAGTCCAGGTTTTTGTCACTTTTCACATCATTCCTTTATATTGGCTAAAAGTAATTTTGTTCACGTGCACTTACAATCACATCATTCACATCACTTTCACTTGGTTGTAGATCTATCTACAGTCATGGCCAAAAGTTTTGAGAATGATACAAATATTAATTTTAAAGTGATCCTAAACCCAGAAACTGACCCCCACTTATCTTTAGACCTGTCCCTGCACCCCCTCTTATCATTTCTAGCCATCCCTTTTGCAGAACAAATCGCTTTTGTAAAGTAAGAGAAAAAGTTATATTACTTTGTCCTGTGTGAGTTCTCTGTTTCTGTGCAAGCCACAATGGGCGGGGCCTGTGTGCTGCTGCCTTGTAATTATGCACGCCCCTTTCTGCTTCTAAGAGCCTGGCCGTGTCATGAAAGGGGCGGGGCTAAATCGCGGCATGCCGAAGCCCCGCCCCCTGCATTCCATCACACTAGTTATTGTGTGACTAAGGTTTTTCCCTCCCCCCCCTTCATTAGGGAATAAGAGTGCATCTACTTACATCATTATTAATTTTACCTGAATGTGTTTTATCACCATCACAGCACTCTCTAAGGCCCCTTTCACATCAGTGTTTTTCGCTGATCGCGGCAGATGCCGCGGATTTACTGCATCTACCGCATCTGTCGCCTAACTGTCACACTTGCGGTTCACCTGCGGCAAGCCCCATGCAATGTCTATGGGGCTTGCGGCAGGTGCGGCAAGTGCGGTATAGTTGCAGTTTCGGTACTTGCGGCAGACGCGGTAACCAACATTTTTTTCGTGGCCGCAGCTGCCGCAAGTGCCGAAACTGCAACTATACCTCACTTGCCGCACCTGCGGCAAGCCCCATAGACATTGCATGGGGCTTGCCGCAGGTGAACCGCAAGTGTAACGGTTAGGCGGCAGATGCGGCAGATGTGGTAAATCCACCGCATCTACCGTAATCAGCGAAAAACGCTGATGTGAAAGGGGCCTTAGGCTGTGGTCACAGTACCATTTTTCACATGCATTTTTGGAGACCTGCGTTTTCAAAAACGCATGTAAAAAACGCACCCATAGGCCCCCATGTTAAAAAACGCATGCCCTAATAGCCAAAAAGCATGTGTGACTGTCCCATGCGTTTTTGGAGCATATCCAAAAACGCATGCGTTTTTTAATAAGGGGCCTTATGGAAAACGCATGCAAAAACGCATGTACAATTAGTGCCATTCAAAAACGCATGCGTTTCCCATAGGAGCCCATGTTAAAAAAACGCATGCGTTTGCGGAAACGCATGCGTTTTTTTAACATGGGCTCCTATGGGAAACGCGTGCGTTTTTGAATGGCACTAAAAGGTACTAATTGTACATGCGTTTTTGCATGCGTTTCCCATAGGAACCCATGTTATAAAAACGCATGCGTTTTCTACAAAAACGCATGCGTTTTTCAAAACGCTCAAAAAAATACTACAAGCACTATTTTTATGTGCAGATTCAAAAACGCAGCCAAAAACGCAGGGAGCCATCAGAGACCTTAAAAAACTCATGCTGACATGAAAAACGCATGTAAAAAAGCATGCGTTTTTAAAAGGCACTAAAAAAACTGTGACCACAGCCTAAGGCTAGGGTCACATTTCCGTTTTGTTAGCAAAATCCTGATCCGGTTTTGAACTTTAAAAAAGCTCAAAACCGGACCAGGAAACGCTCCTGATAGGAGCCTATGCAAAACACCGGATGGCTTCACAAGCCATCCGGTGGCCGGATCCGGCACTGCTGCCTGCGTTTAAAATCATGCAGGCAGCAGTTTTCGCAGCGTTTGCCGGGACCGCACTGCGGTCACCGGATGGCTCAGGATGTGTAATCCCTGAGCCATCCGGTAACTGCATAGGTTGCGGTTCCCGGCTCAGCAAACCTAGTAAAGATTAAATAGCTGACCAAATGACTGTTAGAGGTCTGTAGGGGGGCTTAGACCCCCTACAGACCGGCCGCCCACTTCTATAGTGTTCTTCTACAATTTCTTACTGTGCACGGGCGAGGAGCCCGTGCATGTCAGCCAAAGTTGCCCCTACCCCCCCGTATCACTATAGAGGGGTGCATACACCCCTCTATTACAATTATGCTTTTATTATGTGTTTTACATAAAGAATTGTCACAATTGCATTGTAAGTATATATTTACATGTTCCGGAGCCAGAGAGCAGGGAATTCCATGGGCGGGGCTGTGTGCAGTAGCCTCCGCCCTCTCCTTCTTGATGGCCGCCCCCTCTGGCCGTAATCCAGTCTTGTGAGGGCGGGCACATCGTTAAAGGGGCGTGGCTAATTAAGTGCCGCGGTTAGCCACGCCCCTTTAACGACGTGCCCGCCCTCACAAGACTGGATTACGGCCAGAGGGGGCGGCCATCAAGAAGGAGAGGGCGGAGGCTACTGCACACAGCCCCGCCCATGGAATTCCCTGCTCTCTGGCTCCGGAACATGTAAATATATACTTACAATGCAATTGTGACAATTCTTTATGTAAAACACATAATAAAAGCATAATTGTAATAGAGGGGTGTATGCACCCCTCTATAGTGATACGGGGGGGTAGGGGCAACTTTGGCTGACATGCACGGGCTCCTCGCCCGTGCACAGTAAGAAATTGTAGAAGAACACTATAGAAGTGGGCGGCCGGTCTGTAGGGGGGTCTAAGCCCCCCTACAGACCTCTAACAGTCATTTAGGTCAGCTATTTAACTCTTTACTAGGTTTGCTGAGCCAGGAACCGCAACCTATGCAGTTACCGGATGGCTCAGGGATTACACATCCTGAGCCATCCGGTGACCGCAGTGCGGTATTCAGCACACATTTTTGTAAAAAAATGTGTGTGCTCGGCATTGCGTTCACCGCATCCGGATCCGGATGCGGTGAATGCAATTTAGGTTTTCAATGTGACCCTACCCTAAGTGAGTGATTACAATCTTTTCCACTTATCCAATACGAGGGTCTTTCACAGATCCAGTATTGACGTATGTGAACAACCAGTCACATTCCATTTTCCAGAAGGTATTTTGTGGAGAAACACTTTAATTTTAAATTTTTGTATTCATCTGAGCTTAAACTTGGTTCTTTCCTCAACTCAGTAGATCTTGGTTCCGTCCGGATGCATAAATTCATGGTGTATTATTGTCCTTTGTAATAAATTATGTGGCGTGTAATTATTTTAAATTTGTATACCAATAAAGTGAATTAATTGTATAACAATAAATGGTCCATAAACTCATTATTTATAGGTTGTTTTTGCAAACTGGATATGATGGCATGTCCACAGTCATCTCGGCCAGTTCTTGCCACTAGTGCAATTTCCTGGACCAGAAGTGCATCAGGTTGATGCAGCAGCAGACGAAAAATCTTGAAGATCATGTCAGATCTGGTGTAATCACTGCTTCTTTGGTTATTAGTTGGTGCTGATGTGCTGGCAAAAATAATTTGCAAATTTGACAAAAATAAACTAATTTTGTTAAAGAAAATCACCTTAAAGAATTTAAAAAATGTGGTTTGATAATTTGCAGCAATTTTGGCCCCAGTGCACTTGCCCCAAAATGTAATGTAGGTTTTCAATGTGACCCTACCCTAAGTGAGTGATTACAATCTTTTCCACTTATCCAATACAAGGGTCTTTCACAGATCCAGTATTGACGTATGTGAACAACCAGTCACATTCCATTTTCCAGAAGGTATTTTGTGGAGAAACACTTTAATTTTAAATTTTTGTATTCATCTGAGCTTAAACTTGGTTCTTTCCTCAACTCAGTAGATCTTGGTTCCGTCCGGATGCATAAATTCATGGTGTATTATTGTCCTTTGTAATAAATTATGTGACGTATAATTATTTTAAATTTGTCTATCAATCAATTGAATTAATTTTATACCAATAAATGGGCCATAAACTCGTTTTTTATAGGTTGGTTTGGCTATAGAGTTTTGCCCCGGCAAAATTGGCTTGAGATAGGGTTCACATATCCAGTTTGCAGTTTACAGTCAGAAAAGAGATTCAGCATGGTCAGTGAACTTTTCACACTTAAGGGAACCAGGTTACCTGCAGCAAGCATGAAAAACCTTACATTTGTCAAAATGAACCGTGCATGGATTAGTGCCAACATTCATTCACCTAAGCTTGATGACAATGAATGCAACAGCCATACCATTGTCCTCCCTTACTGTCCATTGTCTGTCATCACAGTTCTACTGCCATCAGTGCCGATGGTGCACGCTAAGCTGGGTATCTACACCCTTTCCAATATGTCAGCTATACTGTTGTACTACTGCTACTGGGATTGCCATTGCTAGCCCTACACTGCCACACATCTTTTTGCCTGCCCTATTTTATTTTTCTACCATGTGCTACCACTGGAGCTACATGGCCAAGCCAGCCACACATCGCCTGGATGCCCACTGTTTTTAAAAGCTATAGAGTTCTTCTGCAGTGAAGCATACTTTAGAGTACACAAACTTGAGAGTTAAAAAAGGGGCACTTTTTTGCATGAATTGTTAACAAGCAATTGCTTCTTCACACTGAAAGCAACTAGCCTGTTCCTGTTGCCTAGAAAAGGAATTGTTTTTGGGTGGATTGATAAAAAAAACCTTTGTAATTGCTTTATCATGTGAACAGCAAACCAATTTTGAAACCCAAGAAATTGATAATTTGGGGCTTTTTTTCTACAATTAAGTATCTGCAACACTGATGCCTCTGCTTTGTGTTAGCCATTGCACTGGTTTTCCATCCGCTCCAAAGTACAATATAAACTCATCACTTTCATCCATAAAGCTAACCACAGTTTAGTACCACCCTCCACCCCCTCCCTCATCTCTGTCTACCAACAGAATTGAGATTTCCATTCTGCTTATAACCTAAAACTAACATCTCATATAATTCAAGCCTTCCACCCCCTGTCTCTAGGACTTTACTCATGTTGCACAAATTCTATGGAATGCACTACCCCAAGGCAATCTGATTACAGTAATTCCAAATATCCACAGTTTTTTAGCTGGCTCTAACAACACATTACTTTAAACAAGACTAGTACTGCACTTAAGAAATCAAACTATTCCCTGTTCTCTCTTCCGAACTTTTCCTCAGACTCTGTCTCTGTTCCCACTCCTTCCATGCACTTTGCATTTGTAGAAGCATTTTTTACCTTTTGTGTCACCCCTATTTACTCATAGATTGTAAGTTGTGTTGAATTATGCGTTACTCTTTAATGTCTTATTTTGTTTGTACATACTGTATCCCCTTTAAATTGTAAAGTGCTACAAAATATGTCAGTGCTATAGAAATAAGAATTATTTATATCTAATAGCCTAAAAAGTCTGATACTGCCCCATGCTGTTAAATAGGCTATTGGCTACCACTAGTTAGCATCGACTTTCCTTTACCAGATCGATTAAAACCATTTGGACATTAGTAAGACTGTTTGCATTAAAAAGCTCAAAAGGGGTTCATTACAGTTCTAGACTTCTGAGTATTTTTTATGGGAACTTAGAGGCTTTGCATTATTGTGACATGTGAATAAATTAGCCACAAAACTCATTTTTGGGTACAATTCGACTAGCTAGTAAATTTGCGTGTCAGATGCTTAGATATTATTTGGACCTTTTGTAAAATGATTTTTATTACATTAATTCTATTAACCTTTTGTAGTGCTAAACACCACTTGCAGTTACAATTTGTGCATGATAGTGGTGAGCATGGAAGTAGCATTACCTCCATTCCTGTGACAACATAGAAGAAATGACTAAATCAATTGTCAACTATTGTCAAGTTGATGCTTCCTATTGGCTCTTTACTTTGGCTCATTGATCCTGAGTATTGGCGGCCCCCCCCACCCCACATTAATTCCAATTGCCCCTTTTATAACCCATGGGCATGTTTATTTTCATAGTAGAACAACTTAATCAATTTAAACAATGCAGGATAATTAGAGTCCATATATATATATATACCCTGTTTCCCTGAAAATAAGTCACCCCCGAATATAAGTCAGGGCAGGGCTGGCGCAGAATTTTCCAATATAAGTCATACCCCGAATATAAGACAGGGTGACTTATTTTCGGGGAATATAAGACAGGTTACCGCTAAAGTGCCATTTTTGCCCATTGCATGTTTTACCTGTGTCCCCGCTGTCCCGCTGGCCCCGCTGTCCTCCGTGGGCTCCCCTCTGCCCTCAGGTGCAGCCGCAGGTCCGCTGTCCCCCGTGGGCTCCCCTCTGCCCTCAGGTGCCGCAGGTAACCCCGGGGGCATAGGGTTAATCTTGTGCGCCTGTCGCCCCGGCCTGACGTCACTGCTGCCGGCAGGAGCTTCTGATTGGCCAGCGGCTCCCCAGCATCTCGAGCGCTGATTGGCTGAGCGGCTCGAGTGCTGATTGGCCAGAAGCTCCTGCATGAAGAAGCATCTGGACAACGCCCTGCACCGCGGAGGAATCCATAGCCCAAGGCCGCCATTACCCTAAAAAGTAAGGATGTTTCCTTGCCGACTTGCCCATTAAAACTGCAATTCCGCCGCACAGCCGACTTGCGGCACACTTGCGGCACACTTGCGGTAGGTCCCCATACAATGTACGGTACTGTATGGGACACTTGCGGCAAGGTGCGGTTACCGCACCTTTGCCGCACCTTGCCGCAAGTGGTGCCATACTGTTCAGCTTGTTAATAAATGTTAATTTTATGGTTAAAAAAAAATTGTCATTTTTTTTTAATAAAAGTCATACCCCGAATATAAGACAGGGTGGGACTTTTGGGGGTAAAATTAATATAAGACACTGTCTTATATTCGGGGAAACACGGTATGTACATATATATATCATATTGAATACGCATTTAGTTTTAATAAACTTTTCCTGACATATGTTATGCTGGCACATTATAGGATCAAATCCCCATCTTTGATGCAACCCTTGGAGCTGAGCATGTATCTAATATGACAGATGATAGCTGTGTCACACAGCTGTTATGTTCCTCTAACACCTTTGAGCAGAATTGAGCCCCGCTTGCGACTATTAACTCTTTAAAGGGAACCTGTCAGGTCCCTTATGCACACAGAACTACGTATGGTTCTGTGATCATACCTAGAATCCCTACCTGAGAGTTACTTCATATAGAAGCATACATAAACAGATCTTTAGAAAATGTATTTCTAAAGGTAAATTATGAAATGCAAATTAGGGCTTTGACTAGTCGAGGGGGCATTAGTTCCCCAAGTAGTCGGCCCACTTAGCATGTTATCATCACACCCCTGCAGGTGTGATAACATACATTACCACCGCAGCACCATCAGCATCACTATACAAAGCTGTGCCTGACCGGAAGTGCGGCTATTGAGAGGTACAAAGCTGCGCACATGTGTGGCTTTGAACAATAATGCCAATTATGCTGGCTGTGTAAAGCATGTTATCACAACCAAAGGGATGTTATACCATGCTAAGTGAGTAATCTAGTCATTCAAACTAATGCACCCTTGGCCAGTCAAAGTCCTAATTAGCATCTCATAAACTATCTGCAGAAATAGTTTTTCTAATTATCTGTTTATGGATGCTACTATATGAAGGAACAGTTAGTGAGGGATTCTAGGTATGTGCACAGAACCACTTGTGATTCTGTGCACACAGGGAACCTGACAGGCTCTCTTTAAAAGACTCTGTCAAACTGTTACAGCGGCAATAAACACAAGTGTCCGAGGCGGCATGCTATTCCATGCTTTTATTGGCCCCTGCAATGCGCTGCTTAGGATCACTTTCCATTTGTTGAAGCCATCCTCTTTTCAATGTAAGTTTTTTTTACAGATAGTGTAACGTTTGCATCAAGGATTTGTTGAAATTTAATTGAATCTGCTATTTTCTCTATTTGTGAAATGTTCCACGTGCCATCGAATGCAACACAACCTCAAAGCATGATTGATACCTGTGATGAACTGCACCTCGCAGACCTGCTCTGACATGTCTAATATGTTGGGGTCACAAAATACGATCTCAACAGATCTGCCAAAAGGTGTCCTTCCGCACCCCTTGTGGTACTTAAGGTCGGTTTGGTACAGTTTTACAGAGACACTTCCTGTCCATATTGGAACAGGAAGGCACGAGGAGTGAGAGAGGGTGATCCACATAACCTGCGAAATGGCCCCACACTCACTCAAGACCCTTTTCACTAGCCTAGTGAAACAGAGTCCTACCAGCCCAGTAGTTCAGCCACTAGTTCCTCATTAGACATAAGTCTATTAACAGGGTTATATTGGACCAGGAACCAGCCCCGCTAACATTTAAAGTTAAACCAAGAACACAGACATGGGAGTTTGTGGATCAAGATAAAAGAGCAACCCGGGATTAAGTTAGATAATTAATTGCCTTAAGGGCACACTAGATAGAAACACTATTTATATGATGGATATATATATATATATATATATATATATATATATATATATATTATAGTCAGATATGCAAATAAAGATGGTAATACGCAGGTATAAGCAGATATACATAATTCAGCTACCCGTTTTCTTCTTGCCTTGGTTGCTGGCTGACATGGAAGGTGATGTAGTGACAGGGGTTTCGATCACATTACACAACATAACCTCCCCATAGAAGAATACTACTAAAAAGGGAGCTTTACGTTTTAAAAACACCAGTCACCTCCCCCTCCTGTGAGTCATGACAGGACTGTCCATACTATACTTCAGCTGTCAGAGAATTATGAAATCCCATATCCCATAATGTTCTTCATATCTTCACCCCTGGGTACCCGAGGTGAAATATATTATTGCCATCTTTCGTATTATGAATTAACCTCTTCATAGATAGGAAATAGGGTGTGTGTACTGTCTTCAAACTGATACATATTAATTTGGGGCTGATAGGCATGTTGCAGTTTCAGGGAAACTATGTATATGTTCCTTCTGATTTCCTGAGGCTGAAAATATGGCTACCATATTCGTGTGAGTTACACACATCCCAATATTACTGATTTCCCACTGCAGCCTGCCTGTCTGCAGATCTTGTCTGATCCATTCTAGCAAAATGCTGTTGCCTACTGCTAAGTACAAACAATCCAGTCATTCTCTTTCTGAGAGCAATCCTTTCTGCAGTCTTCCTTTCCTTAAATAACTTTCTCACATCACCATTTGTAATTGAAATGATTTGTTGGTGAAGGGAGGCATCTCCTGTTTCAGACTTCTGCTCTTAATAGGAAGATGTAGAGGTGAATGTAAAGCTAACTTTCATATTCATCACACCTCCCCCTTTAGAGAAATATCTAGGCATTTATTAGTTTTTAATGACAATTCCCCCCAAGCTTAATGGACGGTGAGATGCTTTTTTCTGGAAATTCTGGGCCATTTTTTTCTCCATGTATACCTTTGATTATTGTGACCAAAAAGTTCTATTTTAACCTCATCCGTCCACAGAACTTGTATCCAGAATACATGAGGCGTATTTGGATGTTCTTTTGGATACTTCTGATGTTGAATTTTATGGTGAGGATGCAGGAGAGGTTTTCTTGTCATGTCTCTTCCATGAAGGCCATATATGTGCAGGTATCTCTGAACAGTGCGACAATGTATCACAACTTTAATGTCTGTTAAATCTTCCTTAAGGTGCTTTGCCTTTCTATCAATCATACAAAGCAGTTCTTACTGAACTTTTTCCTTAGTCCTCCAGACCTTATCTTGACCTCCAATGTTTCTGTTAACTGTCATTTCTTATTTACATTTTGAACTGAGGAAATTACAATTGAAAACACTTTCTTATCTTCTTATAGCCTTCTCCTGTTTTGTGGGCCTCCACCATTTTCATTTTCAGAATGGTAGGCAGCTGCTTAGAAGAACCCATGGCTATTGGTTAGAGTTAGATGAGTTTGGGTTTTTATGAAGCTTTGAAATTTGTATCATCTCGCCAATCTTAACGATGATAGTGACCAAGCCATAACCCTAACAGGCTAATTAAGGTCTACAACCTTGGCAATGTTATCTGAGCACACAAATTTTCAGGGAGGCCTATACTTTTGCATAGTCCCATTTACACTTTTGTATCTTTTAAATGGAAAAGATTAACATTTTTTTTGCCTAAAATACAAAGAAAATGCGTCATCTTTAACTTTATTACTTTTAGAGATCATTTTATCTTCAACTTGGATGACTGTTCAAAATAACAGTAATTTTGACCAGGGGTGAGCAAACTTTTACATGTCATTGTAAAAGTTTGTATACAATGCAAAATACAAGCCCTGGCACAACTCAGGGTTGTAAAAATGCAAACATTACAAGTATTGGAAAATTGTGACACTAGTAAAAAAAATATTGTTTACAAATTACCAATTTTTCTTTCAATACCTAAATTAAAAAAACTATATGAATATAAAAAATTATTGTAGCTCTTGAAAGAATGGGGAACAAAAAAGAAAAGTGCAAAAACAGAAAATCTCTAAATCGGAAAGCATTTATTATTAGAGATGAGCGGAGGGATCTGCGGAGGATAGAGTTCAAGTTGAATTTCCTGAAATTTGCTGTTTCATGCGCATTCAAAAATTTTGATATTTGATTTGTATTTCACAAAAATCATCATTTCCTAAAAAAGCTGAAGCCTCATAGCGCAGGCAATATCATTTAGTGCTGCTGCATAGGCATCCCTATAATGCCCTGCAGCGATGACATCTTGGTGGTCAGTACCTGGGTCATTGGTGGTCAGTACCTGGGTCATTACAAATAAGCAGTTCCCATTGATGGGCCAAGGAAGACAATTTTTCCAGTAATTTTCCATCTATTGGGTCAATCGGTGAGTCTCTATCTTCTGTAGTGTGTAAATTGTTATAGTCAGCGGGTCTTCTCTCTCATTCTCTCTCCTTTAGAGTGTAAGACTTTATAGTCAGTGGCATCCTTTCTCCCTTTTGCATGTGCCTTTAGAGTGTAAGATCTTATGGTGAGCAGGGTCCATTCTCTTTCTCTTTCTTCTGTCATGTGTAAGCTCTTAAGGTCAGTGGCAACCTCTCTTTCTCTCTCGTCTGTTCAGTGTAAGCTTTCATGGTCAGCAGAGTTCACTCTACCCTCTCCAATGATCCAAACAATTACAAACTTTCCAACATTGAAATTCACATACAGTCATTCACCGCAAACCTAATTTTTTAGACAATATGGTGAAGTCAGCCAATCTGAATTTCAAAAGAGCAGCTCATTTCTAGTCAATACTGATTTTATTTGTTTTTTATATTATGTAGTATGTGAATTTTTTTTAAAGAGAATGATTGTAAATATATACCAAATTTTCTAATGTATAACTAAATATGGGTAATGAAATATCCTCTTTGGCTACTGTTTTAACTGGTTGAAGCCTTGCATTATAATTTAGTACACATTTGAACTTAGATATGTCAAATGTCCCTGTGGGTCCATTAAAAGATATCACTGGCCTGAAAATCATTTTTATGTAACTTAATAATGCATCTCTGTTTCTGAAATCCATTCATACATTTGTAATGTGTTTTGGCTAAACCAAGAGCTTCACCTACAGTCCCTGTGCAGCTGCTCAAATCCAATTCTTGGCATTGTATAACCTCGATCTGCAAAGCAGACTGGGCCTCATCAACTCACAGTCTCAAGAAAAGGAAATGATTAATAAATCACTGCAGATATTTATGGGGTAAATGTGGCGTTTATGCGTTAGGTGAGGTTATTACATGATTTGTGTTCCATGATGTGAAAGACCTTTGCATTCTGGCCTGAATAAACCCACAAAGGAATACCCACCAGACTCCTTCTTATCGCCCATTATTGTCATATCATACTGATGTTTGCCTTGAGACAAACAAAGACTTGCAGCTAAAAAACAGCAGATAAGCAATACTACCAAACAAACCATTGGGTGTTATATTAATTATCACAATGTGTTCAGGAGGTTATCATTCATTTTAGACTATCACCATAACAAACATTATGTACATACTATTCTACCTTTTCTTAACCAAATCAGAAAATTTGGCTTAATCCCTTAAGAACTGAGCTGATTTGTACATTAATGACCGGATCATTTTTCAATTCTGATCCCAGAGAGAGTTTTTGTGACATATTCTACTTCATGTTAGTGGTAAATCTTGGTCAATATTATTTGTGTTTATTTATGAAAGTATTGAAAATTAAAAAATATTGAATATTTCACAATTTTCAAACTTTGAATTTCTTTGTCCTTTAACAAGATAGCAATAGCACACAAAATAAATAATAAATGACTTATTCCACATGTCTACTTTACGTCAGCAGAATTTTTGAAACATATTTTTTTTGTTAGGAAATTAGAAGGGTTCACATTTTATCAGCTATTTGTCATTTTTCCACCAAAAGTAACAAAACCATTTTTTTGGGACTATATCCCATTTGAAGAGACTTTAAAGGGCCTATGTGACAGAAAATACCTAAAAAGGAAACTCTTCTAAAAACTGCACCCCTCAAACTGCCCAAAACAACAATCAAGGAGACTGGGATCCTGTCACCTCCAGAACGCCTCGTAAGCTAGCAAAACATGTCCCTGCAGCATATTATCACTAATCTCACACTCCTTTTGTCTCCTAAAAGCATCCTGTGAAAGTGCATAAAAACGTTTTAATACTCACTCATTAGGGATTATAATTAGCAGGGGCTATATTCTTTAGTCACCAGTGCGGGCTGAGAAGGAGCACTATTTGATTTTTGGAATACATTGTGGATGCCATGTCACGTTTGCAAAGCCACCAAGCTTCCAAAAAAGCAGAAGCTGCCCAAAAGTGTCACCATGCTGGAAACTACACACTTTCAAATAATGTATTTAAGGGTGTTGTGAGCATCTAGAACCCATTGGTGCTTCACAGAGTTTTAAAATATTGGGCCATGAAAATGAAATATTACTACTTTTTTCTGGAATTGATGTTGATAGCACAAATTTTTGTATTTTTCCAAGGGTAACAGGAAACAACGGACCGCAAAATATATTATGCAATTTCTTCTGAGTATGGCAGTACCATATTTGTGATCAGAAACTACTTTGTAAGCACTATGCAATGTTCAGAAGTGAATGAGCGTGATGTTAGAGCGTAGATTTGTCTGGAACATTGTGATGGAGCTATGTCACATTGGCAAGGCCCCTGAGGTGAATTTTGGAGTGCAGGGTTTCCTAAAGTAGTTTTCAGATTCCATAAACAGAGCCCAAAAGTGCCAAAATAACATCCCTCAAGTGACCACAATTTAGAAATTGCACCCTTTTGAGAATTCATCTCTGGGTTTAGTGATGATTTTTACTCCATGGGTTTATTCCAGAAACAAGCAGCAATGGATGTTGCAGAGTGAAAATGGAAATCTGCCATTGTAGTGCTCATACATTATATTGCCCATACATTGTGCCCAGCTTGAGCATCTGGAGACCTGCAATCCGTAAATTTAGCGAGCTTTGCTTGCTACAGAAATTAAAAACATTTGGATGCTAACTCTATTTTAGGTGCATTATGGAACTCAGAAGAGAGGGGGGCATTTAGATTTGGGAGCGCATAAATCAATTAATTTATTTTTGGGGGTAGTGAGGAGCCATAACGCTTTTCAAGGAGACTTTGTGCTACCAGTAGCATGGAAGCCCCCTATATTTCTGTTTTCATCTAAATCTATAAAATACATGATTCAAATGAAACCCCCGACTAGTTTATTCACTAATGAAGACAATGGCCGTCGGGGGTGACGGACGCGTGTAAGGAGGCTCCAGGCACTTGGACACCATCCACTGCATCCAAGCTCACCTGTCCTCCCCATACATGACCATCCTCACCGCTATCACCCCCGAGCACCACACTGACCACCTGGGCCACATATTCCACTCTGTGGCTGGCCACATCAGGTGGCCAGCGGCCGTGCCCTGTGGCTCCCCCACTCGTCCCTGCGACCCTGGCCTCGCTGTTGCATAGGCACCTTCATCAACTCTGCACCCTACCAGCGGCTCGCCCAGTCCTGCCTCCCCGCAGAGTGATCCAGAGCCGCTTCTGGGACTCCCCAGCGGTTCCGGCAGGAGGTAATAAGTATACAAGACAAGGATTGAAGCGCTCCCCCGGAGACCACGATGGGGCCTTAATTTCTGGTCGGATCCCTGGCCCAGATTGGCGGTGCAGTGCCCGGTGCCCCACTCTGCTGGGCTCCTGCACTGACCGGCTGTGTACCCCCTGCGGTGGGGACCTCAGCACTCCAGCTCTACCACAATCAGAGAGGTGAGGAGGTGGGGGTGCCCATCCACTGGCACCATCCCCACTGGAGGTTGGCTGCATATGGTCCCCTGACTGCACCAGACCCCTTGGCTGCAAGTGACCCACAGACTGCTTCTGGCCCCCCTGGTTGTATCTGGCCCCCTGGCTGCTCTGGTCCCAGCACCACGCCCCTCAGGCTGCATCTGGCCCCCTCTGGCTGCATCCGAACCTCCTGGCTGCATCTGCCCCCTGGTGGCATCTGACCTCCCTGGTTGCCCTTGACCCCTGTGGGGCAGCGCCTGGATTGCAAGTCAGGAAACACGTGGAGCCCGGTAGTAGTTCAAACAGGACCCGGTGTTTATTGCTGATACACACAGCGGTGGCATAGTCTGCCGGATTCCGGGTCGCAGCCGGGTACACAAGACACAGTTCATATAACGTACCCGGGTCCTTCAGGCCAAAGGCCTCCGTTATGGGTCACCCTGAGTTCCCCAGCCCTCCTGGGCTAGGCCGTGTTAGACTAGCACACGGCCTCTTGGAACTCTAGACCTCTCCTGTCTATATCTCTGCTGCTGCTGCAGCTAAGGCACAAATCTCTGTACAGGGAACCCCGCCCTGCCTCCTGACCAGGCTTTTAACTCTGTGTCTACTTCCGGGACCTTGCAAGACCCGGAGCGGAGGGAGCGGACCGTCCCTTTCTCTCACACCCTATACCGGGCTCAATACGTGACAGTGCGCATTCTGGGGGAGACATAGCGCCCCTCGCATATGATCCCCCGCACTGTCTCACACACCCCCCCCTCGGTTCAAACTTGTGGGGTTGAACCCCAGCCATCATACAGGGTGCCCGGGACAGGGCATCCGCATTACCCTGCAACTTGCCAGCCCGATGCTCCACCGTAAAATTGAAGTTTTGGAGGGACAGGAACCACCGGGTGACCCGAGCGTTCCGTTCTTTGGCGTTTCGCATCCAGACCAGGGGAGCGTGATCCGTAATCAACCGGAACTGTCGCCCAAGCAAATAATAACGTAGGGACTCCAAGGCCCATTTAACAGCCAAGCACTCCTTCTCCACTACGCTATAATTCTTTTCTGCCGGTGACAATTTCCGGCTTAAGTAAGTGACCGGATGTTCTTCTCCGTCCACTTCCTGCGACAGCACAGCCCCCAGCCCCACCTCCGAGGCGTCTGTTTGTACTACGAAGGCGTGTTTGAAGTTAGGACTGATGATTTTTTTAATTTGGGGTTTGATAACCCCTCGCCCAATCACATAGCCCAGGTACCGGGCCTCCTCGAGCCCCATGGCACATTTTTTTGGATTTGCCGTCAGGCCGGCGGCCCTGAGCGAATCTACCACGGCCTGTACCTGGGATAAGTGGGTATGCCAATCAGGACTAAAGATGATGATATCATCTAGGTAGGCGCGTACTTCCGATGGGGTTCTAACACTATGTCCATGAGCCGCTGGAATGTGGCTGGGGCTCCATGCAACCCAAAAGGCAACACGACATAGTGATAGAGGCCTTCCGGAGTAACAAAGGCGGTTTTTTCCTTGGCCGACTGTCAGCGGCACTTGCCAGTAGCCTTTTGTCAAATCGAGCGTCGTAAAGTACTGGGCTTGCCCCAGTCTTTCGATCAGCTCGTCCACCCGGGGCATGGGATATAAATCAAACTTAGATACTTCATTCAGCTTCCGGAAATCGTTGCAGAACCGTAGCGATCCGTCCGGTTTTGGAATGAGCACAATGGGACTAGCCCACTCGCTCCGGGATTCTTCTATCACCCCTAACTTAAGCATGTGTTTCACTTCGGCCGCGATGGCTTGCCGTCTGGCCTCGGGTACCCGGTACGGTTTCACTCGCACTTTTACCCGGGGCTCAGTGACAATGTCATGCTGAATGACCGAAGTGCGCCCGGGCAGGTCAGAGAACACATCGGGATTCTGCTGTACCAACTTTCGAGCCTCCCGTCGTTGGGCCTTAGTGAGGGTGTCGCTTATTCGTACCCCTTCGGCATCCCTTGGGGCCGAAGGGGAAGGGTCCCTGGGTGCATCGGATGCCTCCGTGATCAGGCACTCCCGGTCTTTCCACGCCTTAAGCAGGTTAACGTGGTATATCTGCACGGGTTTCCTTTTTCCGGGCTGGTATACCTTGTAATTCACCTCCCCTACTTTTTCACGGATTTCATATGGCCCTTGCCATTTGGCCAATAACTTGCTTTCCGTAGTGGGCACTAAGACCAATACCCGGTCCCCCACCTCAAAGGTCCTAACGGTGGCCCGTGTATTATACCTGCAGCTTTGAGCTCCTTGGGCATCCATTAGGTGCTCTTTCACGATAGGCCGAACCGCCGTGATCCGGTCCTGCATTTTCGCCACGTGGTCGATTAAGCTCCTATAGGGAGTGGGTTCCTGCTCCTATGTCTCTTTGGCGACATCCAAGAGCCCTCTAGGATGTCGGCCGTACAACAGTTCAAAGGGGGAAAACCCCGTAGACGACTGTGGTACCTCCCGGATGGCGAACATTATATAGGGTAATAACATATCCCAATCCTTTCCGTCCTTGGCCACCACCTTTTTGAGCATGGACTTCAGGGTTTTGTTAAACCGCTCGACTAACCCGTCGGTCTGGGGATGGTACACCGAGGTGCGCAGCTGTTTTATGTTGAGCAATTTACACAGTTCCCAGGTCACTTTGGACATAAAAGGAGTCCCCTGATCTGTGAGGATTTCCTTAGGTAGTCCTAGGCGACAGAACATGGCAAACAGCTCCCGGGCAATCAGTTTCGCCGTGGGGTGGCGTAACGGGATCGCCTCCGGGGTACCGGGTGGCGTAGTCGACAACCACGAGTATGTGTTGGTGGCCTCGTGCTGACTTCACTATGAGCCCCACCAAATCCATCGCGATCCGTTCAAAAGGTTCCTCTATGACTGGTAGAGGTACCAATGGACTACGGAAGGTGGCAATGGGTGTGGTCAGCTGACATTCCGGGCAGGAGTCACAGTACCTCTGGACATCCGCATACACGCCTGGCCAGAAGAACCTCCGCAAGATGCGTTCTTGCGTTTTTTTAGCCCCAAGGTGGCCCCCTAGCAGGTGGGAGTGGGCCATCTCTAGGACCGCCTGGCGGTGTGGCTGTGGTACTTCCAGTTGGTCCACGACATCATCCCGGATTTTGTCCACCCTATAGAGTAACTCCTGGTTAATCACCATGCGTGGAAATACCTTCTCTGCCCCTGGATGCTGAGCTACTCCGTTTACTTCAGTTACCCTTTCTCGGGCCCGGGTCAGTGTGGGATCCTGTAGCTGGGCTGTCCCAAACGCTCCCCGAGATACTTCCAACTCTGCAAGCGGTGGGGTCTCCTCAACCTCGCCTGCCAAGACGTCTAACGGGAACCTATCGGGGTGACACTCTAGCCCTATGTTGGCGACCCCTACGGCAGGCGTCCCGGTCTCAGGGTCGTCGGGTTCAGCACCCTGATTCCCTGGCATCAGGGGAGGGTTACTCCTCCTTCCCCATAAGGAACAAAACAATGGTAAGTCTCTTCCCAGCACCGTACCGTAGGGTAGAGACTTTACCACTCCGACCACGTGCGTCACCTCTCCACATGGAGTGGACAGAGTCACCTCTGTGGTCGGATACTCGCGTAGGTCCCCGTGTATACACCGGACCCCGATCACTCCTCCAGTGAGTTGCAACCCCGGGATTAAGGACGCACAAACCAGCGTCACCAAACTGCCAGAGTCCAAGAGTGCTTCTGCGCTGTGTCCATTAATGAGCACCGGGCACAGATGTGGTTCCGTTAGGGGAACCACTGCATCTGCGGTGAACACTGGGCGGGCATACATCGAGAGCCGGCGTGTGAACCCGCAGTCCATGGGTTCCACTGTTAGTGGGCAGTAGGCAGCCACATGTCCCGGTCCTTTGCACCGCCAGCACCACGTAGCGGTGGCAGCGCCGGGTCGGAAGCTCCTTCTCGGGGAGCTTGGTTCCCTGCCAGCCCCATTCTGGGGTATCCTCTCAGCGGGTATGTTTTTAGGAGAGTCCCCTGTAGATGAACGAATACCTCTACCTGGCTCCGGAGGCCGGCGTAACTGCCGCAGTGGGGCAGAGTCCCGTATGAACTCCTGGGTGGCTGTATATCGCTCTATCAAGCTAACCACCTGGTCCAAGGTACCCGGGTCCCCTTGCCCCACCCAACGCTGTATCGCAACCGGCAGAGTCCGAACCGGCCGGTCGACCACCACCCTTTCCACCATCTGTCCCGGAGTTAAGCTCTCAGGCTGGAGCCACCGTTTCACCAACTGCAATAAGTCATACGCCTGGGAGCGAGCCGGCTTGGACTCCACATAGGACCAGGAAAACACCCGTTGAGCTCGAACATAAGTATTGACCCCCAGTCTCGCAAGGATCTCACCTTTGAGTTTGGCGTAGTCCTGTGCATCCTCCCAACTGAGGTCGGTGTAGGCCTTCTGGGCGTCGCCAATCAAGAATGGCGCGACGAATTCAGCCCACTGAGCCGGCGGGAGGCCTTCTCGCTCTGCAGTGCGCTCGTAGACGGTGAGGAAGGCTTCTACGTCGTCCTCTGGACTCAGCTTCCGCAGGGCCGACCGGACCCGGTCCCGGGCCTCACGCCGTTCCGGGGAAGGCACTGCTGGCGGGTCTCGTAGGGCCACGATGTGCTGCAGGAGCAGTTAATTCGTCTTCTGCTGTTGCTCCTGCTGCTCTTGCTGCCGCTGCTGGGTAAGTACCAGCTGCCTTAGGATTTCCTCCATATCAGCGGCAGGCCTGAACTGTAGTGTGGCCGGCTTGAGTATGGACATACAGTGCCGGGCACCCCGCAAGACTGGCGGCTATTCTGACTGCTGCTCCTCTCACTTAGCCGCCGCTCATTGGCCTCATGAAACAGTCACATTCACCAGGCCGGCCCGCTTGCCCGCATTCTCCACCATATGTGGGGCAGCGCCTGGATTGCAAGTCAGGAAACACGTGGAGCCCGGTAGTAGTTCAAACAGGACCCGGTGTTTATTGCTGATACACACAGCGGTGGCACAGTCTGCTGGATTCCGGGTCGCAGCCGGGTACACAAGACACAGTTCATATAACGTACCCGGGTCCTTCAGGCCAAAGGCCTCCGTTATGGGTCACCCCGAGTTCCCTAGCCCTCCTGGGCTAGGCCGTGTTAGACTAGCACACGGCCTCTTGGAACTCTAGACCTCTCCTGTCTATATCTCTGCTGCTGCTGCAGCTAAGGCACAAATCTCTGTACAGGGAACCCCGCCCTGCCTCCTGACCAGGCTTTTAACTCCGTGTCTACTTCCGGGACCTTGCAAGACCCGGAGCGGAGGGAGCGGACCGTCCCTTTCTCTCACACCCTATACCGGGCTCAATACGTGACAGTGCACATTCTGGGGAGACATAGCGCCCCTCGCATATGATCCCCCGCACTGTCTCACATCCCCCATGACTGCATCTGACCCCCTGGCCGCATTTCACCCCTGGCTGCTGCTGACCCCTTGGCTGCTGCTGACCCCCTGGCTGCTGCTGACCCCCTGGCTGCTTCTAACCCCCTGGCTACTTCAGAACCCCTGGCGGCATCATCTCATCCCCGGCTTCATCAACTCATCCCCAGCTGCATCATCTTGTCCGCAGCTGCATCATCTCCTCCCGGGCTGCATCATCTTGTCCCCGGCTGCATCATCTCGTCCCTGACTAAACCATCTCGTCTCCGGCTGCTTCATCTCATCCCCAGCTGCATCACCTCATCCCTGGCTGCATCATCTCACCCCCGGACTGCACCTCATCCCTGAACTGCACCTCATTTTCAACCACTTGTCCATGATTACTGTTTACCCTACCGCTGCATCTTATCCCGGGCTTCTGACCCCTGCTACCTCTCAACCCCTGTTCACCGTATACAATGTTTCCACTTCTCCTCACTCTCACTCCCATCCTTCTCCACTTCCTGCAACCCCCACTTATCCCTCCACCCAGCAATTAAGTATTTCTCTCACCCTCCATCCTACCTAGCGACCTCACCCATTCATTCACTTCCAATCCTCTGTCTCCAAACAAGCACGCCCGCCATGTAAACTCTCCTGCCCCCACCTCCTAAACATCTCCCTGCTCCTCCTACTTGCCGGCGACATTTTCCCTAATCCTGGCCCCCCTGCCACATCCCAATCAGATTGCCAGATCGCTCATTGGCTGGCAGTGCGGCCACGTGACAAACCCATGTGACCGCTAGCCGCATGCTGATTGGCTGAAATCTCACAGGTCCTTCAGCCCATCTTCTCCCGGTGATCTGAGGTCTTGTGACGTCCGGAGGTCTTCGGTACCGGTCCCGGTACATAAGGTACAGGCCCCACAGAAGGTGAGTATGAATGTTTATTGTTTTTAACCCCTTAGATTAACTTTTAGGGTACTTTTGTAGTGTATCTGTATAGATACACTGCAAAAGTACAGGTTACTATTCGGACTCGCTGGACTCGCAACGAGTACCGAGTCTCGGACCCGGACGCGTTAGAGTCCAGCGATTCCGAGTATTTCAGGATTCGCCCATCCCTAAAGTAGAAGAAACAAAGACTAGGAATTCAGAAATAGTTTTTTTTTACATTTTTTTTATATCATTCACCGTGTGGTAAAAGTAATAAGACACTTTTATTCTTCGAGTCTGTACAAAGACTGCAATAAAAATAATTTTATAGAAAAAATTGTTTTTGCAATCTGTACTCTGAGAGCTATGGTTTTTTAAATTTTTTTGATGATGAAGCTGAATGGCAGCTTGCTTTTTTGTTGGACAAGATGACGTTTCCAGAGATACCATTTTTACTTTTATTTGTCTGTTTGATCTCACGCTATTCCACTTTTATTTCAGAGGTATAATAGAAAAACAGAAAAACATTATTTCTTTTCACATTTTTTATTTGTTTATTTTTCACTCTGTTAATTGTAGGGGATAGATAGGGGGACAGTTGTATAGAGCAGATTGTTACAGACGCAGTGATACCAAATATGTTTAACTTTTTGTTGCATGCACGCCACTCAGTATATGAAGGAAATTCAGAGGAAACATGAGTTCTTCTGCAATCCTGGGGAAATCTTACTCAGGGCGACCATTATATTTCTACACAGTGGAGTGGATGTAATGGTTTACAGCCACACAGTAATTCACAGTTCTGAGCTAGAGTTTATTACAGGCATTTCATTCAAACATCTTTCCACCTCATAAAATCACTTCTCTTCAAAGCAATGCTTTATCAACATTTATGAAAGTGTCTTTACATATCATTACTCTTCACAGAAAAATTCTCTTAACACACAGTGTCTAGACCTAAGCAGAACTGTACCTTTCTCATGCAGTGAGGTGGAAGTGGGGAGGAATGAGTTGGTACTGTCCCTCTCACTGCTATCTTGATTTAATAAAGATAATCCTGCCTTTCTTGAGGCTTCCTTGATAAAAGCAATTGTTTCTATGCAAGAATTGTTCTATATACGTAGCTTGTCTAGTTTCAGTCTGACAAGAGCCTCTATAATACACCAATTTCTTGGTTGTCATAGACACCAATATAACTTTTCCAGAAGTCCCTGAAGCTGAGCTAACCACTTCCCATCTGCTATTACCATTTTAACCCCTATAGTTGCTGGATAATCCTAAATCAACGGTGCAGCTTCTGTCACATTTTATATTTTTTTTATCACTTATCTCATGTATTGCAATATATTAGACCAGCCAGATTACATTGATATTATGCCTGTCACTGTAATATGGCCTAACAGGCCACGACACCTAGCACACCAAGAGGTCATTGTTTTACTTCCAGGTGCCATGGCAGCCCTCAGCTCCCCGTGATTTCATTATGGGGTAGCCAATGGAGGTCAAAAAGGTAGCACGCTCCCTCCTACAATCTTTTACGTGACATGATGGCGCCATTTAGAGGGTTAAACAGCCAGGGGTGGCACACATACACTGATCATGCAGAGATGTGCTGATATTCAGCACTTTCCTGTGCTGTCATGCTGAGATCTGTTAGTTAAATTTACCCATCGGTCTGAGAGCAAGGACTGCTGGCATGAATCCCCACTCCTCTTTCCATGCTTCTCAACTGTCAGTGACAGCTGTTGGCACAGAACTGTCACTGCAAGTTTACACGCAATGACATTTCAAAGCCATGTTGGACCTAGCATGTCATGGTGTGGGAACTGACACCCAATCATGCGTCATTGGTCATAAAGGGGATAAAGGAGTACAAAAGCTTGAAATAAGTTTCAAGCAGCACATTGAATGTTTTCTCAATACATAGAGGTTTACTGTCTATGAAATATATTTGGTTAGCTCTATAGAGCACTAAGTATACAGTACATGTACAATGTTTCATGTATAAAACAAAATGAACTTTGTATGATAGATAACCACTTACTGTATCTTCTTCATAGCTCAGTGTACAGCAAAATCATAAATTTACTACATAAATAAATACTACTATGACTGTTTTTAGGCCAGCAGAAATGTAGTTGTAGGAAGAGCCACAATTTTTTGTTAGTAACATAACAAATGGGAAGCCCAAGCCAAACTTATGACAATTCACCTTCCGTTCAGCAATGCTGCCCTGCATCTGACTGCTATCCACACCTACCATCCACAGATGAGCTAATCATCTGAAGACAGGAGAAATGATCATTGTCTGCTGGTGACATCACTGGGTCATTGCCAGCAGGAAGTGATTCAGGACAACTTCCGGGGTCATTACAGAACTGTGGGCTCTCCAGGTAAAACATGGAGGTCCCTTGATCTCATCACAGGACCTCAGATCACGGCAGGGAATGGCGCGATCCCCACCAGGTGCTTTGGATCGCATTGTCAGTTACTGACAGCACAATCCAATGGGTAAATACCATCGATCGGATCGCGGATCCAATTGGTGGTGTTAGCTACACATCTCAGCTGATGACATCAGCTGAGATGTGGGGGGAAGGATGTGAGCCCAGCACATGAGCTCTCATCAGATGGAGGAGCACCACCAAGGACGTACTATTTTATCCTTGGTCATGGAGGGGTTAATACCTTAAACTCTGGCTCTCTGTGTCATGTTTACCATTGTTCCTGTAAAACAATAAAGTTACAATTTCTATTATCTTTTAATCATTTAAAGCGAGACACAACTTACCGTGGGATACAGCGGCCCCCTTGTAGTTCACATCCCCTAACTTTTCCCCTTCTTACTGCATCATTGTTTGACAATCCAGAATTTAATTGAAAACTGATAGAATAAAAAAGACAGGCATGGTGAGAAGCAGAATACAAAACATGAAAGAAGAAAAAGTGCAGTAAATAAGGCATCACGAATAACAGGATACAACTCATACTGAGCATTGATGACGTGGGAAATTTTCTTATTAAGATATAAAACAGCATGCTCCTTTTCTCCATTGTGAATGGCAATATACAGGATATAGGAATACATCTGCCACTCTGTATACTCATGAATCATTACTACTAAACTGGAAGTGCACAACATGTGTCTGTGGACGTCAGCAGAGCGGTATAGTTCCAGCGGTCGGTTTGAGCTCCGGAGGTGAGCAGAAGATTTCCTGCGGAGAGACGAGTAGCACAGCGGTGCCCGGCACTTGGCCATTCAAGTTTCTGAGTCTGTGAAAAAAATCATTAGCACTCGGATGACATCTGAATGCAACCTGATGTTCATTGACTGACAGAATGGAAAAGATGGAGAAACTTATTTTTTATTTACCACTTCCAAGAAAAATGGATCCCACTCTGATCAAACGCTGATCAAAGCCTGATTAGAACAATCGGACATTTTTTCTCAGATGGAGAAAAGAATCCAGCCTCACATGCCCTTTTTATACAGTCATGTGACTTAGTTGAAAATTGAGATAAAAGAAGGAGGGGAACAAGAGGCGCAATAGTGCCCTATCACTGCGGCACTGAGTATATAAGTGGTGAAAACAGGGATTCACTCACCTGGGGCAGTTGTGTAACCCACAACTGGCTTGAAGGCGTATTCAATGATTATTCCTAGATAGCTGCTGCAGGACTTCCACCATCCACACAAATGTGGAGAAACATCAGGTAATAGGGAAGAAAATGGTGTGTCACAGTCCGCGCTGCCACGATCATTCACTCCAAAGAAAAGCACATGAAGATGGAACTTCAAAACGAACTCCTTTATTTCCTCCTGCCCCTACGCGTTTCGGTGCCCTCCTGGCACCTTCCTCAGGGAAAATGGATCCCACTCTGATCAAACGCTGATCAAAGCCTGATTAGAACAATCGGACATTTTTTCTCAGATGGAGAAAAGACGGTTGTGCGAATCCAGCCTCACATGCCCTTTTTATACAGTCATGTGACTTAGTTGAAAATTGACCCTTCACCTGTTTTTCATTAGTACCATTCACTTTTTCAACCTCTTGTTAACCCTGTTCCATCATTTCTAGATATGTTGCTGCCATTAGGAAAGAGCGAGTACTGAAATATTCGGACTCGCTAGACTCGTAGCTAGTAGGTCCCGATACTCGGTACTCGTTACCAGTCTAGCGAGTCTAATGTAAGTCAATGGGGAAGCGAGTATTGCGATTAATTCCTCTGCTGCTAGACCCTATAAAGAGGTCTTGCAGCAGAGGAAAAACCTGCAATTCCCCACTTCATTGTGTAAACGTCAGCGGTAAAAAAACCGCCGGCTTTTAAACAATGCTGAAGCTCCCTACTGGCTTCCCCGTCACCTGACAGCAGGATCCTCCGCTCCCCCCACCACCTCCCCACCCTATCCTAACTTAGGATTGGGTGGAGAGGTGGGGAGGCCGCAGGGGGAGCAGAGGACCTGCGGAGCGCAGAACCAACCGCGGCAAGCAGGGATCTATCCGCGGTCGTGAACTGAGTTACAACTGGATTCTCCCGGATTGCCCCAGTCCGGGGCAATCCGGCACCATAGAGCCCCATGTTATGGGGCGCTGGATTGCACCACACCAGTACAATCCGTGAGAATCCGGTTTTCAAACCGTTTTCTCTTTTGGACGCCTTCCCACCGGGATTTTCAAATGAACAGCTGACTCAGGTCAGCTGTTCAATTGAAGTAAAAGTGCTGTCAGGTTCATGTGAGTTCATGCTTGCCTGCATGAACTCACATGAACGTTCCCATGGGTGCACAGCCCTGCTACATCTCTGGTGGAGGTTCTCTACCAGAGATGTAGCAGAGCTAAAAGAGAACCCTGGATTGGACTATGTCGGACAGAAGAGGATTTTTTTAAATAAAGATGTCCCTAAGTGTGTTTTTGTTTTTTTTTTCAAATAAAAATAATTTTTCTTGGTGTTGTGTTTTTATTTAAACAATTTAAAAGAAAATTCATGGCGGTCATGTCTAATATTGGTGTGACCCCATGAATTTCGGGCATAGGGCTAGCTGATAACAAAAAGCTGGCCCTAACCCCTTTATTACCCTGTGAGTCACCGCACCAGGGCCCTGGAAGAGTTGGGTTCAGCGTCAGAATATGGCGCTTCAATGAATGCACCATTTTCTGGGGGGCTGCGGGCTGTCATTCTCAGCGGGTGGTGCCCAGAAGGCTTGGGTCTCCCTGCGCTGCGGATTCCAGCCTCCAGCTGCCTAGCTGTACCTGGCGGGACATAGAAATCGTGCATAGCCCCACGCATTTTTTTTTTTTCATGAAATTCATGAAATAATAAAAAATAAGGGCTTCCCGATATTTCTGTTTCCAGGCAGGTCCAAATAGTCAGCTGGGGGTAGGGGGCAACCCGTTGCCCCTGCTGTATCCGGCTGGCATACAAAAATATGGCGAAGCCCACGTCAAAATTTTTCTAAAAAATCCATTAAACAATCCTATAAAAAGGGATTTGCATCTTTATTAACCCATTGACCATGGTCGAGGGGTTAATAAAGATGCAGCCCCTTTCATTCATATTGTTTTTTGGATTATTCAGAAAAAAAATTGACGTGGGCTTTGCTGCATTTTTGAATCCAGCCAGATACAGCAGGCTGCAACGGGCTGCCACCAACCCCCAGGTGCCTATTTGTACCTGGCCGTACACAACAATATAGGGGAGCCCCTTTTTTTTTATTATTTCATGAATTTCATGAAATAATAAAAAAAAATGCTTGGGGTTTTGCGCTATTTCTATGTCCAGCCAGGTACAGCTAGGCAGCTGGGGGCTGGAATCCGCAGTGCATGGAGGCCCAAGTTTCTGGGCACCCCCCCGCTGCCGTCCCAGAAAATGGTGCGTTCATTGAAGTGCCATATTCTGGTGCTGAACCCAACTCTTCCAGGGCACTGGTGCGGTGGCTCACTGGGTAATAATACAAAGCTGACTCTAACCCTTTATCAGCTGGCCCTAAGCCCGAAATTCATGGCGGTCACACCAATATAGACATTACCGCCATGAATTTCTAGTAAATTATGTAAAAGAAAACACAACAAGAGAAATTTTTTTTTATTAAAAATAAAACAAAAAAGACATTTAGTGACTCCATCTTTATTAAAAAAAAAATCCTCTTCCGTCCAACGTAGTCCATAAAGTAATCTCAGCACTGCTGCATTGCTCTCCATAGACACACATGTCTATGCAGAGCAAGGGCAGTCTGAGAAATGACTACAACAGTCAGGGTTCACCTCAGGTCATAGCTCGGGCTATGACCGCAGGTGAATCCTGCTGTCACAGCCATAGACATGACCGCCATGAATTTCTATTAAATTGTTTAAATAAAAACACAACACCAAGAAAAATTATTTTTATTTGAAAAAAAAAAACAAAAACCCACTTAGCGACTCCATCTTTATTTTAAAAAATTCCTCTTCCGTCCGACGTAGTCCAATCCAAGGTTTTTCTTTAGCTCTGCTACATCTCTGGTAGAGAACCTCCACCAGAGATGTAGCAGAGCTGTGCACCCATGGAAAGTTCATGTGAGTTCATGCAGGCAAGCATGAACTCACATGAACCTGACAGCACTGTTACTTCAATTGAACAGCTGACCTGAGTCAGCTGTTCATTTGAAAATCCCGGTGGGAAGGCGTCCAAAAGAGAAAACCGTTTGAAATTGGATTCTCCCGGATTGTACCGTCCATAACATGGGCTCTATGGTGCCGGATTGCACTGGATCGGGCAATCTGGAAATCTGGATTTAACTCAGTTCACGACCGTGGACAGCTCCCTGCTTGCCGCGTTCGTTCTGCGCTCCCAGCTGCTGACAGCAGGATCCTCCGCTCCCCGCGCAGCCTCCAATCGATCTAAATTAGGATAGGTGGGGAGGCAGTGGGGGAAGAGGAAGATCCTGCTGTCAGGCGATGGGGAAGCCAGTAGGGGGCTTCAGTATTGTTTAAAAGCCGGTGGCTTTTTACTGCTGGCTTTTAAACAATGAAGTGGGGAATTGAAGGTTTTTCCTCTGCTGCCAGACCTCTATATAGGGTCCAGCAGCAGAGGAATTGCATTTCCCATTGATTTACATTGGACTCGCTACTCTGCGAGTAATCGCAAGGATACTCACAGAGTAACGAGTACCCTACTATTCGGCGAGTACCGAATAGTAGCGAGTAAACTCGCTCATCCCTAGCTGCCATCAGTTTCTTAATCCGTCAATATTTTTAAATGGAATGGAAAATTGTCTAACGTTCACCCTCTGATATATGTTCTATGTTCTGCTGTAAATAATATATGGCTGTAAGATTCTTGTTTTCTTTACATTCTATATTGACTCAACGTTTTTGAAATTAGGGTTGTATAATGATCTTACAAAGTGATATATTTACCCAAGTGAGCTTAAAGGTATTTCCCCATCTCAGACATGGAAAATTAATAGAATATGCAATAAATGTCTGCTATATATATGAGTTATATCACCTGGACTTACATCTATTTGGAGAACAAAGCCCAGGAGCACTAAAAATGTTGGCATTCCTAACGATTTGAACAGAAAGTTCTGTATATGTAAATGCCATCTCCATTTCTAACAGAGGTCATGGATCTGCTCTTAAGAAAAATGCTGATGCAATTTCCAGGTGAGAGATTGGTGCTCTTTTTTTTATGACCAAAATGGCTGCTGGAGAGGCATGGGCACAACGGCAGTACCAGTGTGGTTAACAACAATTTTGCATCAGGCCTTGCTGGCTCCTGCTCACTGGTAAGTATACACACTAGTCAGGTTTTTTAATACAACAGTTAGGACCGCGTCAGAGATGGGTACACTTTGAAGTTAGTGACGTGGCTTGATATAACTTTTTTTGCGCAAAAAAAACGGATAGACTGAGTACCCTGTATTTGTTACACTATTTTTTATACTGCACTTGCATTAATACTTTTACTGCAGTATACTGTTGTTTTTGGTCGCATTTAGCTTTTTGTCTCCAAATATGTTGGCGGTGTGAACATGTTCTTACAGACTTGTTCTCTGTGTGCAGGACTCATTTGTTTCTAAACAATTTTGCATCAGCAGCCATTGTGGACATAATAAAAATAAATGATCTATTTCAGATAAGACGTGAAGGGTAATAGCTACAGTGTGCTCTGTCCTCACACATGTTGACATGTTATGAAATGAGACATGTAGATAAACGTTCCTGTCTTCTACTTTAGAATGGGGCAGTTCAGCTATCTTTATTGGTAATAGATATGGCAGGATGAGGTAAAACTATGGAGTGATACAACAAGAGTATATAAGAATACATGACTGAATGGTACATAAAACATATATTCAACCATACACAGTATGAGACAATACATATTCTATATTTGAAACTGCTTAACTTAGAACAAGATGCAGGTGAGGGTTTACAGTTAGAGTTATAGTTTTTTAGTGTGTTATCAAAGGTAAAAAAAAATCCAAATTTATTGAAACAAAATCTGATCATACCACAATTCTTGGGCAGGGGAGGAAGTAAAAGAGTATATAGACATTACAGCACAGGATCGCAGCTGATTCTTTTTTGTGTGGTAAAACATTTCTCTGCTTGTTTCTACAAAATGTTTTACCTCAAAGAAAGAATTATTTGTGATCCCGTGCTGTAATGTCTATATACTCTATTTCGTCCTCCCCTGTCCAGGATTAAACCAATGCTCTGTGCATGGTCAGAAATAAAAATGAAACTGTTTGTGTTTATAAGATTATCTCAGCACAGAGACATTTTTTTTAATCACATCTAATTGTGGACATTATTATTATTACAAGATCTATTGATTAAAATGAACGTTTAAATTAACTTTGTTCGTGGGAAAACCCCTTTAATTCCATAGCACTTTACATACATCAGCAACGCTGTCCCCATTGAGGCTCACAATCTAAATTCTCTATCAGTATGTGTTTGTAGCGTGGGAGGAAACCGGACAACCTGGAGGAAACCCACGCAATCACAAGGAGAACATAAAAACTCCTTGTAGATGTTACCATTGTTAGGATTTGAACCCAGCGCTGTAAGAAATCTGCAAACCACTGAGCCACCCACACAAAATTACTTTGAACTATCATACCCAAGGGCAGTACATTAAACTGCAATACTAAACTTATATGTATTTTGTTTAGATTTATCTGGTGAAAAAAATATAAAAATTTGTAACAACAAATGTCATATTCTGAGACTTGTAATGTTTTTATTATTAAGTAGATGGAAGTGTGTGGCTTGTTTTTACCATAGCGAACTAATATAAAATATATATTTTTATTGATACTTTTTTGAGGCAAATATGTTTTGAAGTCTTTTTATTGCATTTTTTGTGGTGTTAGGGCCGCTTTACACACACAGATATCTGTGACCAACTTCTGAACAGATCTCTGGTTGCAGTGAAATCATGGACACATTGTTCCATTTTGTGGCTGTGTACAAATGGAACAATGTGTCCATGATTTCACTGCAACCAGTAAGTTGTTCAGATGTTGGACACAGAAGTTGGTGTGTGTAAAGCGGCCCTAACAGTGTCCGAAAAATAAAAAAAAATCACCATTCTGGCATTTAGATTGTTTTCTCTTTATAGCATTTATGGTGATCGGGTTGATTACTTTTATATTTTCATAGATCTGACATTTATGGATGCAGTCAAAAATATGTTTACTTATTATTTCTTTATTTTTAATGCATGATTCACATTGTTTCAGATTTGTAAAACTTTTTAGCTCTTTTAAGTAATATTAAACTGTGATTGTAAGATAGTGTATGCTATATAATGCAATGCCATTATGTTGCAATCTATAGCAAAATTGTGATTCTTCTATGGCTGGGCTAAACAGGAAAACCAAGATGACAGTTGCAAAAGTTTTTATCAGGATCCTAAATGACTTTTTAACTCATTGATTTCCCACAGTCGCATCTCAGAGGAGCAATGGGAGCCAGAGCAAGTGCACAATGACAATTGAAATGCCGCTTTCAATGTCTGACAGTGGGATTTAGTTAAACTACAGCAATCGGAGCAATTACCAGTCACTCTTGTTACATGCAGACGTCGGCTATGTAACGAAGCCTTCCTCTAAGGCTACTTTCACATAACGATTTTTTAAAATCCGATGCTGTCCGATATAAATCGGACAGCATCGGATTCCTCTGATGCCTGGAATCGGATGCCAAATAGGCATCCGATTCCGACAGAAAATAGGATGCCCGCCCTCCTGTCAGATAGCTCCATAGCTGTCACTGTCTCTCCCCCGGTCCTCTCCTCTTGGCCCCCGGTCCTCCTCTCTGCACCCCCGGTCCTCCCCTCTTGGCCCCCGGTCCTCCCCCCTTGGCCCCCGGTCCTCCCCTCTTGGCCCCCGGTCCTCCTCTCTGCACCCCCGGTCCTCCCCTCTTGGCCCCCGGTCCTCCTCTCTGCACCCCCGGTCCTCCCCTCTTGGCCCTCGGTCCTCCTATGTGTCCTCCGGTTCCCCCCCATGTGTCCTTTGGGTCCCCCCATGTGTCCTCCGGGTCCCCCCATGTGTCCTCCGGGTCCCCCCATGTGTCCTCCGGGTCCCCCCATGTGTCCTCCCCCTCTCCAATCTTTTCTCACCTGTTCACGACTCCTGCACGGTCCCGCGCGTCTTCCGGTATCTTGCTGTTCTGTCTTCTGTGCTGCTAGCAAGCTCCGATTTTTGCACCGATAATAAAATCGGACAGAATCGGATCGGACCAAATCAGATGGCATTTAGTGCACATCCGATTCGGTCCGATGCCCATAGGGCTGCATGGGGCCTAAAATCGGTCCGATGCTGTCCAATTTTTATCGGACAGCATCGGAACTGATAAAATCGTTATGTGAAAGCAGCCTAACTAGTGTGCTGCTTATTCAGCTTTAGGCCTGCTTCGAACGTGAGGACCCCTTATGTAAATGATTAAAAAGGTTGTCCAGATATGTTTTTTTTTTATTTTTTTAAATTACAAAAAAGTTTAAATAAAAAAATAAATTAGTAACTAAAAAATTAAAAATAAAACAAATTTTACTCCAGCGCCACAGTTACAGTGGTATTTGTTGTTGGTAAGTGAGGGGACGAGGTGAGGTGTGAAAAACGGTCTTCCTTTTTGTTTTAAACACAATGCCACTCCTATCAATAGGCAGTGACTGGCATTTCGCCTATACTCAAATCAATAGGACTGACATGCAGGACCAAAGACTGTCCATCAGCAATAGTAGTAATTTATAAAAAATAAATAAGTCATATTCAATTAATAATAATACTTATACACTTTGGGGCTCATAATCTATATTTCCTATCAGTCTTTGCAGTGTGGGAGGAAACCAGGGTACACAGAGGACATGCATTTAAAAACAGGGAGACTATACAAACTCCTTATAGATGTTGTTCTTGGTGGGATTTTAACCCGGAACCACTGAACCACTGTGCCACCCGAGATTCTGTATTTGCATACTGTACTATGTAAAATACAGTACGGCAATGATATTTGGGCACCATATTATAGCAAGGGACTGTATGGCTAGGGTCACATTTGCGTTAGCAAATACAGATCCTGATCCGGTTTTGAGCTGTAAAAATGCTCAAAACCGGATCACGATCCGCAGCCCATAGGAGCCCATTATAAAACCGGATTGCACTACATGCAATCCAGTTACCGCTTCCGGATTTACATCCTGCAGTAAAAATCACGCAGGATGTAGTTTTCAGAGCGGTTTGTAAACCGCAGCAGGCTTACTATAATGGGCTCCTATGGGAGCACATCTGGCTACCACAAGGCACATGTGAATGCCAGTAGCCGGATGCTTTGTTCATTGCACATTATGAGCAATCCGGTTACTGGATCCGGGTTTAAAGACACATTTTTAACACATCTAGATCTGGATGCAGTAATCGCAATGAACCTTCCAAGTGTGACCCTAGCCTATGACAGTGTTATTTGTATACTACATGGCTGTGTAGATGGGTGTTAATAGTGACCTCTATTAAAGAGTTCCCATTATATGCAATCTGCAAATTGTGAATATTTCTTTTTACATGGATGGCTACGAAAAGTAATGATTTTTTTCCATAAGCAATGTGATATGCATTCTCTGTTGTTCTTTGCATGTCTTCATTGATTGTTTTAACATCCAGTTGAAAATGCAATAGTGCAGGTTAATAAATATAATAAAGCATGCTTCATAAATAATACCTAGTAATGTGCAACTATGTTTATTTATATTAATTGTGGGTCAGTTCTTGATAACTGAATGGTTTATTATCCAGTCTACCCTTTTTTGTGAAAGAGGGTAAGTAAAGGACAGTATCTGGAATATATCAGCAATAAAAATCACATTGGAGAGTTAAATGAGCAACTACTGAGGCCAAGCAGAAGTTCATCCATTTCAGATTTTTCAAAGACTGTTTTTCTTATCCACCTAAATGTGGATAATATTTCTGCCGTTTATATGCAGACTAGCTTCTATTATGCTCTGTTTCATTTTTGTCCAGGCGCATGTGTCTATCGGCCATTACCTGCAAGGAAAAGAGCCTTGATCACATTTATACATACCAATTCTGGTTCTTGTTATCTACCAGATGCCGTCTCATATAAAAGACATAGTGCAGAATTGGCAAGAATGGATGATATTCTGGTCCTGATTCTTATATACAATGAATCACATATAGTGTTTAGATAGATTCATCCATATACAGTAGCCACATGTAAATCGTGCAAAATGCTAATATTTTAATCAAATCACACTTCAAATATATATTAGAAAAAAATGTTAAAAAGTTGAACAATTTGAAAAAACATAATCATATAAGACTCATTTCTCATTCTTATCTAACTGAAAAACTAATATTGTTGCCCATAGTAACAAGAGAACAAAAGTATAGCTTTCATTAAAAATAGATTATTCTTTTTTAAAATCCGGCTGGAGGGAATTACCATTCTTAAGTCTCCTTCATGCATGAGTGTTTTGGCTCATAAAATTGCTATGAATTTTATACATTTTAAGATTTTTAAGTTTTTAATATAATTTTATGTATACTAAAGAAATACCTATAGGGAAAACACAAGACAAGAGCCAAATACTGAGCCTTAAAGAAAAAAATAATGCACCAAAAGTGATATAAGGGCACATTTTGTATTTTACATTAGACTAAAGTAACATTTTCTGCACAAGTAAGTTTTCCGTTTTTCCCTCCCTATTTCCAAGAGCCATAACTTATTTAATTTTCAGTCAATATAGACATATGAGTGTTTATTTTTCGTGGGACGAGTTGCACTTTTGTATGAATTTATTTATTATGTCATATAGTGTACAGGAAAACAGGAAAAAAAATTCCAAGTGCGGTAAAATTGCAAAAAAAAAAAAGTGCAATTACACTTTTGTTTTTGGGGTTTTTTATTCATCATGTTCACTATATGGTAAGAATGACATGACGGTGTGATGCCTCGGGTCAGTACGAGTTAATGGATATCAAACATGTATACTTTTACTGTTATTTAAGTTGTGAAAAAAAATTCAGAATTTTTTAAAGAAAAAGAATTGCACTTTTGCGCCATTCTTCATAGTCTGTAGTGTTCTCATTTTTCAGGATTTGGGACTGTGTGGCAGCTTATTTTTGCGTCTTGAGCTGACATTTCTAATTATACCATATTTGGGTTGATGCGCTGTTTTGTTGGCCTGTTATTGGATTTTATAGCATGTTGTGGCAAAAAAGCGTAATTTTGGTGTTTGGACTTTATTTTCGTCATGTAGTTCATAGATCTTATTGATTTTATATTTTGAGAGATCGGGCATTTCTGAACTAAGCAAAACCAAATAAGTGTATATTTTTTATTTTTTTTAATTGTTTTATATGGGGCAAAAAGGGGGTGATTTGAAATTTTAGTTTTTTTTTCATATTTTTACAAACTTTTTTTTTTCATTATTTTACTTTGCCCACTAGAGAGCATCAGAGCTCCACTGTCTGATTGCTTCTCTTATGTTCGGATGCAAACATAGGGGAAATTATTACTCCCCGCCGGTGACATCACTAGGTCAGCACCAGCAGTTAATGATTCAGGACAACTTCTAGGGTCATCAGATGACCCTGGGCTGTCCAGGTAAAAGCGGAAGTCCCATGATTGCTTCACGAGTCATCCATCATGGCGCGATCCCTGCCACTGTGCTATGAATTGTGCTGTCAGTCACTGACAACGTGATCCAAAGGGTTAACAGCACTGATCGGACCGCTAATCTGATTGCTGGTGTTAGCTACACATCTCAGCTGAGGATGTTACCTAGGTGCATGAGCTCACATCAGGGGGTGGGACACGGTCAAGGATGTATATATATACGTCCTTGGTTGTGCAGAGGTTAATCCTTCTGGCAGCTTTTGGGCTCAGTCATGGGGGTGGTGCTGGCTTGGGTTCAGTCAACGCTCTGTGTATGGAGATCAGTGGCTTTAATCACGCACTCCATACTGACTGACAGTAGGTTTTAATTTAGATTAAGCTGTCAGTCAGTGTGGGGTGTGTGATTACAGCCACCGATCTGCATATACAGAGCGTTGACTGAACTGGCACCAGTGCCACCCCTGTGACTGAAATCTGAATGCTGCCAGGAGGATTAAAATCCATTTCCAAACTGGCAGTGGGGTTCAAAGTGCAGGCACTGGGCATTCCAAACGCTTATAAACCACTGCACATTAATCCATTATCTGCAGGTAAAAACATTTTTTCACATGACAGGTTTCCTTTAAAGAGAATGTATTGCATGAAAGTGACCACTGTGGTACACCGCTTGTAACTGAACATAATTGCTACAGCTAGGTTTAAAAACAGGTGGGTGCATCGGAATGGCAGGGGGATGTAACTAATGAGTACACATTCTTTTATTTTATCACATATCACCCTCTTACCTCAGTATTTGTAAGTCAAAACCGGAGTGGTTAAAAAATGCAGAAATGGTGACGTGTTTCTGTTACACTAGTCCTCTGACCGTTCTTCTACTGGTTTTTGAGGTCAAAACTCACAAAATACTCAATGTGTGCACGTGGCCTTGGACAAATTTATCAGAAACTTGAAACACCCATTTTGCAATGATATTCTCACATTTACAATATAAAAATGTTTCAGAAAAATATCAAACTCCAACAGACACTAAATCCTAATGCAGCTGTTTATTTACTTTGTGGTCTAAATGGTTCTTTTTACTCATTCACTTAAATGCTATATTGTGCATTTGCTAAGGCTGATGGACACTTTAAGTTAAAGCTCTGTAAGGTGGAGGTGAGAATTTTATATCCTGACCACAGATGGTGTCAGATTAACGGTCTCACATTTTTTGTTATGGTGTGAATGTGCTATGCAATTGGATGAGAATAAACTACTAAAAATAACAGTTGTACTACTACTTGGAGAGGGAAAAATGTATTTTTGGCTGTTACTCCTAAGGCCAGATGGTCATCAGCTTCTGCCTTGTCTGGGACACAGATGCTTGTGACATTTAATACTCATAAAGTTCATAAGAATATAGCTTATATGCCAATAATTCTACCATTACTCTGGGAAACAAAAACTGGGGTGGAAATAGGTCAGTGGATTTCATCATGTTTTTTGTTGGCTATTGATTTCATTCCTTGGTGAGATAATGGTGGCAATTTTCCCATTAGCATGTGTGAAGATTTTCTTAGAATTTTGTGCATTTTTCTTAATTTTTGCTTTGGACTAGGAGGTGCAATTTCAGTAAATAGCTGCCTACAGTGGCGTAACTACCGCGGTCGCAGCGGTCGCGGCCCCGCACCCCCCTGGGGGGGCCCCGTGTCCCGTGCTGACAGCCGGCCGCCGCGACCGCGATAGCGCCGGCCGGAGAGGAGGAAGGACGGGAAGTGAGAAAGACCTCACTTCCTGCAGCTCTGCCCGCTCCTCCTCTCCTCCTCACTGCGGACCGCGAGACTGTGGATGCGCACGGCGGCAGTGGTGAGTGTATGTGTAAGGCTGAAAAATCTGTGACAGCACCCCCCCCCCTGGTTCTTATGTGAGGAGGCAAGGAGGCTGGAGTGGAGGCTCACAAAATACTGACAGCACCCACCCCCCCCGGTTCTTATGTGAGGGGCTGGGAGGCTGGAATGGAGGCTCACAAAATACTGACAGCACCCCCCCCCGGTTGTTATGTGAGGGGCAGGGAGGCTCACAGAATACTGACAGCACCACCAACCCCCTACCCTCCCCGGTTCTTATGTGAGGGGGAGTTGGAGGCTCACAAAATACTGCCAGCACCCCCCCCCCCATGCACCCCCCCCAGTTCTTATATGGGGGGGAATGGAATGGAGGCTCACAAAATTCTGACAGCACAACCCCCCCCCCCGTTCCTCACATGGGGGGCCCCGGGGCCCATCTTGCACCGGGGCCTGTGGCGGGCTAGTTACGCCACTGGCTGCCTACTTTCCTTTTTGAATCCCTTTGGCACTTTAAATGTCTTATTATTATTGTTCTAAATATTAATATTACTGATCACATTTGTAAATAGTCCTAGGGGCCTATCACAATAACTATTATTAATGGCATCTCACCTTGACCAGATTTTGTACGACAGATTTTCAGTTTCTCAGTTTTTTGTATTTATTTTCCGCTTCTTGAAAAAAGACCATCACTTTAGAAACCCAAAGTTGGAGTAAAAAATTTTTTAATGTTGACATGATCATATTTTCACTTCGAGTGGTGTCTGTTAAAAACTTGACAGCACTCAAACTAATGTTATTCAGTGGGGCAGTGCAGATGAGTGATGTTTTTCATGAACCACATCTGCACAAGTAGAAAATTACCCTATGAAGTAGTTTGTTCCTTGTGTCAGATGAATAAGGCTCATTCATTGAAGTTTATGGGTGTGCATAAAGAAATCATATTCCATACAGGATCAATGGCGTTCTTTAACTTTTTCAACAGTATGTAGTCTTATACATATGTAAATAATTCCATTGTCTAAAAACAGAGTGTATGTAGCTTGTATACAGATGCTGCAGTGATTGCATTTGGATGACAATTGAGAAAAAAATCATACGCATTTTCACAATGAAAGTTGGCGATTTTAATAAGTTTGTGTGAACCTGGCCTTTGGGGATGTTGTCTCAAGGGAGTTTCACCAATTCTACAATTCTATAACTAAGATTTTTTTCGATAAATAGTTTAACCATTTACCTCTGATAGGAATAATAATAATAAGACCAGGTTCAGATAATCATATGGAAAAATGTCCATGGTTCATTTTGAACACTTGAGCAATTATTTTCTGAATTTCATTCATGTTGTCATCAATGTGCCTGATTTTTATGTCTGTGTGACATCTTTGTGATGTCTGTGTGTGATGCATTTTTACATATCTATAGGTGCAGCTCAATGAATTAGAATATTATCAAAAAGTTAATTTATTTCACTAATTCAATACAAAAAGTGAAACACATATATTATAAAAAATCATTACAAACAATGTGATCTATTTCAAGTGTATATGTTGACGATTGTGGCTTACAGCCAATAAAAACCTAAAGGTCGTTATCTCAGAAAATTAAAGTAGGGAAGATGAAGGGTCTGAGAGATAAAATCTTACCTAAATAGGTATCAAAGGCTTCACCTTGTGTGGTTGTGAGAGTTACAACCACTATAAAAGCATATCACAGCTGCTGCAGTCCCCAGCATAAAGAGTAGGGAGGATAAAGGGTTAAAAAGTGCTCTGCCGTATTCCACAAGACATCAAAGGGTGAATATAATACTGATTTATTAGTCAACGTGTTTCAGGGCTCCCTGGCCCCTTCCTCAGGACAAATCAATATCATATTGCCAGGATTCAGGGCGTTTCAGGGAGGCCTGAAACACGTTGACTTATAAATCAATATTATATTCACCCTTTGATGTCTCGTGGAATACAGCAGCGTGTTTTTTAACCCTTCATCCTCTCTACTTTAATTTTCTGAAATACTGACCTTTGGGTTTTCATTAGCTGTAAGCCTTAATCATCAACATTTACAGAAATAAACACTTGAAATAGAACACTGTTTGTAATGACTCTATATATGTGTTTCACTTTATGTATTGAATTACTGCAATAAATTAACTTTTTAATGATATTCTAATTCATTTAGATGCACCTGTATATTACATGATCAAATACAATTTCCTAGAATAATAATTGAAATACACTCATAAAAATTGGATGCCACACAGATGTTCAAAGACTTGACTGGGAGAATATAATTTGAGAATTGGAATTTAAATAGTGCATGCTGCGGCTTTTTCATACTGACATGCTGTACATGGACAAAAACTGTCATTTGAACAGCCCTATTGAATAGCATCGGTTGGTGTGCTACCATTTTAAATTAGGCAGCACAATCACGAATTAGCATAGATTAATCAAGGCAAAACTTGACCCCAAATCTGCAGCAAAAATCAGCAAAAATGCAGTTTATACGCCTACACATGATTACTATATACAGTAGCTATAAGACTCCTTATCAGCTTATCTCTCTCCTTATGGTGGCAGGCAGAGTCCTCTCCATAAGGTAGAAGCTAGTTCCCCAGACCTCGTCTCAGCCTCTCGTACAGCCAGATCAGGACTCTCACACACTGCACTGATGAGGAGCAGTCAACCCGAAACGCAGCATCTGTAGTTTGGGTTCTGATCTGTCACAAATCCTAAGTCATATTAAAAGGCTTGTTAAAGAGTCGATTATGACTTCAAGGATTGCTACCCTTATTGGGTGGCATTAGAGTTTCTCACTTCCTCACTGAAGTGACAATTTGCATATTTCCCTGAGGAGCATTGCGGCTATAAGACTCCTATCAGCTTATCTCTCTCCTTATGGGGAAGGCAGATTCCTCTCCATATGTAGAAAGCTAGTTCCCCAGACCTCGTCTCAGCCTCTCAGTACAGCCAATCAGAATTCCCACACACTGCACTGATGAGGGGCATCACCCCGAAACGTAGCGTCTGCAGTTTGGGGTTCCGATCTGGCACAAATCCTAAGTCATAAAAAAAGGCTTGTTAAAGAATCGATTATGACTTTAAGGATTGCTACCTTTATTAGGTGGCATTAGAGTTCTCACTTCCTCACTGAAGTGACAATTTGTATATACAGTAGGGCTTTTAAAAAACATTCAAATTTGTTTTGAAACATAAAAATGTTATCACGATTGTACCGATATTCGCAAAAATAGTTTTCATCTTGAACTCATGATTTTCTATATGAATTTACAGTTCAGTATGAATGTTCATTATTAAATGTGAACTCTTCCAATATACATACACAAAATGGAAAGGATACCTTCTACTATTTTAAATTTATAACCGTTTTTTGCTCTATTATGCAAAGTTCACGTATATCTGGAAACTCTCTGGTCCATGTTTTTATACCCATGAACAGCATGGCTTGAATAAACAAATAATTGATATTATTCATTTTTTTGTAGTAAACAGTACAGTAATGGAACAAGCTAAAGCATACTCTTTTTTGTGCCATAAGGAAACCTTAGTCCAAGAAGTGCAGTACAGAAAGCAGATTAAAGTTACGGACCCTCCCTAGGTCTAGCACTGATCCTTCATTGCTGCTCTCAATGTCTGTTATATTCTACAGCATTGATGTCACTTTGACAGTGGCAGAGCCAAGAGCTAAACTTTGTGGCCCTGAGCATTCAGGCAAAGCCATTGAGCTCGGTTATTGGCTGTAACGCTTTCGACATGATGATTCTAGGAGCTGTGGTGAGACTCAGTGTTGGACCTGGGAGGGGGAGTAAAGAAGAGTTAATTTTTCAAAATTGCAAAACCTCTTTAATTACTTTAGATAATGCAGTGCAATATGGCTTTGCTTGTGGCTTCATGCTTCACATTTTTAGGTTCTTGGGTATGCTTTTCTGGTTGGTTGATCACTGAAATACTTTATTTTACAATTGAATTTGCAAGAAAGGAGCATTAATATAATATTAGCAATACCATGTAATATACTTAAAGGGAACCTGTCATGTCCTTTTTTGTTTTTAAACTGCCCCCAATGTTATTTAGATCATGCAGTGAGTATCACTAACATTGTAAAGAAAATACCGTAACCCATTCATAAAAAGTTTTTAAATGCTTTAGAAAACAGTTATCAGGGTGGTTCTTCATATGGTAACAGTCACAACAATCCACTTTTGTCATGGAGTCATTAAAATGTAGTCCCACTCCCTGCATTGTAATATTCACATCACTAAGTGCAGACATTCACATACCATGGTAGGACATTTCTGTGGTGTTGTCATTACATGTGACCATAAGGGCAGGGCTAGGTACGATCTCAATTCAAAGACTGGACTTGCTCCACCCATGATGGTGACATGGTAATGATAACACCACAGACAGGTCCTTCTACGGTATGTGAATGTCTGCTCTTAGTCTGTGAATATATTACAATGCAGGGGGTGGGACTATGTTTTAATGATTGAAGTAGATTGATGTGACTGTTACCAGATGAAAACCACCACGGTGACTGTTTTGTGAAGGTACTTGTAAACATCTAAAGTGCTTTTAATGGTAAATAAAAGGATTTTTTTTAAACCAGATTAGTGATACACAATGCATGAGCTAGATAACATTATGGGCAGTTTAAAAACAAAAAAGAATATCATGACGGGTTCCCTTTAAGTGTATACTTTTGTTATCTAAAAATCAGCATTATTGATTGTTAATGAACCAAAATAAACAAAATGGGACATAATTATAAAACTCACTTTATTAAATGTGCATACATATTGGTTTTTCCTATATTTAATACATTTCATTATTATTTTGTGTTGTACAGGAAGTGTGCTATCAGTCCATTCAGAACCTTTCTAACATGGACACACAGATCAAATGTGATTAAAAAAATAAAAAAGAATAGTATTATGAAGTGACTGAAATACAATAACATGAACACTGTTACACATTTAATTTTTAGACAATTTATTCTAATTTTGTAAATTAAATTACCGGTATGTATTCCTTTGTTCTTTGTGTTATATATTGTCTTATTTTGTTACAGTTTCATCCAAATACTGTATGTTTACCTAATTTTCAAATATATATATAAATTCTATTGCATATATATATAAATGTATAACTTTTTATTTCAGATTATATTAAATTCAATGCATAAATACCAGCCAAGGTTACATATAGTCAAAGCAGATGAAAACAATGCATTTGGATCGAAGAACACCGCTTTCTGCACACATGTGTTTTCAGAGACAGCCTTTATATCAGTGACCTCTTATCAGAATCACAAGGTGAGTAAGGTTTTAGCTCTTCTAATGCTTATTTCTTTTATTAAAGATCTAACGGGATGCCATGAATGACAATGCTCGTTCCTTAGATATTGTACCCAAGGTGGCTCTTTTCAGGAACATGTATTGTTAATAGATGGTTTGGAAAGGTTGTATTCTGCATGACAGTTTCATTAGCTAAAATAATAAATTGCTCATCATTCTTTGCCTTGCCTTGACCTGATCAATATCAGAACAAAAGACAGACTCATTTAGCATGTACCCACTTGAGAATGTTTTTGTTATGAAAAGCTTTACAATTATGCCAAAGATGCCCACTAGCAACCAAGAACATCCAAGATATAATAGCAACTTTTCCCATAAAACTTTCCTTTTAATAAGTTTTTATAAATACTTATTCATGTGAAAAATATTTGGCTGCAAATTTGGCACTAACGCTTATCTAAGGCTGCCTTCACATTTGCGGACCCCTCCACAGTGTTCTGCGGAGGGGATCCGCAATGTGAGCGCAGCACCGCAAGCCCCTATCTTTATAATGGGAGCGCACGGTGCTGCGCTTGACAGCGCATGACCATGCGCACCCATTCACTCCCATATGTGATCTGTGCGCAGGCGGATGCCTGCGCACAAATCACACAGTCTCGTCCGCACCAGAAATGCAACATGTCACGTCCCTGGTGCGGACGAGACTGGGTGATCACATATGGGAGTGAATGGGTGTGCACCATAGGCGCACCCAAGGGGGGGGACCTACGTGTCTGGACCCCCCCCTTTGGACGGCCCTGAGAAGTGGTGCAGTACACAAGGAGCTGGGCCCCTATGTCAGGAGACAGGAACAATTACACAGCACCCAAGGGCCCACAAAAGAGGCTGCTTTTAGGGGGGCTTCACTCCCCCAAACCCCCCCACTGGGGCCTTTGCCCCTCAGAACCCCGCTGGGGGGTGACAACCCCCTTTCAGGGCCGGTGTGTGTGTTTCTTGGACTCCTACCTTGGGAAATTTCTGGGTGCGCCACTGGTGTGCACAGTCATGCGCAGTCAAGCGCAGCACCGTGCGCTCCCATTATAAAGATAGGGGCTTGAGGTGCTGCGCTCACATTGCGGATCCCCTCCGCAGAACGCTGTGGAGGGGTCCGCAAATGTGAAGGCAGCCTTAGTTGGTCATTGTAGCCATCTAAGACTCTAGTGTATGGGCTGCTAACCATGAAAAATTAACTACATAAAAACAGACTGATATCAATACATTTTCAAAATGTAAAATTATAAACTATGTAGATATGCCTGCACAGGAGAGACTCCTGGGCAACAAAGAGACCCCCCACAAGCCATAGAGTGATCCCTGAGCAACAGAGGCCCCTATGACCTACCAACAGACCCAACCTACTGTTCCCCTTCCCATTACCCTGTAGAATGTAAGCCTGCAAGGGCAGGGTCCTCTCTCCCCTGTGTATCGGTTTGTCACTGTTAGTTTGTTCATTGTATTTTTAACTTATTTGTATGTAATCCTTTCTCATATACAGCACCATGGAATCAATGGTGCTCTATAAATACCGTAATAATAATAATAATAATAATGTGTGTAGATTTGTAGAAATGTTGTCAATGTTTTGTAGATGTTTTCACATGGTGGCAGTTTTTCTATATATCATTTTAATTTTGTTTAGACTGGTTTGAACTTATGTTTTTTATTCAAAAATAACAACTTATAGTATGAAGCCATTCAAAAATTGTCCCTTATGTGAGATTGCCTAATGATTCTGCAACTCATAAAACCTTATATATGTCATTCAAACATAGCAGCAAATCTAATAATGATGAGAAAATCTTAGTCATAAATCTAAGGTGAAAAGTAATTACAGCACATGTATTTATTGAGAAGTTATGAAGATGGTGGCCATAAAACCTCAGGTTTACAGCTGTGTCAAATCCAAGCACATATTTAGGAAAGTGAATTGGTGCCTAGTGTTTATGGAATCAAATGCTATGCCATCTAGAAGAACAGAGCAGATGCTGCACTACTCTCCTTTCAAAACATAAATCTACTGACATCTCTTTAGCTGTGCCACGTTCCACTGCCTAATCTGACACCATTTTTCAATTTAAATGCATACCAGTAATGATTTGTGACCCACATAATCTCAGTGACATCTGTTGTATATAACAGCAAATATTGCTTCACCTGTCTATGGGTTCCTTTACACAGTATCTCCGTAATGCTATTGAGAATAATTTTTACTCTGAGACTTACTGCAAATGCAACCACCTTTATGTTATATCCAGTGTATTTTCTTTATTTGCATGACTACAGCAGATGAATAAATAGATATTTTACTTCTTTACAGTGGCATATCTAGAGTCTGGTAGCCCCTGGTGCTACATTTTTACCTAGGCCTCTACCTGCATGTTTGTCAGATGTATGGTTTTTTGTAGCATTCTAAATCTTATAAAGACATATGTGTTGCCCCATTCTGTACTAATGTCCCCACCCTGATCCCATTCCAGGTATATATGTCTTCTATTCTGAACGCCATCCCGGTATATATGTCTAGTGTTCCAGATCATGTGAAGACATATGTGTTCACCCCTCTCCCATATGTCCTCCATCCTGTAATAATGTCTCCCATTCTAAGATCTCTTCCTGTAATAATGTCCCCATACTGGCCCCTTCCTGCAATAAGATTCTTCATTCAGGTGTAATGTCTGCATCCTGGGCCCCCTTTTGTATAATGTCCTCAATCCTTGGTATCTTCCTGGTCCTAGTATATTGTCTCCCTTTCCTGGTATAATATCCCCCTTTCTGTGCACCTTCCAGTAATATATGTCCTCCAACCTGGTATAATGTACCACATCCTGAGCTTCTTCAGTAATTATGTCCCTGTTATGCTGCTCTTCACCAACAAATGTATAAAAAGATCTACAACGTGCGGCATCCTCTTCTGTACCTGGCACAGAAGCTGGCAGCTGACTACAATGTGCAAGAGATTGGCGGTGCCATGAACCAATAGTGACTTGCACACTGACATCAGCTGGAGAACTTTGTCTGGCTGCAGCTTTTATTGCAGTGCAGGGACTCGACTGGTCTCTGCGCTGCAATACACTTCAGATGAATGTGCATCCTGGGATTTATATCTAATTAAAATAACTGCTGGAGTTGGCAGGCCCCCCTTTAGCATGGGCCCAGTCGCTCTGCCACTTATTGCGACCATGATCGTTACACCCCTTCTTATTACTAGAAATGAGCAAGTTGATTGCATCAAATGTTGGGGATTTCTGGAAATCTGGAGAGTTCAAATAATTTGCGATATGCTTTGTGCGAATTTCCAAAATGTCAGCCACAATTTTACACAATGGTTGTTATTTTTGGTATTTTGCATGCTAGTTAAAACATTTAACATTAGGCAGTTAATTTGATTAACGAAGTGTAAAGAAATTGCCAGAGAAGGCCCACATGGTCTTTGGCTGCCTAACAAACTTTCCTATAATGTCTATGATTAGTGTTTGCTAGGTAAAATGTGTTTGTCACAAACTATGGCGCTTAGTTTAACTATTCTTGTTATATTAGTGCCACACCAATTATGCAGCCTGCTTCTACTGCTGTTTCTTGGACATGTACGTAGCATTTCATTTTTATTCCTCCTGCAAAAGGGAGAATAACTGCGTTAAAAAGATATAGAATAGAATGTAAAAAATCTGGACATTTAACTACAACTGTTTACCTAAATAAGTGTGCCTTTCACAAACTATTGTTTTTTTGCACCTTTTTCATTAGTCAAATTTGACCTCCGTACACACCACACTAATGCGGTCTGTTACTAATCATGTTTTTTGTATATTTACCTAGCATTCTTTTCAATTTTTTGGATGGGGGACATTATGGATGAAAACAGTGACAATGGTAATCCTAGTATAGATAAGGAGGCTTCACACTGCGGTCAGGTCCGGTCTGCGAGCCGCAGTCCTAACCTATCAGCGGCGGCAGCTGCGTGCGGCTGCACACCGGACCGGAGGGCAAATTAGCCTCCATTTCTGTGTGCTGATCCGGTCCGGGGCTGTCAGTTTCATCCCTGACAGCCCCGGACCGGATCTGACCGCAGTGTGAAGCCGGCCTAAGAAATGTATGACAAAAGAAAAAATGGCATTGGATGAGATAATGTAAAAAAATAAAAGACCTATACCATGGCATTTGGCAATAGTGTTGAATCTGCAAACAGCAGCACTGCCACTGGCACCATCCTTCCAGGCAGTAGTACTTCCAAATCTGGTCACAATTTTACTCCTGTATTACTTAATACATAGAAAAAGTAATATAAAAACTACAGAGCTTGCAGTCCGACTGTTTTATTCAGACTAAGCATCTAATTGCATTTTTACATCTGCTTGTTTTCCATCCATCTCTGACCTTCTCTGACTCTATGAAGCCAGCCAGAGCTGTCAATCAAAGAATAAGGGAGGGTGGAGATAGAGGTTAAATATGCAGGTGACGTGGTGCATTTAAATGCCACAACACAATACACTGAGTGCCTATACTTGGTTTGAACAGTCATTTGGTGCTGACAGAGTCCATTAAATAATTGCGATCTCTATGTAAAGCTGATCAGCTGCCATTTAATAGACTATTTAGGCTGTGAATCCACTTTGTTAAAGGTCTTTCAGCACAGGCTGATAGTTTAAACTAAGTACCACGCTTAGTGCACTCCTGTAGTGGCCAAACATTTAAAGATAACTTGACAGCTGATAGATGCTGCCTGATCCCGTCAGCATGTATCAGAAATTGGTCGTATGATTTTACCAGGTGTGCTTGAATGTCAAATGCTGCGGCATTTCAAATAAAAATATACATTAAAAGTTGACAGGAGACTAGTTGGGTCCCAACCGGCTTCACCCAGCATGCTGCCATGGAGTGACAGGTCCCTCCTTACACTTGCAGGGAGAGAAATGCACGAAAGGGGAGCAGGCGGGAAGAAGATACTGGCAACCCACCTGTCTGATCATTCTCCCATGCAGCTCAGTACCCGATGACTTTAAATGTATGATTTTTCTGAAATTCTGCAGCGGTTCAGAGTCAAACATACATGGCTGAATACATGCAACCCAAAAATGCGACTTCCTACCTACTTGTTTTCCCTCTATCTCCTACTCTGTATGCTTTGATTGATTATTTTTGATTTTTAGAGCCAGAGAAAGGTGGAGATATGTGGAAAATAAGTAGGTCAGACGATGCACTTAAAAATTGGGACACACTACAGGTTTGACTGTACTTTGATTGAGCTGTCATTCTGTGCGTACATATTCACTTCAACATGATCATTCTGTGCACAGTAAATCAAGGAAAGTGATTGGTTTTCATATGCAAACCGAAGGGCGTATTGATGCACCAAAGCATAGAACACAGGTTGAAACGAAGCACCCTCATCTGCAGTTAAATAAAAGTAGATTTTTCAGTAAATATTAAGCTAAACTTTAATGCCTGGTAAGATTTTTACAGGGGCTATGTACACTATATAAATGTTTTTGCAGTTGTGGGGCAGCGCCTGGATTGCAAGTCAGGAAACACATGGAGCCCGGTAGTAGTTCAAACAGGACCCGGTGTTTATTGCTGATACACACAGCGGTGGCACAGTCTGCCGGAATCCGGGTCGCAGCCGGGTACACAGGACACAGTTCATATAAAGTATCCCAGGTCCTTCAGGCCAAAGGCCTCCGCTATGGGTCACCCCGAGTTCCTCCAGCCCTCCTGGGATAGGCCGTGTTAGTATAGCACACGGCCCCCTGGAACTCTAGACCTCTCCTGTCTATCTCTGCTGCTGCAGCTAAGGCACAATTCTGTGTACAAGGGACCCCGCCCTGCCTCCTGCTCAGGCTTTTAACTCCGTGTCTCCTTCCGGGACCTTGCAAGACCCGGAGCGGAGGGAGCGGACCGTCCCTTTCTCTCACACCCTACACCGGGCTCAATACGTGACAGTGCGCATTCTGGGGGAGACATAGCGCCCCTCGCATATGATCCCCCGCACTGTCTCACACAGTATAATTAGCATAATTAGCATTTTGAGGGGGACTGACTCCCCAGAGCGGATGTAATTGGAAGTCATAGGTTTCTCCAGAGCAGTGCACTGTTAAAGAATCTTCTATTGTTATTTGTGGCAGTCCCAGGTCCCAGACTTGAACAAAACTGTTAAGAATAGTGGACCTAAAACACATAAGATAGGGCTATGCTCACATTTATTTGGTACTCTGGTTATTGTATAGTCTGTAGGCTGATTTTGGCTGTTAACAACAATTCTCATCATCTGCCTAACTTTGTTGTGGACATACTTGGAGTAGTAGTTTCATGTGATACAATTGTGTATGTCAGTTACTCACCTGCCATTGCAGTTAATCACTGTACTATACTTGGTGTTGTATTCATACATTGATGATAGTACTGGAACTGTTCAATATGTAACACAAAAGGAAGACAAGCGCACTATGAGAGGAACCCATGGAGAGCAGTGATTTTAGGGTACAAGGGGGTATCCTCTCACCTTTAAGGGTTGTGCTCGCCCGACAAAACCCTAGTTAATCGCATTGTGTCTCTCACGAGCCGCGGCGTTAACTCGGAACCTCTGATACCCAGTTCCTTGTTCCGGTCACGTGGTACGGGGGAGCCGATCATCTGACCCCACGCCGGCGTCTACGTCACGTTAGGTCCTACTACTCCACTCGCAGGTCCTCTATGTACAGAGCAGCTTCACCACAGACTCCTGATGGGGAGGAACCAATTGTAGTGCATAAATAAATTTGGCTGTAAAGTGCTAGTACATATAGACCATGCAAGAGAGTATTATGTATACTTTACATTTATTAGAGTAGAGCACAATGCATTTCAACGGCGGATTGCTGTCTTCCTCAGGTGGGGAAAAATGAGATGCTGTTCCCCCTAATGACCAGCCAAATAAAGCTGTCAGTTAATGTTTGATATCAGGCTGGGAAGGGGCCAATATCCATGGCTCTTCCCACCCTGATAATATCAGCCAGATGCAGTCTGTTATATCTGCACTCGTTATCAAAATAGTGGGGACCCCATGTCGTAAATAAATAACTGGAAAAAATGATGTGGTTCCTCTATTTTTGATAACCAACATAGATAAACCAGACAGTGGTGGGCTGATGTTATCAGGCTGGGATGGTCCATGGTTATTGACCCATCCCAGTCAAAGAATATGAGCCCATAGCTGCCACAGAATTGGCACATTATATTAAATGCTACAATTCTAGCACTTTTCTCAGCTTTGTCAATTGCCCTGGTGTGGTGGAAATTGGGGTAATATATAGGGTTGATGAGAGTTGTGATTTGTCAAAAATCACAACTGCCATCAATGCTTGGATTAGTAATGAAGAGTTATCTATGAGACATCCTCATTACTAAACCTGTAAATCAAAAGAATAAACAAGGACCTAGAAAAATCCTTTATTTGAAATTAAAAAACAGGTACTCTCTTTCAACTATTTATTAACCCCCAAAACACCCCTGAAGTTCTGACGTAATTCACATAACATCCCACAATGAGACTCAACTCTGATACATAAGCAGTGACATTGAAAAACGTGACCGCTCACTGCGGCCTCCGGAACACACTGAGGGCAGCATGGAAGTCGTGGCTGTGAGAGCGGTGTCACGCGTGGAATAAGGGGAATGTCCGATTACCGTGCGTGACAGTGAGCATGGATTTACGATGTCCCCCACACAACGAAAAACAGACAGGGAGACACCAGAGGGATAAATACAGAGGATGGCCTTGCTCATAGGGAACGGGGTAGAAGTGACCTCCTGCACTCACTTGTGGCTGTGCCCTGATCTCCCTACGTCCCTATACTAGTTCTTACAACTCGTCGCTGAGCAGGATACCTATGCCCTCCACTGGCCCTGATGTTAGCCCTCAATAGGGAATGGCCGGCGGGAGTACTAGTCCACAACTACTGCAATATAGGAGACAAGAGGGAAGGGGAAGACAGACAAAGAACAACAGGGCAGCAACTTTAAATCTGCTGTCACTTCTCCAGACAGCAGATGGCTTGGCAACAAGAGGTTCTCTAAAGAACTCCCTTCACCTCAGAAGCTTGGCTAGGAATGAGGTTCAAATCAGTCACAAGTCTCCCAGGTAAGAGAGACCATCGTGACAGTACTCCCCCTTCAACAAGAGGCCTCTGGACCCTCGATAGCAGATTAGTCAGGATAACAACTACGGAAAGAACGCCATGGAATACCAGCGCTCACATCCGCAAGGATATCACCTGCGAAGCGAGGTAAGGATGTATTAAAGATCGGCTTTGGAGAGATGACACATCTCCGGAGCCATGACCTGTGAAACACGGTATGGGTACCAAGTACCGAGAGTAGCTCCAACCAGACGGCTGAAGGGTTAACAATGTCTGTCACCTGATATGGACCGACAAACCCAGAGCCCAGACCTCACAAAGCACATGTCCACTTGATGGCATTAGTGCACACCCACACACAGTCATTCACACGCAGGTCCGGACCTGCATGTTTATTACCAGGCATGCGTCTGTTGGAACGTGAACATCCCCTTGAAGGACCGACAACCGAGGTGTCACTCCAAAAACTGCAACTCCCACCCTCATGATAAGGAACTTCTGAAGGGACAACCACCCCCCCTCCTGGGGGGTGCATAGATCCAGAAAGAACCTCAGCAGAGGGAGAAACAGTGTGCCTTCTCTCCGGTTGCACCTTGTGCACATTAACCGGAGGAGAGGGAAGTATAGAGGAAATGTATACGCCCAGGTCACCTTCCTCAACACGATCTGGGGAGGGTGACTCTTAAGAAAGTGTATTGGTAGTATACACCTCTGATAGAACTGGCTTAGGAAACGTACATTCAGGAGCCAGGTCCCCAGTATGGACAACTCTTCCCACAGATCCCTGGAGGAGAGACCGAGGCCTAGCATAACCCTGAAGAGTGGGAATGGGATCACCTCTTTGTCCCAGAGGGATAACAGCTGAAAGAGAGGGAAAAATGAAGATAACATACATGCCCAGGTTGCCACCCTCAACACGAACTGGGGGAGATGGCTTTTGGGATGTTTGTCTGGGGATGGAAGGACAGACACCCATGAAGTGACCCTGTAGCCCACAGTAAAAACATGCCCCCATGCCACGGCGAACTACAGGTGACCCAACATGGGTGGACACCCCCCCTATCTGCATAGATTCATCCACCTGCAGCTGTGGGACCTCCTCCATGGGGAGAACAGGGGGCTGGGGCTGGCTGGGTCATTCCCTGAGGCGTCGATCTATTCTGATGGCAAGGGACATAGTGGCCTCCATCAACTCTGGAGTAGAGTACTGAGCCATCGAGTCCTGGAGCCTACTAGACAACCCATGATAGAACTGACTCCTAAGATCGGGGTCATTCCATTGGGTGTCCGTGGCCCACCAACTCCAAACAGTACTCTTCAGCCGGTCATGTCTCATGCTGGAGTCTACGGAGATTCGACTCTGCCAGAGAGACACCATTAGGGTCCATATAGACAAATGCCAAAGCCGCAAAAAACTCATCTATCAACTGCATAGATGGAGAGTCAATCGGTAAAGAGAAAGCCCAGGACTGGGGATCTGATCTCCTCGCAACAGGGAGACAGTGATCCTCACTCTATGTTCTTCGCTACCCGAAGAACGTGGGCGGAGCCTGAAGTATAACCTGTAGGCCTCCTGAAACACCTGAAACTTATCACGCCCCCCCCCCGAAAACCTACCAGGGAGGGGAATCTTGGGTTCCGGCTGGGTCTGAGCCTGGGCAGAGACAGCAAACCCGCGATATAATGCAGCTGCTGGACCACCTGTTGCCACAGATCTGTCACCTCCTGTGACAGAGTCTGCTTAAACTGGGCAAATGCAGATGCAAGATCCATAATGGGTCTGAAAAAAAAGTATCTCAGGCTGGAGATTATATCACACTTGGACTAAGCGGAATGTCCGACTACCGTGCGTGACAGTGAGCACGGACCTACGATGTCCGCCATACAACAAAAAGCAGAGGGATAAATACAGAGGATGACCCTGCTCATAGGGAACAGAGGAGAGGTGACCTCCTGCACTCACCTGCGACTGTGCCCTGATCTCCCTACCGATACGAGTTCTTTCAACTCGTCGCCGAGCAGGATACCTATGCCCTCCGCTGGCCTTGATGTTAGCCCTCAATAGGGAATGGCGGCGGGAGCATTAGTCGACAACCACTGCAATATAGGAGACAAGAGGGAAGGGGAAGACAGACAAAGAACAACAGAACAGAAACTTCACGTCTGCTGTCACTTCTCTAGACAGCTTGGCAACAAGAGGTTCTCCAAAGAGCTCCCTTCACCTCAGGAGCTTGGCTAGGAATGAGGTAAGAGAGACCATTGTGACAAGTGGTGATGTCGGTGAGTTCAATAGAGTTCACAGCAGAATCTCACAATACCTTTTGTGACCGCCGATGAACTCACTGTCAGACTGCTGGACTGCTCTGCCGCCATCTCATGCCGTCCAATAGTTCAGCAGTAAGTTCACCGGTCAGCACAGAAAGTTCTGTGAGAAAGCTGAGATTCAGGATATTAAATTGAGAGCTGCTGGTGTGTAGCAGCTCTCATTCATGATGCTCACTATCACCTGTCATATCAGGGGTTGGATCATAAATACACTTTACAATCCCAGCTTTAATGGACCCTGAATAACATCGATAAATGTGATCTGAACGGAGATACAACCTATCAAAATGCCCCCCCTTTTCAGCCAGCATGCGTGAGCTGTGGCGTAGGTAACAAGCTGCAGGGACAGGAGAGATAAGATATGTGGTCTCCTCCTGTCCCCATGTAACACAAGATTTAATCTTTCAGACCTCTAAAGCTAAAAAGAAAATTCTTCCTTTGAACACAATAAAGAGAAAATCAGCTACTTTTTCACCATTTTGTTTAGAAAAAATGGAATCAAAAACAATTAAAAAGTCTAGCTGAAAAATTATGCCAAGTAAAATTGCAGTTCATCCCTCTTAAAAGAAGACCTAAACCCATGAAAGAGTCTTAAGGTACCGTTTACAAGACGTAATATCGATTCAATATCGCCTCAAAGTCACATTGGTGTGGTCAATTGCACTTGATATCGTGACACTCACATTGAACTCGCATGTTATATGGAAGACAATACGGATGTCACTCGTTCTACTCTCCTGAATGAGAAACGGTCAGATTTTTCATATGGTCATGTGTTTCCACCTTGTGAGAAAGGCTAATTGACAGAGGAGAACCTGTAATACTTAAAAAAATAGTAAGTGTCACAAAATCATATCCCCAACACATTTCTGAAAATAAAGGAAAATTGGACAACCTTTATATCTGAAGGCAGAGATTGACCCAGCAATGGGGAAAAACGGCAGCATATAGAGGAAAAATATATAAAACTTCACTTTATTGCAAAGCAATAAAAAAAATATAAAAATAATGCACAGTGTGGCGGTTGCCAAGCCGCTAATCATGCTGTGAAGGGGATTCTCGGAGAAGGACATCAATGTTAAGCTGATATTTCTTCTTTCTTGTACTGAACCTCTATATCTGACTTAAGGTAATTATTTTATACACTGTTCATTTCTATAGATAAATAGTTTTTTTGCTTTTTTTTTTTAGATAACACAGTTGAAAATTGAAAATAATCCTTTTGCCAAAGGTTTTAGAGGAAGTGATGACAGTGACTTGCGGGTAGCTCGTCTGCAAAGGTACCAAATGTAGACTACAGTACCTAATCATACATACTGTATATTAGTACATTTATGAAGCTTATGCAATTAATTAAAGAAACTTTGCATGCAGTTTAGGTTTTTAATATGCTATTGTTTTGTGTCCACAGAATCTACACAGACATATATTACTCCATGAAATAAATTAAATAAATCCAACACTCATATTTGAATAATGAACATTTCTGCTTTATTTATAAAATCCTTACAGACTACTTGTTCTTTTTAACCGGAAGCCCTAAATCATAATACGAGAGGTGTTCATTTGTAGTGTGTATTGTAACCATTGAGAGACATAGGTCTGAAAACTAGTTGTAGACTCAATAGTAGATTTTTTTTTTAATTAAGACTATTTTAAACTTGCTTAATTTGTTTTCCATTTGTTACGGAGCAATAAATGCAAATCGCTGCAAAGATGGATATCACTTTAGGTGTTATCCATGAGAAAGAAAATAATGGATGAATATTAACTGGATGCAGATGCAATGTGTAAGAATATGTTGACTGGCTGTCAAAAACTATGATAAATCCAACATATTTGAACATTTTTTTCCACCAAAACCAGCCAATAAAGCACATTCAGCTGAATATTCCAACATAAATCAGATATCATCAGATTTAAGCATATAATCTTTTTCTTTCTTAAACGGTTTTGTTTTACAATAACAGAAATAAAGTGTAACATGATCTCAATATCTTTTCTTATTAGAGCATATGTATTTTTTACTGATTATGTTAGCCTTTATCAGTAAACTTTAATAAATACCACCTTTGTAAATGACTATTTATTATTTCTCCCCAGTAAAGAATATCCTGTAATATCTAAAAGTATCATGAGACAACGGTTGGTGTCAAGTCATCCAGGGCAGCTGACAAGCAAGTCTGATCTTAATGCACTCCATGGTAGCCACCAAGGTTTACAGCATTATCAGTATGAGAATGGAGCACACATGCAGTTTGGTGCCGCTGATGCTCAAGATCTGCCACTCAACTCCTTTGCAGCTCAAAGGGACTCGGGGCTCTTCTATCACTGTTTAAAAAGAAGAGGTATTGTACTACTAGGTTGGGTGAATTTTTAATAATTGCTTGCTTACAGACATTGAATGAATCCCAAAATGTGACATGCAAACTTATGTGTGAAGTACAGTAGTTGCTTGTATTATCGTGAAACCAATATTTTAGTTGTAGTGTAAATCCATTTTCAGGAGCTTTGTGGATGCATTCCTCAATTGCCCAAGCCATTACCCTTGCAGCATCTCTCAAATTTAGTTTGAAACTTTCTATGGGAGAACTTATGCTCTAAAGTCTAAATCGCTAATAAACCATAATACATGTGCCAGAAAGTAGGAGGTTCCTTGGGTCCCTTTCTAGCAGTCATGGACTACTGATGTGGCCACTGTACCAGGGTTCTCCTGCAAATTTATTCGCTCACCTCTAATAATTAGAATTACACTTTACATTGAAAACTTATCCAGATGGTGGGTGGTAATCATGGTGGCCATTTTGATGTTGGCCATTTTGAATCCAACTTTATTTTTTGCAATGGGAAGAGGGTCATGTAAAACATCAAACTTATTGAGAATTTCATAAGAAAAACAATGGCGTGCTTGGTTTTAACATAACTTTATTCTTTCATAGTTATTACAAGTTTATGACCACTTATAAAATGTGTTCAAAGTGCTGCCCATTGTGTTGGATTGTCAATACAACCCTCTTCTTCCACTCTTGACACACTGATAGCAACACCACAGAAGAAACGCTAGCACAGGCTTCCAGTATCCGTTGTTTCAGATGCTGCACATCTCGTATCTTCACAGCATAGACAATTACCTTCAGATGTGTGATGAGGCAAACATTTTTGTGAATGGTGAAGTTACCAAACAAAACCACTGATATAGGTCTGACACTAACCCATAGTAGATAGATCCCTCTAAGACTGTTGGAGCACAAAAATTGATGATATGGTGTAGTATATTGGGTACAAAGATAGTGGGACCATTCTTCATCTATGGAAACCTCTATGCCATTGGATATCTGAAATTGCTACATGAAGCAAATCTTGATGTTTTGCATGGCCAACTTCATTTAGTGTTGCAGAATATTCCTCAGACAACTATGAATATCAATAACCTCTTTGATAGCCTGCTGAAGGCCCTCCTTGCTGCCATCTTGCTACTCCTCTGAAGCATAGCCACAGACCAGCTTAAACTATGTATGGCAATAATATAGCTTTGCATTGCATACAGTGATCAGACAATGCAAGTCTCCCATAGGGAAATTAATAGGGAAAGTAAAATATAGCTTTAAAAAAAGTTACATTTTGAATACTCTTCTCTGAGCACCCCACCCCCAATTAAAAATATGACATTGGTTATGGTACCAAGAGGATTATCACACGTATGTCTCCCATATCCAAAACCCCATAAAAATAATACATTTTACTAGATATGCAATAAAATTTCCTCATAAAAAAGCTAAAAAATACACTACTAAATCCCTAATAAATAATAAAGGGCTAAGGCTGCTTTCACATTGCGGATTTTTCAAATCCGATGCTGTCCGATCAAAATCGGACAGCATCGGATCCGAATTTGGCCCCATGCAGCCCTATGGGCATCGAACCGAATCGGATGTGCACTAAATGCCATCCGATTTGGTCCAATCCGATTTTGTTTTTATCGGTGCAAAAATCGGAGCTTGCTCCGATTTTGGCACCAAAATAAAATCGGACAAAATCGGATTGGACCAAATCGGATGGCATTTAGTGCACATCCGATCCGATCCCCTTTAACATGGGGCCCTATGGAGCAGGGTCCGAGGAAACATCTGATGTCTCCTCGGACCCGATTTTACTGTACTGAGCATGCTCAGTACAGTAAAACTGCTCCAAACTGGAGCGCAGGGGTTAAAAGAAAAAAAAAAGTTTATGCTCACCTCCCCCCGAGCCCCCACCATCTCCAGACGTCTTCCTGCAGGCTCCCGGTGGCTCCCGCAGGCTCCCGGTGGCTGCAGAGGTCTTCTTCATGTGTACAGGACCTGCGGTGATGTCACAGTCACGTGACCGCAGGTTACCATGGTGGAACCTGCTGTCACGTGACTGTGACATCACCGCAGGTCCTGTACACATGAAGAAGACCTCTGCAGCCACCGGGAGCCTGCGGGAGCCACCGGGAGCCTGCAGGAAGATGGCTGGAGACAGAGGGGCTCGGGGGGAGGTGAGCATAAACTTATTTTTTTTTTCTTTTTTTCAGCCCAGAGGCTACGATTTAATGCCGGAATCGGATGCCTATTTGGCATCCGATTCCAGGCATCAGAAGGGAGCCGATGCTGTCCGAATTTTTCGGACAGCATCGGCTCCCTTCAAAATCCTAATGTGAAAGTAGCCTAAGCAGGATAAAACAACTGATGGTACTATCTAACAATGGAGGTTGGCACCCTAATGATAAGCACAAATGGTACACCCACTCACTGTCAGCTGCTCCTTGAGTACTCTTTAAATCCCTAATAGGGTATAATATATATTTACTGTAGAAAGATATACTATAATATGGTACCGAACAATCAAGAAACAATGTATGTGTAACATACTTAGTCCTCCACACACTGCACGTCAATGTGTCTCCCCTCAAAATAACAGTTCATTGAAATATTTGATGGGAATCCATTGTAAGTTTATCAATCATTTTCTTCATGGGCTTCCTTATGGTCATTTGCTAAGCACAATAAATGCATACCCCCATTAAAATAAAGAACTGTAACAAATATACTGTATTTTTTGGACCATAAGATGCACTTTTGTTTCCCTCAGATTGTGGGGGAAAGTGAGGGGTTCGTCTTTATGGTACAAATATACAGGGCTGTGTTGGCTTTGGGGCTGTGCTGTACTGTGCTGGAAGGGAAGGTGGTCCTGGAGCAGCTGGAAAAGGCCAGAGCAGGCTGCAGAAGTATCCATTGTCACATGCCCCTGCTAATTATTCTACTGTAATATTCACTGCATCCCGCTGTTCATCTCTCAGTGCTGAAGCCGCCCTTAGCAGTGAGTGGAGGCAGTGTATATTACATGTACCGACGCCCCCCCATCATTGTATATGCCCCCCATCAGGGGATATTGCAGCCCCCCATCACTGGATAAGGCCCCACTTCTGCCACACACTTTAAAATAGTAAACGATGTAACATGCTTGTCAGCCGCTCCACTCCATCTCTACCTCTGCAGCTGCATCGATCTCTTGCTTGTCTGAGCATCCCTAGGGCATCCTGTCATGTGACCCGGCACTGCACAGTGATGTCATTGTTGCACATCCAGGTCACATGACAGGATGCCCTGGGGACGCAACATAGGAAGAGATCAATGCGGCTGCAGAGGTAGAGATGAAGGGTACAACAGACAGGTATTTTACACTGTTTATTATTTTAAAGTGTATGGCAGCAGGGGGCCATATCCAGTGATGGAATATGCAATATACCAGAATGGGGGTCATACACAGTGATGGGGTTGGGGCAATATTCCAGACTGGGGCATATCTAGTGATGGGGTTGTGCAATATCCCAGGATAGTGGACATATCCAGTGGTGGGGGGATACAATATCCCAAGATGGGGGGCAAATACAGTGATGGGGGTGATATATCCAATGATCGGGAGTACAGTATCCAGGATGGGGGTGTATATACCAGGATGGGAGGGTATATACTGATGGAGCTATATTCATGATGGAGGCTATATCCAGGATGAGAGGCTATATATCAGGATAGGAGGCTATATATCAGGATGAGAGGCTATAAATCAGGATGGGGACATATGTTACCTGGACGGGACAGGGATGGGGGCATTACTCCCATAACAGAGCCAACAGTAGATCACTACCCCATAGCAGTTAAGCAAAAAATGTGGTTATGATTAATATTTTTCCCCTACTTTCTCTCTAAAATCTGGGTGTGTCTTATAGTCTGGTGCGTTTTATAGTCTAAAAAAACGGTAAATATATATGGTTCTGCTTTGTCTCATAAATCCAGTTGATCAAAGACTGAAATAAATGAACACATACATTTAATATTTTAAAGAAAAAAAAGGTCAAAATGCCATAGTGGTGTTTTTTGTCCCATGTTTCATAAAAAAATAAAAAGTAATCAAAGTGTTGTATGTGCCCCAAATTGGCATAAAAAACTCTCAGCTTGCCATGCAATAAACAACCCTTAATAAATTGTTATTGCAGCTCTCTTGTCCAGCCACGGCAGCTGCCTCAATGGGTCTGCAGCTGTCTTTGGCTTGTCCTTGTATTTGGTATCATGCACAACGTCCTAGTTCTGCATTTTGACTCCGAGCTAGAGCTTGCAAGGCAGGAATTACTTTCATTACTTTCATTGTGACATTGATTGTTACCAGACACCTTGTCTACACCTTATGTGATGAAATTTTATTATAGTAGAGGTCTACCTGGTGTGAGAAGCCTGTGTGCACAGTGAAGAAACAAGAAGAGGTTGTTATGAGTGAAGCCACTAGATAGTGGGAGATGTGCAGAGGACCAAATGGGAGGGCAACAGTGGTGGGACAGGTGAACAGCGAAGTGTTACTTTGTTGTTGACACTTTTCCTGGTTCCTTATAAATCAACAAAATAGTTTCTTGCTGCCATTTAATTGAATTAACATGAAGAAAATCAGAAGAAATTGGATTTAGGAAAATCCAAACTCTTTGGAAAATTTGAAACAAATTTAATTAGCCACGATTCAATTCACTCACTCTACAACCTTATTATGTCAAAGCTAAAGTAGCAACCCAAGCTTCCAATCAAGGGCTAATAGAAGTGACACCCAACACTGTATAATGGGGATATCCAGGAATCACACTTATACCTTGTATTGTAAGATCAATGGTTACTAGGACTTCCTCAACTATGAGAAAGGAAAGCTCTGTACGCAACTATCTACAGTGCTGTGCAAGTTAATTGGGACACAGCAAGTCTTTACTTGTTTTTCTTGCATTAGTTTTACTATTGCTGATAAGTGTTTTATCAGTTCTTGGTGTCATTTTCCTTTTTCTTCCACATTTCCCTTTTCGTTTTGGAGAAAACAATTCAGTTCCATTGTGTGTGCAAATTATTCTTGAAACGGTAGATTTTCCAATACCAACGGTGGAAACGATTTCTTCAGTCAGACTTGTATGTTCATTACGAGTAATAATTCTAGACCTCTTCCGTCGAGTAACATCCATTTTTACAGGCACGAATCACACTGAGAGAAAACATACACTAAACCACTCCTCACAGAAACAAGCTCTCAACTGAAGCTGAGGGGGCAGCTAGCTGTTATTTTCTGATTAAAACCAGTCAAACCACATTTTGTTACTCAAGGTTGTACACTCACACCTGTTCAAAGCAGTTAAAACTGGTTTGAATCACTGACTGGTAACCCCAACTTACCATTTTACTAAAAAATGCTTTGTCCCTATTAATTTGCACAGCACTGTATGTCACATTGACTATGACTATGACATTGACTATGACTGAAACAGCAATGCACTGTTCCAGTCCCATGGGGACACAGGATTTTTTATTTTCATGAATGGTGGGAATCTTCATTGATGAGACACTTATCTTCTAATTTCTTAGATAGATGATGTGACTGTGTCTTAAGAACAACACCTTAGACCCCATTTACTATGGTGATTTGCTAATTGACAATTGATCTTAATTATTTTCCAGTGTTTACATGCCATAAAATATTTATGAAAATACATTAAAACTAACATTTAGTCTTGATCTTTAATAATCATAAACATCATTGTTATATATGATAACTCTTTAGATTACTGATTATGTTAAAACTACTATTTGTAGAGATGTCTAAGTTATCTTTGGTAAGTAGAATAGTTTTCAGTTTTATGTCTGGTCAACATTACCTTAAGATTTAGTTCTTTCTTTTACAGAGGGTGCACGTCACCTAGACCTTCCTTGCAAGCGATCTTATCTAGATCCCTCTTCTTCTATGGCAGATGATCACTACTTTCGTTCACCACCACCATATGACCAACAGATGCTAAGCCCACCTTACCGAAATGATGTGGCACCAAGAGATGCTTGTATGTACTCTACTTCTGGAGCTGAAATAGCTGGAGTATCGGGCGTTGAAGATTTACCTCCTCCACCACCACCTTTAAGTTGCAACATGTGGACTTCTGTTTCACCGTACACAAGCTATAGTGTCCAAACAATGGAAACTGTTCCATACCAGCCTTTTCCAACTCACTTTACCACCACAGCCATGATGCCTCGCCTTCCAACAATTGCAAGCCAAGGATCACAGCCACCAAGCGAATCCCACTTTAGTGTATACAATCAGCTTTCACAGTCTCAAGTACGAGAGAGAGTTCCAAGCTCATCCTTCCAACGTGAGAGAGTACACCCATCTTTATGTGAAAGAAAACCTCCATCACCACATATAAACACAGCAAATGAATTTTTATATTCCCAAAGTTTTTCATTATCCAGAGAATCTTCATTACAGTATCATTCCGGCATGGGGACTGTGGAAAACTGGACTGATGGATGACTGCACTTACAACATTTATTTAAGAAATAATCTATTGACCCAGACAATCTGATCTGTTAATACCTGTGGGTAGCCTGCACTTCAGTAAATGTTCACGTATGAATGAAACAAAGAGTTATTTTTAGTCGAAACAGGGTAATCACCCCATCTAGTTGTTTTGCTGTGGTTGACTCATTTGAGTTAACCAACACTGCTCTAATAGCAGAAAATACATCAAACTAGTAGAAATTGCCTGGAATCACTAAAATTTTGCATGCTGAATAGCTATTTATACCTATATATATGTGTATATGTATATATATTTTTAAATATATATATCTATCACAAATGCAAGCCACATGTCCAATGAAGCTTTGCTTATAAAGATGAGATGCTTAATAAAATTGTGAATGTTACCAATGTTCATCGAGACATCTATTTAAGATTTTTTTAGAATGATATAAGAAAAATACAAAGGTTTGCGTGAGAATTATGACATTTATATATATAAATATCTATGGGAAGACACTTTATGAGAAATCTAGCTAACGTCAAACAAATTGGAAATGTTTCTCTTCTTAAATAGCATGGACTTTACTAAATGAAAAGATAAAAAGACAGAAGACAATTGTGGATGACCTCATACGTCTAGTTGTCTTTTCATTGATCTCTGCCTACAGTATGTTTAGATGACAGTATGAATTTCTGAAACTAATGTAAAAACTAGATTATATTGTTCTTTTGTACTTTCTTCCATCACTCTTACATTTTACAAAATGGCACCAACATTTTCAGATATATTTCCAGGGTAGAATAGCTCTCTTTGACTGGCCATTTTTTTCTGCTGAAATAGTAAAAAACATTAAACTTATGTTGAAATTATGACTGATTGACTAATTGGTTATTGCATCCCTATATGCGCATATGTAAAAATAAAAAATATTGTAACATGATCAGAAACAGAACTGACAAAACCAAGTATTAAAGGGTTTTCCAGACCTAAGATATAATGTATCACCTTTTAATTTTTATCAAAATCAGATCAGTGGGATTCAACACCTAGAATTTCTACAGCTCAGCCGATACCTGGTCCAGTGTCAAGGCTTTGCATTTCCTGGGTGCAGTAGCTCAGTAATTATAATCTGAGCTATGGCACCAGAGAATGGTCACTACACAAAGTAAGGAACTGTCATTTTCTGGCCCTGCACTTACAGTTCTTAACTAAGAGTTTGGTGTGCTAGGTGTCTAACCCCACTAATCTAATATTAATAATCTTTCTCGATAAAAGTGCATAATATGTTAGCCCCAAACAACACCCTCAAAGGCTAAGTATCTGACCCCATTAATCTGATAATAATAATCTTTTTCAAGGAAAGAGCATCAAATTGTTAGCACCAAACAACTCCTATAAAGACTATTTTGGAGCACTAAATTATTTAAAAGGACCTATAACTGGATTTTTTATTTAAACTTGCTCCTGTTGGCACTGTTCCAGATTCTGAGACAAGTTTTCTTTTTTCTTTTTTGCTGTGCCTCTCTGGTCCAAAGTTATTCCCCTCTGAAATATTAAAGATAATAAAGTTACCTTCAATCAACTGGGTGTATACAAGAACTTTAGGTTTTTCTCCATTGATTCTCACCAACGAATAACAGCCATGCCGAGAGAGAAGTTCAGTGGTAAATGTCCAGTTGACTAAAGGGAAAATTGGCACATTTATTACTGAAAACATAACTGTGGAAGAAAGTAATACAAGGATAAAAGAAAAAAGGGTTTCATAATTAATGGAGCAGTTCATAGAGGAGAATCCAGAAGGAATGAAGGGCGCTCCAATTAGCCAGTTCATGAGGAGAATCCAGGAGGAATGAAGGGTGCTCCCATTAGCCAGTTCATAGAGGAGAATCCAGGAGGAATGAAGGGCGCTCCCATTAGCCAGTTCATAGAGGAGAATCCAGAGGAATGAAGGGCGCTCCCATTAGCCAGTTCATAGAGGAGAATCCGGAGCCAATGGAGTAGCACTAATAGAAAGTAAGACTCAGATTAAATGAAAAAGTTGAGTGAAAAGGTCCTCTTTAAAGGCACTGTACAGATGAATCATGGACACAAAACTCTTATAAGTCAATGTTTTTTAGGCATTAATAAAGAGTCAACAAGAGTCAATCAAAGGATTGCAATTTTGAGCAGCATATATACATGTATTCGACTAGAACACATCCATTTCCTTTTTATTCTGAATATAATAGTTTTATATGAATTTGTTGTCTCAGCTAAAAAAAAACAACTCTCCAGTTAAAATAAAAAAAATTGACTATACAATAAATTACATCACCTGTGATCATCATATCAAAGACCAGTGAAGAGGAGGGCAGGTCTGTGACTTCTTGGAATGCCCAAAATAAAGCACCAGCTATTTAGATAGATGCAATTGGGGACCCAAAGCTGACAAACTGCAAACAGGATGGTTTAAAAGAATGACACCAGGTACGGTATGTTAATTTTACATGTGATATGTAGAGTTAAATTTTCATTTTTGACACAAAAGACACTTTTTAAAACATAGACTAGTTGTATTTTTTCAACGTTTTAGCTCCTTGATTTCCACCATAGGAAACTATTATGGTACCTTTACACGCCGCTACAGAAGGTTGGAAACAACCAGGTATCTCACGTGCACGAGCACGTTCCAACGGTTGCAAACGGTACCCGATACCTCCTTTACACGCCGCTACAAAGTGCTCTACAGAAGGTTTAATCTATCTCTGGAGGCACCGCCGGGTGCCACCAGTTACCTTCTGTAGAGCACCGTCCCTCATTTATATGCCGCTACAGAAGGTAATATGGGAGGACCTGGGGCAGCAGGGACAACACATAGGCATGCCAGAATTGTGGATTACGAGACGCTCGTATGATGATTGGACAAAGCAATAGCATCATGATTGGCCAGCCACCGCAGGAAGGCTGGCTAATACATGATGCTATTGCAATTGTGTAGTGTGACTGGTCAGCTCCTTAAATATGCCGCCCTATGCAGCGACAACCAATCGTAACGCAGGAGCTTCCACCAATGATCGCTGAAGGGGGGCGGTTTCCCGGAGGCTGTGTCACGCCCCAGGGAGTTAACTAGGTGACGAAAAAACCTTCCTGTACCTCATTTAGACGCCGCTACTTCGAGTTGATTTGACGGTGCAAGATACATTTGTCTCCGACACCCAGTTGTTTCCAACCTTCTGTAGCGGCGTGTAAAGGTACCATTAATGCTACAAAATATTGTGTTTTCAGCTGTGGGTGACAATTGACTTCATCAACCTGTCTTAAGATTACAATGCTCTTTTGTTTGCATGAGTTTAAATGCCTGCAACCATATTTCAGAGTGGTTTTGAAATAAAATACAGAAAATCAGATAAGAATATGAACTCCATATACAGAGCTAACATAAATGAATACACTGTCTTTAAAAAGGAAGATTTTAATCAATATCTCACTGAATACAAGAACAATTTCCACAATTTTGACAATACTGATGCTCATAAAAAACGTTATTGAACCTATAGCATGAACGTAATGTTAATAACCCAAGTGCTTCTCAATAAATCAGAATATCATTAAAAAGATAACTTATTTCAGTAATTGAAGCCATAAAATTAAATACATCTATTATATAGAGCAGAGGTCCCCAACTCCAGGCCTCAAGGGCCGCCAACAGTGCAGGTTTTCAGGATTTCCTTAGTATTGCACAGGTGCTAATGTGATCATCTGCACAGGTAATGACTCCAAGCCCTGTGCAATACTAAGGAAATCCTGAAAACCTGCACTGTTGGCGGCCCTTGAGGCCTGGATTTGGGGACCTCTGATTGTTTGTAATTACAAACAATGATTTATTTCAACTGTTTATTTCTGTAAATGTTGATGATTATGGCTTATAGCCAATGAAAACCCAAAAGAAATTTATGTCAGAAAATTAGAATGTTATATAAGAAGAACTGGAAAAAAAATATTTTTAACAATAAATGTTGGCCTAATTAAAAGTATGTATAGTAAATGCACTCAGTACTTGTTTTGGGCTCCTTTTGCATGAATTACTTCATCAATATGGCGTACAATGGAGGCAATCAGCCTGTGGCATTGCTGAGGTGTTATGGAAGACCAAGTTACTTTGAGAGCAGCCTTCAGGTTGTTTGTATTGTTGGGTCTGGTGTCTCTCATCTTCCTCTTGACAATACCCCATAGATTCTCTATGGAGTTTAGGTCAGGCAAGTTTCTGGCCAATCAAGCACAGTGATACAGTGGTTAGTAAACCAGGTTTTGGTACTTTTGACAGTGTGGATAGGTGCCAAGTCCTGCTGGAAAATGAAATCTCCATCTCCAAGAAGCTTATCGGCAGAGGTAAGCATGAAGTGCTCTAAAATGTCCTGGTAGTCAGCAGCTGTGACTTTGGTCCTGATAAAACACAGTGGACCTACACCAGCAGATGACATGGCTCCCCAAACCATCACTGATTGTGGAAACTTCACACTAGACTTCAAGCAGCTTGGATTGTGGCCTCTCCCCTCTTCCTCCAGGCTCTGGAATCTTGACATCCAAATAAAATGCGCAATTTCCTTTCATCTGAATACAAGACCTTGAACCACTGAGCAACAGTCCAGTTCTTTTACTCCTTGGCCCAGGTAAGATGCTTCTTGTGTTGTCTAGTGGTCATGAGTGGCTTGACACAAGGATTGTGACAGTTGTAGCCCATGTCCTGGATATGTCTGTGTGTGGTGACTCTTCAAGCACTGACTCCAGCATCAGAACTCCTTGTGAATCTCCCCCGAGTTTTTGAAAGGCCTTTTTTTAACAATTCTTTCAAGGCTACAGTTATCCCGGTTGCTTGTGCACCTTTTTCTACCACAATTTTTCCTTCCACTCAACTGTCCATTAAAATGCTTGGATACAGCACACTGTGAACATCCAGTTTTTTAACAATGACCTATTGTGGCTTACTCTCAAGTCAGCAGTCTTCCCCATGATTGTGTATCCTACTAAACCAGACTAAGGGACCATTTTTTTTTTTGAACCATCATTTTTATTGTTTCAAGAATATTAAAAATACAAACATAGCCACAGACGGAGAATAATATCATAAGTGGTTGACATTATAGCAATTGATATCTGTGTACAGAAAAAGTTCACTTTAAATAGAACTGTTGAGAGCGTAACAACATCTCAGAATCCCACCCCCCCCTTTCCCTAGATAACATCCTAGATTTGCTCAGGTTATTTCAACATTACTTTAATTATAATGATTGAGTGCCACCATTAGATTGGACATTTCAATTTGCCTAAAGTACCCCTCAAGTCCTCCATAGCATGCCACGCTGAGGACCTATGGGGTGTCATAAAAGCCGTGATTTCAGCATCGGTAAATTCTCTCTCTATATATACTCTCCATTTATGGAAAAAATTTTGTGATAATTTACTGGGGTTACTAAGTGTCTCTAGTGATTCGATTGCAAGAACATTTCTCAGGGAAGTCTTGACCTGAGTTAGATCAGGAGGGTTAAGATTAAGCCAGTGTTGAAGAAGAAGTCGTTTTGCTATAATTGCAATATAGTGAAATAGTACATGTGGCTGATCATCCCTCACCATATCTCCACAATAGTGGAAGAGCCAAAGCATCGGGTTCAGTCTTTCCAATCCCCCACATATCCCTTTCGCCCAGGTGTCGACTACCTTCCAGTATCTCTGAGAAGCAGGACATGACCAGAGACCATGCTCCAGATCTGTCATAGGAGCTTTACATTTAGGGCAGTTAACCCATCTTCCCAAGTTGGCCTGAGTAGGTGGTATGTTAAAACCTTGTATGGTCCCATGGATGATCCTAAATTGGGAATCTCTCTATCTTTCATCGTGGATGTAGCGTCTGACTGTCCCCCAGCCCTCTAAGATCTTTTGAGTAAGGTCAGGGTCAGTCAAGTGTTTCCTCCATTTAGTGAAAAGAGTCTTCCCTCTCGTTGGTCTTAGAATTTGTTGCAGCTTAGCGTAGAGAGAGGTAATAGATACGTCACCTTCGCTTATAGCTAGCAAGTCAGACCAAAGGTTGTTCTCCACCTCCCCCGCGATATCCAGCAATCGAGAGAGAAGATGATAATGTAACTGACGGTATTGTATGGCATGGAAAAAAGAGAGAGCATACGTGGACAGCACCTCTCATTCTGTCATCCACCTCTTTTCTCCCACATTCATAAGGTCTCCCAGGGTCCTGATACCTCTCTCCCTCCAGGCTTCAAATAGAGAATTTTCACGACCTAGTGGAAAGGCCGGGCATCTCCAAGGGTTGAGTGATTTTGAGACTCTCCAAGACAATTTTAGTTTTCTCCTTATTCCCTTCCACGCCATAATCGTGTCTCTATAGATAACGGTATCTTTAAGGGATTTAGGTAAGCATGGTAGCGGTGAGTGTAGCAGAGCAGATAGGTCCCAGGGTCTGGCAAATTCTCCCTCCACAGCTATATTGGAGAACCTATTAGTACCTTTAATCCAGTCAAGAACATTGCGTAAAATGCACGCTAGATTATATCCTCGAACATCCGGGAGTTGGAGACCTCCCTCCTGTTTTGACTGCATCAAGACACCAAAGGCCAACCTGGGTTTCTTCCCCCTCCATAGAAATTTCGAGAAGACTTTGTTTAACTTAGCTATATCTGTATGTTTTAACAGCATGGGGATATTCTGGAGCGGGTATAATAATCTCGCAAAACTAATCATCTTAAGCAGATGGCATCTCCCAGTCAGAGAGAGTGGTAGTCCAGCCCATCCCGCCAATTCCTTTTCGATTTTCGAAAGGATCGGGGCAAAATTAAGTCTATAGGTCTGGCTAGGATATCTAGCCAGGTGAATTCCCAAGTATTTTATGCTATCTTTGGCAACTGGAAGATCGTATAGGTGGGTGCATCGCGAGTATTTATTTCTCGGATTGATGAATAGAATCTCACATTTGCCCTTGTTTAGGCAAAAGCCTGAGTGTTTTCCCAATCTTTCAATATCTTCAAGGATGTGACGGAGGTCCCTTTCGGGATTTCGGACATAAAGAATAATGTCGTCAGCGAAAAGGGATAGCTTGACCTCTCTTCGCCCCCACTTTGAATCCTTCATAGGTATTAATATTCTCAAGGTATAAGGCCAGAGGTTCTATTGCTAAATTAAAGAGGAGGGGGGATAACGGGCATCCCTGCCTCGTTCCCTTCTGAAAGAGGAATGAATCTGATAAGTACCCGGGTGTGCTAATGCAGGCTTTTGGTCTATGATATAGGGCCTGCAGATATTGCCTAAAAGGCCCCACAATTCCAACAGAGTCCAGGACCCTACCCAGCCATGACCACCGCACATTATCAAACGCTTTTTCTGCATCTAGGATGATCACGCTGGGTCCCTCCCCTCCGATCCTGCTCTTTTCCCCATGACGTCAAGCAAGAGCATCGCTCTTCTAATATTAGTAGTAGTTGATCTTCCCTTAATAAATCCCGCTTGGTGAGGGGGTATCAAGCTAGGCATTACCGTCGCCAGTCTATTGGCCATTATCTTTGAAAGAAGTTTAAGGTCTTGATTTATTAGTGAAATTGTTCTGAAACTCGCTGGATCCGTTGGTACCTTACCGGGTTTGGGGATAAGTTTAATATATGCCATATTCATTCTTTCCGGTATAGGAGCCCCCTGTAATATTGCATTAAACAGGTCACGTAGGATAGGAGAGACTTGTTCTTTTAAGGCTTTAAAAAATGCACCGTTATATCCATCAGGACCTGGCGCTTTGCCTGGATCTATATTTTTTATAGCGTTGTCTATTTCCTCCACAGTGACGGGACTGTTTAGAAATTGTTTGTCCTCTTCTGAGATACCTGGTAAACGAATTAGGTGCAGCCAATCGGCCCCCTCAGGCATATCAGTGTCACTATCCGAGTAACGAGATGCATAAAATTTTCCTAGTGCCTGGGTTACATCTTTCGGGTAGTCCAGGTGTTACCATGTTTGTCAATTATAGTTTGGATGTGGGAAGGGGGGTATCTACCACGTGATAAACGTGCCAATAATCGACCGGCTTTATCCCCAAATTTATGTAGATTAAGTTCCAACCTATTTTTATATAGTCCTTCCCTCCTTCCTGCCCACATATCAAAATTTTTCTTGGCCTGTAACCAGTTCTCTCTATCAGGGTCCGCCATCGTGCTTTTATAACGAGAGTACGAGTTCCTCACCTCAAGACTAGCCATAACAAATTGTTCTTTTATCTTTTTCTTTATCCCCATGCTGTAAGCCATCACATGTCCTCTCATGACCGCTTTCGCTGTTTCCCAAAACAAGCCCGGGTCTGAGCGATGGGCTTCATTGTCATTTGAGTAGAGAGTCCACCATTCTCTAAGGAGGGCGACGAAGTTTTCCTCTCTGGTAAACGTGTCAGGGAAACGCCACAAATAGTCGGTGCCTTTCTCATAAGCATCTTTAGTTTCCAACACCAGTGGGCTATGGTCAGATATTACCATGTCCTCAATTTTAATTTCAATCACTCTTTGTAGTAAGTTGGGTGAGGTGAAAAACATGTCTATCCTCGACCAAGACCCATGTGGGTGGGAAAAATGGGTGAACTCCCTATCCAGGGGGTGTACCGTCCTCCACACATCACTCATATCAACATCTGCAAAGAGGGATTCTAGAAAGCTCGTTGGTCCTACTTCCCCTGGGTCTCGAGCTGTCCTCGGTGGGGACGTGGAGTATTTCCTATCCTCTTCTGTCCGTAATACCATGTTAAAATATCCCCCTACTATTCTATTGTGACCAGTGTCAGTTAAAATTTTGGTTTGTATTTTTTGGAAGAAGGGCTTCTGTTTCTCGTTTGGAGCATATACATTGTAAATGGTGAAGACATCTTTTTGAATTTGTATGGTCATTTGGATCAGTCTGCCCTCGTCGTCAGCTTGTGTGGACAAGACTGTATGCGCCAGGGACCTGTGAATTAATATTATAACTCCCGCTTTTTTCTCCACCGCCCCCGATCCATAGATGTCTCCCACCCATAGTTTCCTAAGATGGAAAAAGTCTTCAGAGGCCAGGTGGGTCTCCTGGAGCAGGGCAATGTCTGTATGCAATCGTTTGAGATGGCGTAATACCATCATGCGCTTTGTTGGGGAGCGCAGACCCTTTACATTCCAGGAGACCCACCTAACCATCCGAACCTCCCCAGATTAGTATCAGTGAAGAGTAATTTAGCCCTAACCATAGGGGTTTTGCCCCCCGTAACCCAAACCAAAATAAAGTGGCTATTATACACAATACGAAACGGAGCATAAATAACCTGTTAAGGATGTCTCTAGGTTGTTCCCCTCCCCCCCATAACTTCCCCCCTACCCCAACCATCTCTCTACTTATCACCTGTCCTTGTTGCTAACTTCTCTTCTTCCCTTCAATACAACTCACGTACATACGCCTCGTGCCCCGCCGCAGCATCCTTCAATGAGTAGTTGTTAATACTTCTTTTGGTTACCCTTATCTCTTCCCCTCATCGGCAATAGAAATTGAGCATAGTAATAGTTCTCTCAACCCCTGCTCGTAAGATGTATTCTCTAATAGAAGTTGCCATCAATCCTCTGTTGCAGGGTTTTCAAAGTATTGTAGGCACAATAAAAGTGCATTAGTAAATAACAAATGGAAACAACAAGCAAGCGTTGTGGTGTTACCTTCAACCCCAATAGGTGACGTTTCATTTCACTCCCTCCTTTCCTAAAAAAAAAAAAAAAAGAGAAATAAAGGGGAAAGGGGGAACCAGAGGGGAGGGAGGGGGTAGGGGATAGGAGGAAGGGAAGGGGAAGGAAGAATAAAGTAATATAACAGTAGGAGGAAAGGAGGGGAGTTCAGAGCCTCCAAGTCAGTAGTGCAACTATTTCAAAGATCCTCTTTTCTTTATCACAAGTTCAGAAGAAATTGACCCAGCTGCCTCATTTCTTTTTTTGCCAGCGCGAGCCTGTTTGTCTCTGTTGCCTGGGTGTCGCTCCACCAGAAGCACCTCCGTTGTTCATGGTGTCTGAACGTAGCCTGTAGGATCTCACAGAATCGCGGTCTTCATCCACTCCTGGTTCTGGATCAGGGTTAGACGATACGCGTTGTAGATCAGTGTTGACCGTCGGAGGTGTTGCAGCTCTAGGTGAGCGAGAATTGTCCATAATCGCAGATAATGCTTTCCCTGGATCCGTAAAAGTCATTAGTGCGCCCTTTCTGGACTTAAACCGTAAAGTAGTGGGGAAATTTAATTGGAAACGAACGTTTCTCTTATGGAGTAGTGAACACGCTTCGCTGAAAGCTCTTCTTCGGCGTGAGACCTCTATTGAGTAGTCGGCGAAGATCAAAGCTCTATGTCCACGTATTGTTAAAGGATGCTTCCTAGCTTTGTAAGCCCTAAGGATCTCCTCTTTATCCCTGTGGTTCAGGAATTTAGCAATTGCGTGTCTCGGTTTAGTAGAGGATCCAGCGTGAGAGGGGCTATCTCTAGTTGTGGGAGCAGCTTCCAAAGGGTCTCTCGGGGGTCCAATTCTATGGGTACGCTCCGTCTTGCATCTGTGCAGTAGCCCTAGTGCTTTGGGGAGGTCTACTTCAAAAATTTCCTCCAGCTGGTTTGGCAGAATTGACTCTGGTAGGCCTACAATTTTGAGATTACTCCTCCTCGCCCTGTTTTCAATATCTTCTAGTTTTGTAAAGGCATAGTCAGAGCGTTTTTGCAAAGCTAGGACTTGTTCCTCTAATTCCTGTATTCTGTCCTCAGCAGCTCCAACCCGTGCTTCTGCTTCTTTAAGCTCCTGGTCATGGGTCTCAAGTTTTTTACTGAATTCTTTCGTAGTTGCAGCCACCATGTCAGCTATGGCTATTTTAAAATCCTCTGCCATGTGTGTGGCCAATTCTTTGGCCAGTGCTTTATAGTCCATGTATTGTGGGCCCTGTCTGCCTCCCGACTGCACACCTGGGTCTTCTCTCCTCTCATCCCCTGCATGCTCATGGGCTCTGTGTCCCTTGGTCTGTGCCTGGTGCTTCTGTAAGGGGGCCTCTAGTTGCAATAATAAGGGGGCTCCCAGTATCTCCACCTCGGTGTCTGTATTCACCACAATGTTTGCATTATTTGTAGTCCCCGGCGGCACATTACCTCCCAGCACGGAGGTGTCTTCCAGGTCTCCCTCCTCCTCAGCATCGCGGGCGCCATTGCTATCAGCCGCGTGTGCGGGGGGAGGCCGGCAGCTCTCTCCTTTGCGGGTGACGTACCGGTCCATCCTCGTACCTGGGCGAAGGTCCGGTGTCCGGGGTGAGAGTCCTGTTGTGCCTATGGTCCAGGGGGGTCAAGGGGAGGCTGGATGAGTCCGGATTGCCGCGGCGGGACCCGGAGCGCCGTTAGACGCGGCTGCTCATGATGGCGCCGGAACCGGAAGTAAGGGACCATTTTAAATACTTAGTAAGCCTTTGCAGGTGTTCTGTGTTAATTATTCTAGTTTGGCTTTATGATTTCCATTGGCTGTAAGCCATATTCATCAACATTTACAGAAATAAACAACTGAAATAGACCACTTAGTAATGCCTCTATATATAATATGTGTTTCATTTTTTGTATTGAATTACTGAAATAAATTATCTTTTTGATGATATTCTACTTTATTGAGAAGCAATTGCGTATCTTTCATCACAAAATCTTCAGTTTTACTTAAATTATTTAGTAAAAAAATGGATACACCTCACATAAAAATCCAACATGTAGCATTCTGTATGACCCCATGATTTTAGGGAAAGCACCAAGTCTTCTAAGCATGGAATAAACAAATTGTAGACATATAGCAACATCTATCTTTTGCCATTCTTTAAGAATTACTTAATTTATGATGGGTGGAAAGTGATGCTTTACTTGTCTCCTCAGAAATCCCCAGAGGTGTTGGGTTGCTTTCAGATCAGAAGACATACTTCACAACTGAATCACCTTCACCTTGTTCCTCAGAAATGTAACAATGGCCTTAGATGTGTGTTTTGGATAATAATGATCTTTATTTATATAGCGCTGACATATTCCACAGCGCTTCACAATTTAGAGGTTCTTATTTAAACAATCATAAGAAACAGGTATCAGAGAATACAAAACAATACAATACAATACAATACAAAGCATAATGCAATACAATAATTAGAGCAAAATATGACAGCCCTGCTCACAAGAGCTTACAATCTAAAAATAAGGGGGGGTAACACAAACTACAGGTGCTTATTTACAATGATGGTATAGTCAACTTGAGAAGATGGGGAACAGAAAAAAGCAGTATACGAGGCCACCAACTGTTATTTGTGAACCACTTGAGACTGGTGGAGCGGATAGGCTAATTGTACTGTTGGATATGTGCACGTCCACCAAAGGCACAGAGTGATGGTAGCCCTTTTTCTCTCAACAAAGAGCATTACATCTCTGAATTCATTACAAAATCAATGAAATGTAGCTCTCCGACACAGTAGCACTCATGCAGCCACATTTAAGTACAGTGCCAGCACCAAATTTTACTATAGGCACAATGCATTTTTCTTTGCTCCACTCATCTTAGTAATTGCTACTTAGAAATATATTATTAATTTTAAGGGGCCCAGCGCAATCAAATATCCCCCTACCAATGGCTTATATTGTACATTAAAATTAAAATAGGTCACTGTTACTGATTAAGCGTTGATCGGATGTTTATTTAGACATTAAAACATTTTTCTAAAACATATAAAATCTTTAAAAATTATATTTACTATTTTATATATAGAACTAGCTGTGAGCCCGATGCAAATGCATCGGGATTCTAGAACGTGCATTAATTTGATTATAGTAGTTATAGCTGTTAGCCTGATGCAAATGCATCGGGTATCTAAAATATGTTTATTGTTTTTTTAAAGATTTTTAAATAATAATCGCATCATCAATAGCAATAATATAAGCCATAGCATTATTATTAGCAGTAATAGCAGTATTAATAGCATTATTAGCAGTATTATGAGCAATAATAACAGTATTAATAGCATTAATAGCATTATTATTAGCATTAATAGCATTATTAATAGCATTATTAGCATTAATAATAGCATTAATAACATTATTAATAGCATTAATAGCATTATTATTAGCATTAATAGCATTAATAATAGCATTATTAGCATTAATAATAGCATTAGTAACATTATTAATAGCATTAATAGCATTATTATTAGCATTAATAGCATTATTAATAGCATTAATAGGATAAATATTAGCATAATGCATTAATAGCATAATTAATAGCATTAATAGCATTATTAATAGCATTAATAGCATTATTATTAGCATTAATAGCATTAATAATAGCATTATTACATTAATAATAGCATTAATAACATTATTAATAACATTAATAGCATTATTATTAGCATTAATAGCATTAATAGCATTATTATTAGCATTAATAGCATTAATAATGCCATTAATAGGATAAATATTAGCATTAATAGCATTAATAGCATAATTAATATCATTAATAGCATTATTATTAGCATTAATAGCATTAATAGGATAAATATTAGCATTAATAGCATTAATAGCATTATTAATAGCATTAATAGCATTATTATTAGCATTAATAGCATTAATAGTAGCATTATTAGCATTAATAATAGCATTAATAACATTATTAATAGCATTAATAGCATTATTATTAGCATTAATAGCATTATTATTAGCATTAATAGCATTAATAATACCATGAATAGGATAAATATTAGCACTAATAGCATTAATAGCATAATTAATAGCATTAATAGCATTATTAATAGCATTAATAGCATTATTATTAGCATAAATAGCATTAATAATAGCATTATTAGCATTAATAATAGCATTAATAACATTATTAATAGCATTAATAGAATTATTATTAGCATTAATAGCATTAATAGCATTATTATTAGCATTAATTAGCATTATATAATACCATGAATAGGATAAATATTAGCACTAATAGCATTAATAGCATAATTAATAGCATTAATAGCATTATTAATAGCATTAATAGCATTATTATTAGCATAAATAGCATTAATAATAGCATTTATTAGCATTAATAATAGCATTAATAACATTATTAATAGCATTAATAGCATTATTATTAGCATTAATAGCATTAATAGCATAATTAATAGCATTAATAGCATTATTAATAGCATTAATAGCATTATTATTAGCATTAATAGCATTAATAATAGCATTATTAGCATTAATAATAGCATTAATAACATTATTAATAGCATTAATAGCATATATTATTAGCATTAATAGCATTATTATTAGCATTAATAGCATTAATAATACCATGAATAGGATAAATATTAGCACTAATAGCATTAATAGCATAATTAATAGCATTAATAGCATTATTAATAGCATTAATAGCATTATTATTAGCATTAATAGCATTAATAGGATAAATATTAGCATTAATAGCATTAATAGCGTAATTAATAACATTAATAGCATTATTATAAGCATTAATAACATTATTATTAGCATTAATAGCATTAATAATAGCATTATTAGCATTAATAATAGCATTAATAACATATTAATAGCATTAATAGCATTATTATTAGCATTAATAGCATTATTATTAGCATTAATAGCATTAATAATACCATGAATAGGATAAATATTAGCATTAATAGCAATAATAGCATAATTAATAGCATTAATAGCATTATTAATAGCAATAATAGCATAATTAATAGCATTAATAGCATTATTAATATCATTAATTAGCATTAATAGGATAAATATTAGCATTAATAGCATTATTAATAGCATTAATAGCATTAATAGGATAAATATTAGCATTAATAGCATTAATAGCATAATTAATAGCATTAATAGCATTATTAATAGCATTAATAGCATTATTATTAGCATTAATAGCATTAATAATAGCATTATTAGCATTAATAATAGCATTAATAACATTATTAATAGCATTAATAGCATTATTATTAGCATTAATAGCATTATTATTAGCATTAATAGCATTAATAATACCATTAATAGGATAAATATTAGCATTTAATAGCATTAATAGCATAAATAATAGCATTAATAGCATTATTAATAGCATTAATAGCATTATTATTAGCATAAATAGCATTAATAATAGCATTATTAGCATTAATAATAGCATTAATAACATTATTAATAGCATTAATAACATTATTATTAGCATTAATAGCATTAATAATAGCATTATTAGCATTAATAATAGCATTAATAACATTATTAATAGCATTAATAGCATTATTATTAGCATTAATAGCATTAATAGTATTATTAATAGCATGAATAGCATTATTAATAGCATTAATAGGATTAATAGCATTATTAATAGCATTATTAATAGCATTAATAGCATAAAAAATAGCATTAATAGCATTAGTATTAGCATAAAGAGCATTAATAGCAATATTATTAGCATGAATAGCATTTTGAATAGCATGATTATTAGGCTTAATAGCATTATTAATTGCATTAATATGATTATTATTAGCATTATTAGCATTAATATTAGCATGAATAGCATAATTATTAGCATTAATAGCATTATTATTAGCATTAATAGCATAATTATTAGCATTAATAGCATTATTATTAGCAGTAATATTATTATTAGCATTTTTTTTTTAATTATTATTTTTTATGTAATTATTTATTATTTTTTATTTATTTTTTAATTATTTTTTAATTATTTTTTAATTTTTTTTTTTATTATTAAATTTATTATTTATTTAAAGTGAGCCTGAGGCTGAGACCCAGTTCTCTTTCAGGTCCGCTGAAAGGGCTGATATTATTAGCATATATTTAATTTTTTTATTATTATTTTTATTTAATTATGTATTGTTTTTTATTTATTTTTTTATTATTAAATTTATTATTTAGGCTGAGACCCAGTTCTCTTTCAGGTCCGCTGAAAGGGCTGATATTATTAGCATATATTTAATTTTTTTATTATTATTTTTATTGAATTATTTATTATTTTTTATTTATTTTTTTATTATTTTTTAATTATTTTTTAATTATTTTTTTTATTATTAAATTTATTATTTAGGCTGAGACCCAGTTCTCTTTCAGGTCCGCTGAAAGGGGTGATATAATTAGCATATATTTAATTTTTTTATTATTATTTTTATTGAATTATTTATTATTTTTTATTTATTTTTTTATTATTTTTTAATTATTTTTTAATTATTTTTTTTATTATTAAATTTATTATTTAGGCTGAGACCCAGTTCTCTTTCAGGTCCGCTGAAAGGGCTGATATAATTAGCATATATTTTATTTTTTTATTATTATTTTTATTGAATTATTTATTATTTTTAATTTATTTTTAATTATTTTTTAATTATTTTTTAATTATTTTTTTTATTATTAAATTTATTATTTAGGCTGAGACCCAGTTCTCTTTCAGGTCCGCTGAAAGGGGTGATATAATTAGCATATATTTAATTTTTTTTATTATTATTTTTATTGAATTATTTATTATTTTTAATTTATTTTTTTATTATTTTTTAATTAATTTTTAATTATTTTTTTTATTATTAAATTTATTATTTAGGCTGAGACCCAGTTCTCTTTCAGGTCCGCTGAAAGGGCTGATATAATTAGCATATATTTAATTTTTTTATTATTATTTTTATTGAATTATTTATTATTTTTTATTTATTTTTTTATTATTTTTTAATTATTTTAAATTTTTTTTTTTATTATTAAATTTATTATTTAGGCTGAGACCCAGTTCTCTTTCAGGTCCGCTGAAAGGGGTGATATAATTAGCATATATTTAATTTTTTTATTATTATTTTTATTGAATTATTTATTATTTTTTATTTATTTTTTATTATTTTTTAATTATTTTTTAATTATTTTTTTATTATTAAATTTATTATTTAGGCTGAGACCCAGTTCTCTTTCAGGTCCGCTGAAAGGGCTGATATAATTAGCATATATTTAATTTTTTTATTGTTATTTTTATTGAATTATTTATTATTTTTTATTTATTTTTTTATTATTTTTTAATTATTTTTTAATTATTTTTTTTATTATTAAATTTATTATTTAGGCTGAGACCCAGTTCTCTTTCAGGTCCGCTGAAAGGGCTGATATTATTAGCATATATATATTTTTTTTATTATTATTTTTATTTAATTATTTATTATTTTTTATTTATTTTTTTATTATTTTTTAATTATTTTTTAATTATTTTTTTTATTATTAAATTTATTTGTTCCCATTGAAATACATTAGCGGTGTGTCGGCGATTTTATGGCCGCCGACCTGGTTCTATTTGTCGGCCCTAAAATCACGGACACACCGCTAATGCATGTCTATGGGCAGTGAGCTCGAATTCTGATTGGTCGGCGACCAATCCGAAATCGGGCTGACTGCCCATAGAGATGCATTAGCGGTGTGTCCGCGATTTTAGGGCCGACAAATAGAACCAGGTGGCCGGCCATAAAATCGCCGACACACCGCTAATGTATTTCAATGGGAAATGAGGGGCTCTTCTGATTGGCTGAGGGCAGTAGACAGCGACCAATCAGAAGAGCCCCTCACATCTCATTAAGATAGAATGGCGGATTTGTCGTCCATTCTATGTTAATGATAACTGAAGAGGACGTCAGAGCTGGAAGTTGGCGGAAAGAAGACAGAAGATCCCCGGGGCCGGACGAAGAGGCAGAGATGGCGGAAAGAAGAGAGAAGACCCCCGGGGCCGGAGGAAGAGGACGCCTGGCCGGACGGAGGACTTGTGGATCGGACGGACGATCAGATGACTAAGAAGGCATGTAAGTGATCGACAGGGACGTTAGGTTAGGGGACTGCGAGGGCTTCGGGTGTAGGGCTTTAGGTGTTAGCGACAGCGGCGGGGGAAAGCGACGGGAGCTTAGGAGGCGGCGGGGCTTAGGGGATAGGGGGTTAGGTGCGGCGGACTTAGACTTAGGGGGTAGGGGCTTAGGTGCGGCGGGGCTTAGGGTGTAGGGGCTTAGGTGCGGCGGAGCTTAGAGGGTAGGGCTTAGGTGCGGCGGGGCTTAGAGGGTGCGGCGGGGCTTAGGGGGTAGGGGCTTAGGTGCAGCGGGGCTTAGGGGGTAGGGGCTTAGGTGCGGCAGGGGGTAGGGGCTTAGGTGCGGGGCTTAGGGGGTAGTGGCTTAGCTTAGGTGCGGGTTCGGGGATAGGCAGTGGCATAGGTGCGGCAGGGGGTATAGGTGCGGCAGGGGGTAGGGGCTTAGGTGCGGGTTAGGGGGTATGCGGCGGGGCTTAGGGGGTAGGGGCTTAGGTAGGTGCGGCAGGGGGTAGGGGCTTAGGTGCAGGCAGTGGCTTAGGTGCGGCAGGGGGTAGGGGCTTAGGTGCGGGGCTTAGGGGGTAGTGGCTTAGCTTAGGTGCGGGTTGGGGGATAGGCAATGGCTTAGGTGCGGCAGGGGGTAGGGGCTTAGGTGCAGGCAGTGGCTTAGGTGCGGCAGGGGGTAGGGGCTTAGGTGCGGGTTAGGGGGTATGCGGCGGGGCTTAGGGGGTAGGGGCTTAGGTAGGTGCGGCAGGGGGTAGGGGCTTAGGTGTAGGCAGTGGCTTAGGTGCGGCAGGGGGTAGGGGCTTAGGTGCGGGGCTTAGGGGGTAGTGGCTTAGCTTAGGTGCATGTTCGGGGATAGGCAGTGGCTTAGGTGCGGCAGGGGGTAGGGGCTTAGGTGCAGGCAGTGGCTTAGGTGCGGCAGGGGGTAGGGGCTTAGGTGCAGGCAGTGGCTTAGGTGCGGCAGGGGGTAGGGGCTTAGGTGCGGCGGGGCTTAGGGGGTAGGGGCTTAGGTGCGGCGGGGCTTAGGGGGTAGGGGGGTAGGGGGGTAGGGGCGGCGCACTGAGGGGGTGGCTAAGAGCATGGGGCTGTAGTGTACAGCGCTATGGTATATTACAGTCCCATGGGCATACGCCTGTCAGGCATAAAGCGTATGGGCATGGGACTGTAGTATAGCATAGCGGTGTATGTTAGCGACTCGCCACAGCGCCATGCTCTTAGCCACCCCCTGTGGCTTTGTTAGCGACTCGCAATGCCCGCTTCGCGGGCATTGCTTCGCAAATCTGCAACGACTCGCAATGCCCGCTTTGCGGGCATTGCTTCGCGAGTCGCCGTGGCAGCGTAGCGGCCACGGACAGAGTCCAGGAGATGAAGCCTGGACTCGCTAACAAAGCCACCGGAAGTAGCGCCGCTCCGACGGAAGTCAGTTACGGCAATTATATAATAGATGTGGTATAGAAGTCCACAATGTGTTTTGTCAACTGTTAGTATGTTGTACAACAAATCTTCTATGTTGGATTCCAATCCTAGGTGGATTCTCTTTATCCGTATGTGAGGTCCTTAAAGGATATATTGTGTAATCACTTACTTGAATCAGCGCCGGGCACCGCTGTAATCCTCATCCCCTTTCCTGGGGTTCATGCTCTAATTAGGGAGCTCCTCCTGAGGCCGCCTGTCAGTACTGCTCACTGACTTCCTCGAACACCGTGTGGTGCACTTCCAGTTCACAAAGTTCATGCAGCCATAGCAACGATAAACAAGCGACAGCACTCAACGGGCTTCTGAAATCTCTTTATTGATTAAAATACAGCGGTTTTCTGCAGCCTCACATGGGGGTGTGGGGGGAGGATGGGGAGTCCTCTGAAATGAGGGACTGTTTCACGCCACTCACGAGCGTTTCTACAGGTAAAAACCTCTTCTTCATCTGTTTGTTAGTAAACATAACAGCATCAATGAATCCATCCCTAAGAACAACAGATGAAAAAGAGAACATGGAGAAATGTAGTGATCATTAGTATTAAGGCAGGATATTGTATACACAAGACTATAGGGATAACCCAGAAATAACATCATCTAATACACAGGACATAAACATATAGTTTATAGACCCAAAAATAGGAAGCTGAAGAACTTCATAAGACCACAAGTAGTACTAACAACATAGTTAATGATACTAATCCCAAAGGACAGTGTTCAATGGAAAACGTGAAAGTGGTAAGGGGACAGAAAAATACTTTCTCATCAGAAAAGATATAGGAATATATAGTGAACAACTTCAATCTAGGGGAATAACCTTACAAATAAAAGAGTGGGACATTAAACAGCGGTTTTACAACAGACACCAACCCACTAATATAATCACGGCACAACATAGCAAGTAAATGACAACAATTATATACGAAGAAGTGAAGGAGGGAGGAAAGCCAAGCAGGCAGCATCGCAAAGATGTGAAAGCAAACCGAAAGTGAAAGATATTTGTGATACATTACAGATGATAAAACTGATAAACACAGGAGGACAATATTGGCACGAATAGACACACACAATTAAAGCATAAGCATAGTAGAATTATAACAGTGGTGAGGACACTTAATGATTGACAATAATCGGATTGCGCAGCACAACATTAAAGAGGAAAATCACAGGGAATAATAGAACTAAGGGTGCTTTCACACTAGCGTTAATTTGAAATCGCAGCAGATGCGGTGAAAATAACGCATCTGCCGCGATTACCGCATACCGGCTGCACTTGCGGCACGGTTGTGGCACGGTTGCGGCAAGCCCCATACAATGTATAGGCGGGCTTGCGGCAGGTGTGGCAAGTGCGGTTTTGGCACTTGCAGCAGGTGCGGCCGTGAAAAAAACGTGGCTGACCGCGTTTTTTTTCGCGGCCGCACCTGCCGCAAGTGCCAAGACCGCACTTGCCGCACCTGCCGCAAGCCCGCCTATACATTGTATGGGGCTTGCCGCAACCGTGCCGCAAGTGCAGCCGGTACGCGGTAATCACGGCAGATGCGGTTTTTCCACCGCATCTGCCGCGATTTCAAATAAACGCTAGTGTGAAAGCACCCTAAGACATCAAAAATTACAGACAGCAAAAAGTATTACAGGGTATAGCAAACATTGTATTTTTTGTGCATGGGATTTTAGGAGAGGCGTTTTTCATGGATGTTAGGCTAGATTCACATTTGCGCATGATGTGCGCTGTGAACGCAGCATACCTGAGCGCAGCAAGACGCAGGCACTATGCGCTCCTATGTTTAACATAGGAAAGCATAGTGCCTGTGTGTACCTGCGCTCAGCTGCGTTTGCGTTCGGCTGCACATAATTTATGCGCATGACGAACGCAAAATGTTGCATTTCTTGTGTGCAGCTATGTGCTTGCTTTATGCGCAAGCAGACAGCTGAGCACAAAAAATGAATGAAAGTGCATCTGTGCGCAGTGCCATCTGCTGGCAAGCGCACAGACGCAGCGGAAGATGACCTCCTCCGAGGTCATCTGCAGGTGCATCATTTCCTGTCGTTCTCTTCTTCTTTCCTCTCCTTTCTTCTTTTCTCTTCTTTCTTCTTCTGCTTTCCTCTTCTTTCTTCTTCTTCTTTCTTCTTCTTTCTTTCTCGCTGCCGCTGGTTTAAAATAGCCGGCGGGAAAGCCAGCGGTGAAAACACTTCACCGTCGTCTTTCCCGCCTCGCTAATTCAAATTATCAGCATTTGAATTAGTGGGGTGGGAAAGCTGGCAGTGAAGTGTTTTCACCGCTGGCTTTCCTGCCAGCTATTTTAAGCCAGCGACAGCGGTGGTGGCGCCAGAGAGGAAGAGATCAGCGGCGGCCACTGATTGGGTGGCCGGGCACACTCACCGTGCCATTTCATGTGAACGCATGCAGACAATCACTGCTGCATTCAATTGAAAGTGTTTGGTTCGGCACTGCATGCCATTTCTTTTGTAGTGTATGCCGTATTGTGTCATGGGAAACATTCATCCTGGTTTTGTTTTCTAGTTCTTTTTCTAATAGCAGTGAACTTGCATATTAATTTTCTTCACGTCTTATCATCAGAATATGTTCCTCTTTTGTACCTTCTATGATCAGCCTGGATATCTCTGGGAGATGGTTCAGTTTCAACATTGTAAAACATTTGTATCACTTTTGCCACAGTATTTTGAATGAGAAGTAAAACCTTGTTGATCTTCTTGTAGCCTTCACCTTTTTTCTTTCTCAGGTCTTGTGACAGTTCTCTTCCAAGTGGTGCCATTTCTGACAGCATGGAGTGGGAAGGGATTTTCTTCCCCTGTTTAGTAAATAATTAGACTTACATGAGGTTGAATTGTTTTAGTTTGAATTTTGGAGTCTAAAACTTAGCTTTGCTCCTAAGACTTTATTTACTGTGTACTCTTTGAAACATGGTCTTAGATAAATTTGCTAAGAAAAATAAATTTTTGGGTTTGCAAAATAACTTCAAAATCTTGCAAAAATCTTGTTTGCAATCATTGGCTCACATTTGTAGGAGTATTTTGTAGTGTTGTATCTAGGGATGGGCGAATCTACTCGCTAGGACTCGTTACTCGGCGAGTAGTAAGGGACTCGCAGGACTCGGTACTCTGCGAGTTTCCCAGTGATTACTCGCACGAGTCCAATGCAAATCAATATCAATCCTAGTTTTGTCAGAAACGCTGACAAAACTAGGATTGCCATTGTTTGCATTAGACTCGGCTACTGTGCCAGTGATAGCAGGGAAACTCGCAAATAACTGCTGTTTCTTTGCGAGCCGAGTCCAGCTGTCTTCTCTGTGCAGCTCCAGGGTCCTAGAGCCCGCCTGCTCACAGACATGATGTAGCAGTGCTGAGATTGTTCTCAGTCTGCTCATTCCCTGTGCAAAGACATCTATATTTATGCACAGGGGATGTAGCAGAGAGGACATCGCGTTTTGGACTGCGTCGGACGGAAGAGGATTTTTTTAATTAAAGATGGAGTCCCTAATGGCTTTTTTTTTTATTTCAAATAAAAAATGTTCTCTGTGTTGTGTTTTTTTAACCCTTTATTGGAGATTCTTAGTGGCTGGGTCAAACGTGGCCTGACATTAAGAATCTCGGGCTTAATACCAGCTTGTATAACAAAGCTGGTATTAACCCCTTTATTACCCAGCGTGCCACCGCCACCAGGGCCGCTGGAAGAGCGGGGTTCAGCGCCAGAGGATGGCGCTTCAATGAACGCGCCATCTTCTGGGGCGGCTGCGGGCTGCAATTTGCAGCGGGGGGTGCCCAGAAAGCTTGGGCCTCCCTGCGCTGCGGATTCCAGCCCCCAGCTGCTTAGCTGTACCTGGCTAGACATAGAAATTGCGCGGAGCCCCACGCATTTTTTTTTTTATTATTTAAAGGGAACCAACCACCTCGGATGACCCTCATACACTGTTAATATGTGCCCCTGCAGCCTAGTAAACCATTTGCAGCACTGTTTTTGTGTGAAAAGTGGCTGCAGTAGAAGTGAGATAATGATTTTATACACTTACATGCCTGCGTACTTGAGGGCGTCTCCCTGTGTGTGCTGGCACTTGTGGTCTGTGCTCATCATGTCTGCTCTCCCCTCCCTTATGCACGCCCCCTCTCAGCCTGCTATAGTGATGTGAGGCTGATTGCGTCATAAAGGGGCGGGGCTAAATCGCGGCATCCCGGTAGCCCCGCCCCTTTATGACGCAATCAGCCTCACATCACTATAGCAGGCTGAGAGGGGGCGTGCATAAGGGAGGGGAGAGCAGACATGATGAGCACAGACCACAAGTGCCAGCACACACAGGGAGACGCCCTCAAGTACGCAGGCATGTAAGTGTATAAAATCATTATCTCACTTCTACTGCAGCCACTTTTCACACAAAAACAGTGCTGCAAATGGTTTACTAGGCTGCAGGGGCACATATTAACAGTGTATGAGGGTCATCCGAGGTGGTTGGTTCCCTTTAATGAATTTCAGAGTCAGAGGCTCAGAGTCAGAGTCTTGGAGTCTCCTCAGAGTCGGAGTCTCAGAGTCGGAGTCTCAGAGTCGGAGTCGCCTCAGAGTCGGAGTCGCCTCAGAGTTGGAGTCGCATCGGAGTCGGAGTCGTCTCGGAGTCGTCTCGGAGTCGGAGTCGTCTCGGAGTCGGAGTCGTCTCGGAGTCGAGTCGGACTCGGAGTCGTCTCGGAGTCGGAGTCGTCTCGGAGTCGGAGTCGTCTCGGAGTCGAGTCGGAGTCGGAGTCGTCTCGGAGTCGAGTCGGAGTCGTCTCGGAGTCGGAGTCGTCTTGGAGTCGGAGTCGTCTCGGAGTCGGAGTCGTCTCGGAGTCGGAGTCGTCTCGGAGTCGTCTCGGAGTCGGAGTCATCTCGGAGTCGGAGTTGGAGTCATCTCGGAGTCAGAGTCGTCTCGGAGTCGGAGTCGGAGTCGTCTCGGAGTCGGAGTCGTCTCGGAGTCGAGTCGGAGTCGGAGTCGTCTCGGAGTCGGAGTCGTCTCGGAGTCGGAGTCAAAAAAATGCGTGGGGCTCCGCGCAATTTCTATGTCTAGCCAGGTACAGCTAAGCAGCTGGGGGCTGGAATCCACAGCGCAGGGATGCCCAAGCTTTCTGGGCACCCCCCGCTGCAAATTGCAGCCCGCAGCCGCCCCAGAAGATGGCGCGTTCATTGAAGCGCCATCCTCTGGCGTTGAACCCCGCTCTTCCAGCGGCCCTGGTGGCGGTGGCACGCTGGGTAATAGAGGTTAGGGCCAGCTTTGTATTATCAGCTGGCCCTAAGCCCGAAATTTATGGCGGTCACGCCAATATTAGACATGACCGCCATGAATTTCTATTAAATTGTTTTAAAAAAAAACACAACACAGAGACATTTTTTTATTAGAAATTTAAAAAAAAAGCCATTAGGGACTCCATCTTTAATTAAAAAAATCCTCTTCCGTCCGACGCAGTCCAAAACGCGATGTCCTCTCTGCTACATCCCCTGTGTATAGATATAGATGTCTATGCACAGGGAATGAGCAGACTGAGAACAATCTCAGCACTGCTACATCATCTCTGTGCACAGACATTCATGTCTGTACACAGGGAATGAGCAGACTGAGAACAATCTCAGCACTGCTACATCAGGCAGCAGGCGGGCTCTAGGACCCTGGAGCTGCACAGAGCAGACAGGACTCTTCTCTTATCTGTGCGAGTTTCCCAGCGATTACTTACAAAGTAAACGAGTCCAATGCAAATAAATGACAAAACTAGGATTGCTTCAGGCTGAAGCTTCCGAGACACATCTGCGATTTGTAAATCTCACACTACTCGCTATTACTCGCTTCCCCATTCATTAACATTGGACTCGCTAGACTCGCAACGAGTAGCGAGTCCTGGGCTCGGACTCGCTAGAGTCAAGCGATTCCGAGTAATTTAGGATTCGCCCATCACTAATGGTATCCCATATAAAGTGGGATATAAAACTAAAGGTTTACTTAAAAGTCTGTTTGGGGTCTTCTCACTTATGCTGAGCATTTTACAGTACTTGCGTAAAAATGTTTTGAAGATAGTTGTCTAAACTCTCCAATTTCAGTTGTACTTCAATCTGTGGGGGTCTCCTGACTTCTTGCCCTTATAATGGTTGGGAGAGAAAGTTCAGTTTGCATTCAAATGCCTGATTCCTATTTCAGCTCCCTCTTTCTCTCTTCTCCCAAGTGAAAATGTATCATAGATGTAAAAGTATATAGATATATTAAAAGTAAATTAAACACAAAAAAATGTTGACCTAATTCTATATAGGTTCTGCTTAAATCTAATTTCAGAAGCTTGTTAGAGGTTGTTTTGCTCAACAGGGCTGCTTTATGTACCTGGTCCTATCTTATACCTGGTCATGAGAGGCTTTAAATCAGTGCTAGTTTGAAAACTTTTGAAAGAATAAATAAATGGAAATGTCTGTAATTGTTATATTTATGCTCCTAGTTACATTTCTTTCTAAAAAATATTTAAGAAGCTCGTTAATATTTTTGGAAAACTTGTTTCATTCTATAAGTACTAATTTTAAATACTGTATATGGGTCGCCATAACTCAAAACTTCCCAATGTTCTTATGTTAGCATATGTAGTACAGTAACTTCATTCCAGAAGCCGGGCACCGCTGTGCTACTGGTCTCTCTGCAGGAAATCTTCTGCTTACCTCCGGAGCTCAAACCGACCGCTGGAACTATACCGCTCTGCTGACGTCCACAGACATGTGTTGTGAACTTCCAGTTTAGTAGTAATGATTCATGAGTATACAGAGTAGCAGCACTCACCGATCTTCTTGGACAAGCTTTTATTACTTTTTAAAAACACAGCATTTCAGCGGTTTGGGGGTGCTCACACAAGGGTGCAGGGGGGGATGGGAATCCACCTAACAACGGGCCATTTCACGCCACACACGGGTGCTTCATCAGGTCACTGCACAAAACTCAAGCATGCTTCCTGCCTTTTAATACACACCCTTCCTTAACCTATTAACCACTACCCAATACAAATAGACATCAGTGCAACACATGTCGGTATTAAAAAAAATCAACATAATAGTCTAAAAAACACATCTATACAGCATAAATATTAATATAAATCCCTATAGTGTTAACATAATTATGTGTATACCTTAAAATAGCAGTCTAAAACCCATAAATTTAATCTATTTTACAATAAATTAATTTTTCTTTAATCCTAAATTTATCTAGATTATAAAAATACACACGCTGCACACCGGACCGGAGGGCATGTTATCCCCCCAGTCCTTTGTGCTGATTCGGTCCGCGGCTGTCTGGGTCATCCCGGACAGCCCCGGACTGGATCACGCTGTAGTGTGAAGCGACCCTCAGTCCCTAAACATCTGGTTAGTACTTTACCCTACCCTTTGCTAATTACAAAGAGAGTTGCTTCAAACTTCAGAGCCAAAGAGCTGCCAAACTCTGATACAATGGAATGTAAGAAATTGGAAGGGCTGTAGACATGACTCTCCAATTAACTGGTGCTCACTAATAGCAATTGATATATTTGGGTCCCAATAAATCAAAACTTCTCAATGTTCTTGTCTTGGCATATATAGTACAGTAACTATGCAAGAATAACTATCCATATAAAATCTAAACCTCAGTCATATGCACAATGACTTCTCCTGTCTTCTGATTGAAAAGCAAGAAGTGCTTATCATATCTTGATGTTTAGTCCCTAAACTTCTGGTTAGTACCTTATCCTATCCTTTGCTAATGGGTAACATCAGTGTATGCTTTGAGTGCATATGTAAAACACTAGTTTGATTCTCCTTCCTATGATGAGAGTAGCTTTGTGCTTGTACCACTTTAGTGTCCTTTGTTATACCAACCACTCCTGAGTAGTGCAGTGAAGTGTTCCATAGTCAGATACATTGAGTTATGCTAGCACATGCAGGATTTTTGTAACTTGCCAAGCAGATTTAGAAGCCAGAGGTAGCTTAATGAAATCAATGAAAAAAATCTTGGAAAAAATCTTATAAAATAGACATGTGATGACTAGTTGAGGTTCTCTAGTACAAAACTAATTTCATGTTTGCAGATAAGATCTGGACAGTGGAAGAAATGTAAACACATCTTATTGATATATGGCGACAGAACTGCTGTTATAAAAGGATATCTTAGTAGATAAAACTACTTGAGACGGCTCCGTAACATGTGACATGGGTTGTAATAATTTTTCTGGACTGCACAGTTTCATTTGTCAGAATGACACAATATCAACACCCGACTAGACTACTGCTGCCAGCCTCCACCATACAATTTATGTGTGTAGTAAGGTTCTTGGCAAGCAACACAGAGCTGCTAATGGGATTTTTCTTTTGCTTGTTTTTCTTTATTTTATTCACTCTACGATGTGTCAGTCAGTGAATGCAGTTACAATGACTCACCAAAATGTTTCTGCACTGAAAAAAATATTAAATACATGAACCTTTATTTTAGAGTTCAATCGCTGTTTCCTCCCCACACCAAGGAATACATAGACAATGCTCGACTACAATAATATTCTACCCTGCCTGCAATTTTGTTATAATTTATTACAACAGCTATGATATATTACAATAACGTTAATAATTATAGTAGATAAACTCTGAAACCATGCAAAAAAAATGGCTTTGAGTGCTAAAATAGAAAACTCAAGAGGCATCAACAAATTCTGCAAACTGAAGAGTTCAGTTTTTAAAGGGGTTGCGTGATAACTAAAGGTTTCTTTTAAGTTTTAAAGCGTAACCACCATTTAAATTTTGATTTAGTAATAATTTTGAGCAATTGATTTTACTAAACTTTCGAATATACTTTATCAGAGAAATCTGGTGGAAAACCATTCATAAACCTTCCACAAGGAGTCCCCACTAGACTATGTGTGAAGCAGACATATGTTCATTATCAGTCAGATCCGTCTTCTCACTGAATACACGGCATGTAACCATATAAGGGTAAAGGGGCGAGGCCTACACTGTGTGCGAGCTCCTGACTGCACTTGGTGAGGAAACAATGTATGAGATTACTTCAGGCTACAGCACAGTTTCTAAGCAATGTCAGACTGTCTGGATGTCTGCAAACTCCTCTGCCCTTGGCACAAGCTTCTGATCTGTCATCTGGCTCCAAACAGTTTATTCAGGATCCCTGTTAACTCCTTCTCTGTTAGCACATCACACTGCTCCCTATCAGCCTGCTCTCAGAAGCTGTGGAAATACACACATGGTGCTGGCAGACACTGCTGGATGCCGGCCAAGCCCACACAGCCATAAAATGCATTTTTTAAAAGAGCACAAAAAATGTGACAAAATAAGTTATATAGCAAAAAAGCATTATCTTAGCTGCTATGTGACCAATCATTAAAGGGATCCTGTCACCCCCAAACCACCTCCTAAGCTATTAAAAGCTGTCCCTAGAGCATAGTAACACTTACCCTACACTCCTTTTAGCTCCTAAATGCATATATTGAAACTGAATATAAACGTTATAAAAGTACCTCATTACTGATGTTAATGAGTGACTATGGTATTCATAGTCACCCAGCCAGGCTGTCCCTCTTCATAATATCACGCCTGAATAGGCGTGATCTTCATCATACATTCAAATGCGCGCCACCCTGCGCGCCTCCCCGCTCTCCTATTCCGGACCGCTGCTGTGTGGGGACTGTATGACGCGATTCGCGTCATTTCCGGCGCCGGGTGACGTATTTACACCCGCGCCGCTGTTAGCTTCAAGTCCCGCACTGCGCATTTGAGTGTATGCTGAAGATCACGCCTATTCAGGCGTGATATTATGAACGTTTATATTCAGTTTCAATATATGCATTTAGGAGCTAAAAGGAGTGTAGGGTAAGAGTTACTATGCTCTAGGGACAGCTTTTAATAGCTTAGGAGGTGGTTTGGGGGTGACAGGATCCCTTTAACAACCAGTGTAGTATTGAGGTTTTTTTTTTAAGTGAAATGATATTTACACTTTATATTTTTTTCATCATTCTCCAGAGTTAAATTTTATAAAAATAACTTTTGCAAGTTTCTATTACATATATTCTGTGGATTATAATTAGGTGTTTTCTTGTTTTAAATCAAGTTACAATTATTACTCGTTCTGTACAGTAATATATGAATGTTAAACATAGCATATCTTATCTCACAACACATTTCATAATATCTCATTCTTAGTGTATCATTTGGCGTTTAGTAACAACATTCTTGATCCAGCTTACCACGACACATTATTTTTCTAAGAAAGGTGAAATAAATAAGACACAGTGTGACTATAATTTATTGCATGTTGACACTTGTGTTTGCAATGGTCATAATTAGAGACCAATGAACAGAGGAGCTCGGTAAGCAGACAGCAAGCAATACTAGTTCTGTAGTAGTAGAACCGATGCCAAGCGTGGTCAGGACAGACCACAAGCAGGAATTTTACCAACAGTGAGTTTACTCCCAGGCATGGCAACCAAGAATGAGGCATTACAGAACTAAACCAGCAATAGCTAACAGGAAGTTTATGAAGGGAAGCCAGATGGTTTGTACAGGATCAGAGTATCCCTGTAGACAAGTACAGTAAATGATTATAAGATTTCAATGCAGTATTGAAAGGTCAGACTAGACCAACGGAAGAAAATCACAGCAAGGATTGAAATACTCTTCTAAGAAATACATTTTCTCTTGGACAGAACGACAGAAAACATAGTGATCACATTTTATGCAACAAAATTCAGTAATGTTTTGACTAGTAAGCCCTCCCAAAGCTTGTAAGCTAAAAGAAAGTCAGTACAATTTATTGATTTGTCTAAAAAATTTGTATTGATCACACAGCTATAACATTGGCTGAATTCGAGAGGTTGTCTCAACTTTTTTGGAAGAGGATTACTGCTTGAGAATGAAAGGGATTATTATTAGCTAGTAAATTACAAAGTTGCTTGATTTTACCAGCCATTTTACCCATTAATATGGGAATAATCCCTTAAAGTGAGTCTGTCCCCACATCTGATTTATCTAACCTATTAATGTAGGCATACAAGGTATAAAATGCTGAAAGAAGTCCTATCAGTCTCTCTCATATCAGATGCCTTTTTCTGGATTAATAATCTTTTATCACTTTACGTAATTGAGCTGTTGCAGGCTTTAGAGTGGATGCTGCCTGGAAGATATTTCTGCCTCCAGAGCTTATTTTAAATAAAAGTCACATTGTAAGACAAGTAACTGATACACAGGGCTTCCACCAGGAATTTCAAGGCCCCATCTTGGCAACATTTTTGGGCCCCCTTGAGACTCCACCCAGGCTCCACCACAGCTCCACCTCCACCCCTTGAACCTTCCATAGTCCCACTGTCCACTGTGGAAAAACTCCACTTCTGCACTCCATTTCCCCCTCCAACTTGTTTTGAGTTGTCGTCATGTGACCTACCATTTGCACACGTAGTCACATGCTGATGAGCTGCTCTTCCTAATTCTCTCAATGTTCAATGAAAAACAGAGAAGCAAACAGAAAAGCAAGCTGTCATATTACCGTTAGTATCAAAATCACACATGATTGGAGTGGCCATATGTTGACTGCTGTAACCAGCAAACAGAGCTGAATCCTGACAGTCTATTTATTACACAATTACACACTGTTGGGATTGGCATGCTACATATCTGAGTGTTATAATTAATGGCTTGTTCAGGATTGAGATGAAAGTAGGCAGTCACTTTAGGTGACTTCAGGCCTCTGAATTCTCATTGCACATGTACTGCACACTCTCAGGATTCTTCAGTGTAATGGCAAGATTGGATGGTCATGTGAGCACAAGTAAGTGATTGTATACTTCTGGCCATATTCTGACTAGATGTGTCTAGTCTCATTCAATTCATTTTCATTGATCAAGGTCTCGCATGTCTAGTCGGCATGTGACTGCATGTATGTAAATCACATGCTTATAAAGGATTCCAGCACCAGACCAAAATCTTCATTTTCTTTTTTTTATTTGTGCATTTACAAATAAAATAATATAGCCATGAGACTGAAGTCCCACCAAAATGCTGGACGCGTTTCGGACAGAAAGGCATCAACAGCTGAGGAAACACACACATTAAATGCACTCAGGTGTATTACATTACAATCAAATTCACATAGGCTGAAGACACTCCAAGAAAATGTACATATTTATCAGGCATCGATCTGTTAAATAGAACAAGCTGTTGTTGCAATACATTTACCGTATATACTCGTGTATAAGCCGACCCGTGTATAAGCCGACCCCCCTACTTTTGCCCCCCAAAACTGGGAAAACTTATTGACTCGCGTATAAGCCGAGGGTGGACTCCAGCACAGGTATACAGATCCCAGCACAGGGTATACAGGCCCCCAGGCATAGGGTATACTGGCCCCCAGGCATAGGGTATACAGATCCCAGCACAGGGTATACAGGCCCCCAGGCACAGGGTATCCAGGCCTCCAGGCACGGGGTATACAGGCCCCCAGGCACGGGGTATCCAGGCCCCCAGGCATGGGGTATCCAGGACCCCAGGCACGGGGTATCCAAGCCCCCAGGCACGGGGTATACAGGCCCCCAGCACGGGGTATACAGGCCCCCAGGCATGGGGTATACAGGCCCCCAGGCACGGGGTATACAGGCCCCCAGGCACGGGGTATACAGGACCCCAGCACGGGGTATACAGCCCCCCAGGCACGGGGTATACAGGCCCCCAGCACGGGGTATACAAGCCCCCAGGCACGGGGTATACAGGCCCCCAGGCTCGGGGTATACAGGCCCCCAGGCACGGGGTATACAGGCCCCCAGGCACGGGGTATACAGGCCCCCAGGCACGGGGTATACAGGCCCCCAGGCACGGGGTATACAGGCCCCCAGGCACGGGGTATACAGGCCCCCATCACGGGGTATACAGGCCCCCAGGCACGGGGTATACAGGCCCCCAGGCACGGGGTATACAGCCCCCCCATCCCTCACAGTATGGCGCCCCCCCCCTCCATGCTGCCGCTGCTTAGTGTACAATAAATACATTGTTATTATCTCTCACCGGCCCGGTCTCAGTGCATTCTCCCTCCTCCCTGCGAGGCTGCGTGTCATGTGACCGGCCGGTGACGTCATCGCTGTGAGCCCCGGTCACATGACACGCAGCCTCGCAGGGAGGAGGGAGAATGCACTGAGACCGGGCCGGTGAGAGATAATAACAATGTATTTATTGTACACTAAGCAGCGGCAGCATGGAGGGGGGCTGTAAGGCGATATGCACTGCTCCCCCGCGGATGGGTGGGGGATGCAGTGCATGTCATGAATAAGTTATGAGCGGCTCCACGTCATGAGCCGCTCATATTGCAGCTTTCCCCCCACCTCCTCCTGCTCCCGGACACAGCCCCCACCTCGCACAAAAGCATATACTCGTGTATAAGCCGAGGGGGGACTTTTCAGCCCAATTTTTGGGCTGAAAAAGTCGGCTTATACATGAGTATATACGGTAAATACAAATACATTTACATCACACTCGAATCCAATTGCAACAACTTTCATTTTATCATTTCTGATCAATCTATTATAGTTATAGAACATGTGGAAATATGGTCAATTTTTTACTTCTATATGTATAAATAAACAGCATTGCATGTTCTAGTAAAAGTAAGACAAATCTGTTCTTAAATTAAGTCCTTAATGTTGCCGAACACTAAGGGCCGCTTTACACACACCAACTTCTATGACCAACTTCTGAACAGATCTCTGGTTGCAGTGAAATCATGGACACATTGTTCTATATTGTTGCTGTGTACAAATGTAACAATGTGTCCATGATTTCACTGCAACCAGAGATCTGTTCAGAAGTTGGTCACAGAAGTTGGTGTGTGTAAAGCGGCCCTAAGGGTTAATATTCAATGAGCTTCGCGCTCTAAGACCTGGTGCTCATTGTCACCTCACCTCCCCTTCTTGAGGATACCACACTTTCTATACCTTTAATTTCTAATCCACTGACATCGCCACCGTGTACGTCCAGAAAGTATCTGGACATGCTCCTGTGACTGGCGCATAGTTCGGGATTAGGCAATGCTATGTGCTCAGCTATTCATTTTTTTAGGGGTCTGGTCATACACCCCACATAGTCTTTAGCGCATCTACTACAGGTACCCATGTACATTACATGCGTTGTATTGCAGTTTATGTAGGCTTGAATGCAGTATTCTCGTCCTGTGATTCTGTTATTAAAAGATCTACCAACATTCATATCTCTACATAAACTGCATCTTGTACCACCACAACGATAGTTGCCCGTAGTCTGTAACCATATGGGTTTTCTTTTGTCACTCCTGTATTCTGATGGTGCTAAGAAGTTACCAATGCTTAAGGCTTTTTTTGGAACACATCAGTAACCTTGTTTAATTATTTTACACAATATTGGATCTTGGTTTAGAATGGACATTGTTCTCTTTAGTGCACACACTATCATAGTCTACTCTGTAATTAGTGGGAAATGTAGGAAAGAAGAGGGCACTGAATGTTTATTAACTGGTTTGTTCCCCAACAGAGAATTTCTACATATCCGGTTAACCTTCACTAGAGCCCTGTTCAAACAGTGCGGCTTATATCCCCTATTAGTGAGACATTTGTAGATATTTACTGACTCCTTCTCAAAGGAATCCTCATCAGAGCACAATCTCTTTGCTCTGAGTCATTCTCCATATGGGAGATTGTTGACTACATGCCGTGGATGACAGCTCTCGTCATGGAGGACTGCATTGCCACTAATGGGTTTCCTATAAAGTCTGGAGTGGATAACTCCTGTAATGAGATCTCCCACAAGTTCCACATCTAAATAACAAACTGAATTGTCATACACATTAACGGTAAATGCAAGATTATATGCATTATTTCCGATGTAACTGATGAAGCTTTTAATTCTTCTGATGATGGGGGAGGCACAGGACCGCTGGAATTCCAAATAATGACGACATCGTCCAAGTACCTCCTCCACCATTTCCATTATCTAGAAATGGGTTGCTCACAGTATGTACAAATTTGTGCTCCCAGTACTTCATATAGATGTTGGCAAGCGAAGGGGAGAACCCTGCCCCCATGGGACATCCACATAACTGCAGATAATATTTCTCATCAAATTTAAAGAAATTTGTGCTAAGCAAATGTCTGACGCACAGTGGCGGATTATAATGAGGTCAATCTGGGCAGTAGCCCCGGGCCCAGAGCTGTGGGGGAGCCCACCAGTCTAGGGTAAATTGCCCCATTATAATCCCCCACTGTCTATCCACACTCCGCACCACTGCCGCCCTGCCCCCTTCTTTCTCTCGCATGTTATGATGTGGAAATGCGGGAGGACCTTGATAAGTGACTGCGGGCAGCAATGTGCATGTGTCGCTGTGCACTTTTCACCTGTCAGTGTGCAGCTGCAGCTTTGTTCCTCCTCTTTTCGTCCTGCTCTGCACCCGGCTCCATTCTCTGGCTGGCTTTCCATAAGCCTCGACCCCTGCCTGACATGCAGCTTTCAGCCAGAGGGGAGCTTTACGTCACTGTCGTACTCTATAGGACGGCAGCCATTGGAGGTTCGGCTGCATTCAAGTTTGATTTTGGCAGGGGCTGGGAACACTGCCCCTGAAGACTGTGAGCCCGGGCCGGCGGTGATACACTACAATAGTATGAAGCTGCCTCTGAACTGTCTGTGAAGTATTTATGTCTTGCCTGGTATGGGAGGGAGGGAGAGAGAGAGCTAATGTACATATAGCAGCTGCAGCAGGCTTTGTAAAGACACTGAATCTCATTTAAGATTAGTGCATGAGTGTCTGCGTGTCTGTATCTCTGTGTGTATATGTTGTGTGTCTCTGTATGTATGTTAGTATGTGCATGTTAGTATGTGTGTTTGTGTGTCTTTGTATGTTAGTATATGTGTATATATGGTTGTGAGTCTTTGTATGTTAGTATGTGTGTATATATGGTTGTGTCTTTGTATGCTAGTATGTGTGTGAATATAGGTGTCTTTCTGTGTGTATGTATATTTTTATGTATATACGTGTATGTCTGTGTGTGTATATTTGTGTGTATGTATATGTGTGAATGTATATATGTGTATGGCTAGGGTCACATTTGCGATGTGCCCCTAGCCTGCCGGATTCCGGTATTATCTTAGAACTTTTTCCAGCGCCGCATAGCGTTTCCGCTATGCGGTGCTGGAAACCGCTGCCCTTAGTTACCCGCTGTTTACCTGCACGACCTGTCACACAGGCAGCGGCTCGGAGGGCGTTTTACAGCGCCGCACAGGAAATCGTGTCTGCAACGGTTTCCTGTGCGGCGCTGTAAAACGCCCTCCGAGCCGCTGCCTGTGTGACAGGTCGTGCAGGTAAACAGCGGGTAACTAAGGGCAGCGGTTTCCAGCACCGCATAGCGGAAACGCTATGCGGCGCTGGAAAAAGTTCTAAGATAATACCGGAATCCGGCAGGCTAGGGGCACATCGCAAATGTGACCCTGGCCTATGTCTTCATGCCTGTGTGTATGTATGTACTATTATATATATGTGTGTGTATCTATATGTATGTATATATGTCTTTGCCTGTGTGTGATGTGTGTGAGTGTATATATATATTTATATATAATATATATGTATGTTTGTGTGAAAACATATTTTTTTTCTGTTTCATGTATGTTACTGTAATTGTTAATAATAGGATAGAACACCATTGAATGGAATAGTACAGTCTAATATACTATTCCACACTTTTTTTTGTCATATACTACCAGATAGACACATAGGGCCATTTCACATTTGTATTTTGTATGCGTTTGCATTTGTATGCATTTTTACTGTTAAAACCGCATCCAAACGCATGCGGTAATGCACCCATAAGCTGCAATGTTAAACGCATTACAAACGCATGCAAAAACACATGTCATTTTGCAAAAACACAGCCAAAAATGTGGGCTGCTGCATCTAGGGCTGCATTAGCAAAAATACATGCGTTTTGCGCTTTTGCAAAATGACATGCGTTTTTGCATGCGTTTACAATGTCTTTTGCATTGCAACTTATGGGTGCATTAACACTTCAGAAAGCATCATTTGACGCGCTTGAAAAAAGCGTGATATTTCAAGCTCCGGCACTCTGATGCCAGCGTTTGACCTGCGCTCAGGGTTCCATCACCATAGGGATGAATTGGCAGCGCTGACGCAGAGTTACCATGGCGGTAATACTGCGTCCAGCCTGCCAAATCCTATGTTTTTAACGGAACCCCCTGAGCGCAGCTAATCGCGCTAATATGACCCTAGCCTAATTGACAGGGACTTTAATAAACACAGGCTTTTTGGCACCACTGAAAAACACACATAGGCTAGGGTCAGACCTGCGTCAGCATTGTAGCTGATGAATCGGCTTAAAACTTAGTTTGTGCCAGCCTGAGCGTACAGCGTTAATGGAATGGAATGCTGTGCTCAGGCTGTGTATTGATCTCTATGGTTACCTGTGAACAGCACAGCCGGCAGCTTCACTCACAAGGACTGGGTCTGTGCTTTTGCTGAGTGCACAGGAACACAGTTTGCAGCGTTTTCTGTCACATGACCAGTCACATGGGGTGGGGTGACCCACAGAGTCTGAACAGCCCCAGGCCCTGGCTACCCTTAATCCACCCCTGCTGACGCACATTACTAAAAATTGACAAAGGTCAGATGTAAAAGCAGAAATGGAAGTCAAAAAGAATTCCAATGCTTCAATAGCAAGGGAAAGGGGAATACAGGAGTACATCAAGACAACATCAAGTGAGTGTGACCCAATGTAAATCGCATACTTCCAGTTTCATTATCTCCCACTCTCACCGCTGGCACCAGAGAATCCTGTCAGCATGGAGTGTGCACAGTGTGAGAATTCAAAAGTCTAAAGCCACATAGAGGGACACATATGGCCCCATTACACGGCATGACGTTGGAACGATGTCGGCAACGATCTCGTAGGTGCGCAGTCGTTTCAGACATCGTTTTGACATCGCTGGTGAGATGTCGCACGTCTAGATATCGTGGACGACTCACCAACGATGTGAGCAGGTATTGTTCGCACAAGCCAGTGAACGATCCCTGCTCAATGCTGTGAATGGGCGAAGTCGTAAACGACATCGTTATCACGGTGTCAAACATAACAATATACCAGTTTGGCTGAACGTTGATCGTGTGGTTTGAGAACATGTTCTCAAACCTGCGATCAGCGATCCAACGATTTATCGTTACAACTTGCCAGAGTCACATGCAGCGAGGTCATAACGATGTCGCTGGAACGACTTCAAACCCGTGACGTATCAGCGATGTCGTTAATGATGTTGTGCCGTGTAACGGGGCATAAAGAGTGACTGTGGACTCAACATAATATCTCTGCAGACTTTCATATTCTCCGTTTTTCTGCAGGACATTTCGACATAGTGCCCTTAAAAATAAGAAAAAAAAGAACAAAAAAGCCAGTTGACTGTTTCTATGAATCCCTGGGTGTGGAGATTTGTGTCTGGATAAAGCTTCAGGGAATGCAGTGGAAGTTCACTGAGCTATCAGCAAAGTAAGTCAATGAAGAGGAAAATGCAGCGGAGCTTCAATGATCCAGTGAGAATTTTTTAAAAATTAAATGTTTATTTTTCCATATTAAAAAGATCCACACAAGTTAGGACTCAAATAAATTTAAGAATTTCTCCCTTGATCATTGAAGCTCTGCTGGACCTTCTTAACATGTATGGGTGTAAGAAGATAAGAACTACTTCATACCACCGACAAACAAATCAAGTTTTGTTCTTTTATTTTGTTTATGTTTTTTATTTTTTGTAATAGTACTGTTTTATCTTCTTTTGTATATTTTTATAAACACTGCCTAGTGTTCAGATTAATTATATAAAATTTAAGAGCTTGGTCCCTCTTGATCTATAAACCACATCCCTGAAGCCTTGCGAGGACATACATTACCTGTATAAATGATCAGTAGTGGCAGCTAGTTTTTCTTTGGTTATTGCGGAGCTTGGCAGTGACCGTACCAAAGTATATATATTCCATGTGTAGGAATCAGACGTGTGTAAATGGGTGTACATAGAAATCAAGGGGCCCCATAGCAGAATTTCTAATTGCTCCCCTCAATACTATTCGTCTGGGTCACATAAGAATATATCTCACAACTTTTCAGCCCTTCCAAACTAATTTTCCTCCTATTGAAGCCTCTATATTCCCCTTTCATAGCAGCCATAAAGTATGATGTAAACAAAAGTGCTCCACAAACACTGTATGATGCCCTCACAGTGAATTCCTCCAAAGTACCCTTCACACACAGTATGATAACTCTACTGTACACACCCTCAACTACCCCGGCAATGAATGGTGACCCCAACACAATATAATCCCCATAAGTGACCCCCCCCACAACTCTCCATGCAGTACAATGGGCCTACATACAGTATAATGGCCGCTACTATCACTCCAAATAGTATAATGGCCCCCACACAGTATGATGGACCTTCACATTGTATAATTGCTTTCATACAGCAAAATGGCCCTCAAATAGGTCTCTTTAAAATATTAAAGGCATCCTCATAGGTGTCTAAACATTGTAATGTCCTCTGCAAAGCCATTCAAATATTATAATGGCCCTATGTAGACATTTATTTAGTAACGGGCACCACATAGTCCTCTATAAGATAGAAGGCCAAAGCCAACTTTTCCATCATGACAAGATCAGCTCTCCTCCCTTCTTTCAAGATCACACCTCACCACCAGTGCCCTTGATCCGCACCCATCCCACCTCATTCCCAATGTCACCATAGTCTTCATGCCAACCCTAACCCATCTCTTTAACTTATCACTAACTACTGGTGTCTTCCCCTCAACCTTCAAACATGCCTTTATCACACCCACTCTCAAAAAGCCCTCCCTTGACCTATCCCCTGTTTCTAGCTATCGCCCCTTATCACTTCTCCTCTTTGCCTCTAAACTACTGGAAAAGCATGTCCATCTTAAACTGTCCTCCCACCTCTCATCTTGCTCCCTCTTTGACCGCATACAATCTGGCTTCCGACAACATCACTCTATCGAAACTGCCCTAACTAAAGTTACCAATGACCTACTAACTGCCAAGAGCAAGAGACACTTTTCTGTCCTCCTCCTTCTAGACCTGTCCTCTGTCTTCGACACTGTAGACCATTCCCTCCTTTTACAGATCCTCGAATCTCTTGGTGTCACAGACTTGACTCTCTCCTGGATCTCTTCATATCTAACAGACCGGACAAGCAGTGTCTCTCTGCCACACCACCTTCTCACCTTATCCCCTATCTGTTGGTGTCCCCCAAAGCTCAGTTCTTGGTCTCCTACTTTTTTCCATCTGCACCCTTGACTTGGGACAGCTCATAGAGTCCCATGGCTTTCAGTACTATCTCTATGCTGATGACACACAGATCTATCTCTCTGAACCTGACATCACCTTTCTACTAACCAAAATTCCACAATGTCTGTTCACTATTTTATCCTTCTTTTCTGCTTGATTTCTAAAACTGAACATGGACAAAACTGAATTCATCATCTTTCCCCCACCAGACTCATCCATCAAAGTCAATGGCTGCTCATTTGCCCCAGTTTCACATGCTCGGTGCCTCGGAGTGATACTTTACTCTGCCCTCCCTTCAAGCCACATATCAAAGCCCTTGCCACCTCCTGCCGACTTCAACTCAAAAATATTTCCCGGATCCGTACATTCCTTGACCAAGATACTGCAAAAACACTTGTATATGCCCTTATCATCTCCCGCCTCGATATTTGTAATCTACTGCTCTCTGGCCTCCCCTGTAGCACCCTTGCAACCACTGCAATCTATCCTAAACTCTGCTGCCCGACTGTCACAATGGTCTCTCTTACCAGGGAGACTTGTGATTGCTTTTGACCCCAGTCTCATGTCTGTGTTGAGACTTGATGGTAAACGTCCTTTTATCCTTAGGCAGTGGAAGAGTTAATGTCTGTCTGCTGCCAGCAAGCTCATTAGTTCATTAGATCTTGCTCAGGTGTGGCCTTTCTGGATTGCTCTTTCCCCTTAATATATCCCTTGGTTCCAGCATGCCTTGCTGGAGATTGAATTCACACTGGCCAAAGCTTCTGGAGGTGAAAGAAGCTTTCCGGAGATTCTTCTGCTGTGATGTCGTCTGCTGTCTGGTGAAGTGACAGTAGACGTGAAGTTGCTGCCTTGTTCCTTGTCTGTCTTCCCTTTCCCTCATGTCTCCGATTGTGCAGTGGTTGTGGACTAGTGTTCCCGCCGGTCATTCCCTAGTGAGGGCTAACATCAGGGCCAGCTAGGGCTCCAGGTATCCTGCTCGGCAATGAGCTGAAAGAACTCATATAGGGACGGTAGGGAGATCAGGGCACAGCCGCAGGTGAGTGCAGGAGGTCACCTCTCCCCCGTTCCTTATGAGCAAGGCCCTCCACTGTATTTATCCCCCTGGTGTTTCCCTGCCTGTAGTTCTGTGTAATGCACCGGACATTGTTGGTCCATGCTCTGCTGTCGCGCACGGTTGTCGGACATTCCTTTGTTCAGCAGGACAGAATCTCCAGCCCAAGATACTTTTTTTTGGACCCATTATGGATCCTGCAGCTGCATTTGCCCAGTTTAAGCAGATTCTTTCACAGGAGGTGACAGATCTGTGGGAACAGGTGGTACAACAACCTGCATTATATTGTGGGTTTGCTGGTCTCTGCCCAGGCTCAGGCCCAGCCAGAACTCATGATTTCCCTCCCTGATAGGTTTTCGGGGGGCGTGATAAGTTTCAGGCATTCCAGGAGTTATGCAAGTTATACTTTAGGCTCCGCCCTCGTTCTTCAGGTAGCGAAGAACAGAGAGTGGGGATCGTTGTCGCCCTGTTGCGAGGAGATCCCCAGTCCTGGGCTTTCTCTCTACTGATCGTTTCTCCATCTATGCAGTCTGTAAATGAGTTTTTTATGGCTTTGGCTCTTGTCTACGGGAATCCTGATGGCATCTCTCTGGCAGAGTTGACTCTCCTGTAGACTCCGGCAGGGGACATAGCCAGCTGAGGAGTACTGTTCGGAGGTCCGGAGGTGGGCCACGGACACCCAATGGAATGATCCGGCTCTGAGGAGTCAGTTCTGTCATGGGTTGTCTAGTAGGCTCCAGGACACCATGGTTCAGTACTCTACTCCAGAGTCGCTGGAGGCCGCTGTGTCCTTTGCCATCATAGTAGATCGACGCCTCAGGGAAAGGCCCACTCGACCTCAGCCCCCTGTTCTCCCCATGGCGGAGGTTCCACAAGTGCAGGTAAATGAATCTATGCAGGGGGTGTCCCTTCATGTTGGGTCGCCTGTGGTTCGCCATCGGATGGAGCCATGTTTTTACTGTAAGCTTAAGGGTCACCCCGTGAGTGTCAGTCCATCCATCTCTAGACGCCCATCCCAAAAGCCGTCTCCCCCAGGTCGTGTGGAGGGTGGCGAACTGGGTGTGCATGTTTCCTCCATTTTTCCCTCTTTTCCTTCTGCTATCTCTTCGGAACAAAGAGGGAATCCCATTCCCACTCTTTGGGGTTCTGCTAGGCCTTAGTCTCTGCTCCAGGAATCCGTGGGAGGAGTTGTCTATACTGGGAAACCGGCCCCTAAATGTACGGTTCCTCAGCCGGTTTATGAGGAAGGCGACCTGGGCGTATACATTTCCTCTGTACCTCCCTCTCATCCGGTTAATGTGTGCAGGGTGCGACCGGAGAGAAGGCGCACTGCTTCTCCCTCTGCCTAGGTTCTTTCTGGACCTATGTGCTCCCCTCTCAGAATAGGTGGTGGAGAGGGCGTGGTTGTCCCTACAGTAGCTCCTTGTCCTGAGCGTGGGAGTAGCTGGATTCGGGGTGCCTCCTCTGTTGTCGGTTTTTCAAGGGGATGTTCACGTTTCAACAGACTCATGCCTGGTAATAAACGTGCAGGTCTGGACCTGCGTGTGAATGACCATGTGTGGGTGTCCACTAACTTCATCAAGTGGATGTGTGCTTAGGGGGTCAGGGTTTGTTTTGCCGGTTGCAAGTACTCTCAGTGCTTGGTACTCGTACCGTGTTTCCCAGGTCATGGCTCCGGAGATGTGTCATGTCTCCTTCCTGAGCCGATGTTTCATACATCTTTACCTTGATGTGCAAGTGATGTCCTTGTAGAATGGGGGGTTATGGAGGTGATCGCTAGTAGTTCGTGGCGTTCTTTCCATAGGTGGTGTCCTGACTATTCCACTATCGAGGGTCCGGTGGCCCCTTGTTAATGGGGGGGGCTATGTGATGCCAATACAATTAATAGTGCGACGACAGTTGGGGATGCCTGCAGGCAGGCGGGTGAGGGTGCCGATGATTGCTCTGGTACCCCCACCTCATAGTGGCCGTGTGGTCTGTCACCATTGACAGTATGCCACTGTGTATATATGCGGTTACTGTGAAAGCGCCCATTAATCAGCCTAGTAGCAAAAGTAGCCGTTGCCTTGTGCATCAATCATCAGTCAATTGTGTATGCGTTTTGCCCTGATGACTGAAGGGAGCAAAGTATTTGACCCTGTGAACTTGGTGGCAGGGTGGGAAGTCTGCATGATTTCCCCATCTTTCCTAATAGCTCCTTTTTGTTGTTTCCCAATTGATTCACATGACCCCCATTGCTTTTAAATTGAAAATATATATTTTGTTTATGTGCACGCAATATGTTGTGTATACACATAAATAAATCTAGGTGTTAAGGCTAGGTTTATCACACTTAGGTGGATAACCTTTAGAAGGAATCTGAAGACTCACCCACTCCAACAAGCCTACAACCTGCAGTAACCTGCAGTCCACTAAACCCACAGGAAAGAGTCATCAGCTCACCACGTAGCTTCTGGCATGCACTGGTCGGCGTCCTGGATCCACCTAGGCATTCAGCAGAGGAAAAAGAAATGGTCCAGCTTCCAGTTTCAAATGCAATTAAATTTATTAAATTTTTTGTCAGACTTCTATTTACAGCACAGTCAGAAACAATCAACATGTGGATGGCATGGCAGGAATCAGTTGTGCCAGGCAACGCGTTTTGGACAGAAGTCCTTTTTTAAGGCGCAACTGGTTCCTGCCATGCCATTCACATGTTGATTTTTTCCTGGCTGTGCTGCAAATGGAAGTCTGACGAAAAATTTGATACATTTAATCGCATTTGAAACTGGAAGCTGGACCATTTCTTTTTCCTCTGCAGGCCACTAAACCGCTGCATGTCCACAAAATCACCGCACAACCAGCTTTACCCTCTCCTACTGTATCCTCACCCCTCCCTTGTAGACTGTGAGCACTCATGGGCACGCTCCTCTCTCCTCACCTACTGTATCCTCACCCATCCCTTCTAAACTGTGATCCCTCAGGGGCAGGGCTCTTTCTCCTCCTGTACCTGTTTGTGCCTTGTATTGTTGATAATTATTGTACTTGTCTATGTATGCCCCTTTTCATATATAAAGTGCCATGGAATAAATGGTGCTACAATAATAAATAATAATAATAATATTCTTTTATTTGGGCTATGGTTCATATACAGGATATCTGAATCATGGAAAAAATGTAAAGCCATGGATTTTAAAAACACATATTACAAGGCCAGATGGCAATGTTATAGGATGGTGCTGCCAGATGGTATTTTCATAGGATGGTGCTGCCAGATGATATTCTTATTGGATGGTTCTGCCAGACAGTATTCTTATTGGACGGTGCTGCTAGATGGTATTCTTATTAGAAGGTGATGCCAGATGGTATTCTCATTGAATAGTGATGCCAGATGGTATTCTTATTGGATGGTGCTGCTAGATGGTATTCTTATTGGATGATGATGCCAGATGATATTCTTATTGGATGATGATGCCAGATGGTATTCGTATTGGATGATAATGTCAGATGTCAGATGGTCTGTCTGTGTGACAGCTCACCAGCGATGTGAGCGATATTGTTAGCGATCGCGCGTGCATGTGATCGCTAACAATGTCGCTCACAAGATTGAAGCATGTGACGGCCGCCTTAGTGAGACTGTTTGCTTGGTCATATTTGTGTTTCGTAAGGTCCTGTAAGAACCAGACCTCCTGGAGGGCACATGTGGAGGAGAGCATGTGTATGGAAAAAGCCTGAGGGTCACACTTATGTCATACATCCGCTAAACGGATGTGCTATTTTCATGTGCAAATGTGCAACAACGCATGCATTAACGCACCCATATGCTGCAATGTAAAAAAATGCATTGCAAAAGGGCAATGCGTTTGACGCTATGCGTTTTTGCAAGTGCACCAAAAAAACGCAGTCTGCAGTGTTTTTGGGGCCGTTATTGAAAAAGCATGTGTTTTTTTAACATGGGAGTCTATGGGCAACGCATCCATTAACGCATGGTAAATGTATGTACCATGCGTTAACGGGATGCATTAACGCATGGTGCATACATGTACCATGCATTAACGCATCAGTTAATTGAGCCAACAAGTATGCACACATGCCATGAAAATGGCAAGGAAATAAAGGATCCGTTAGTGCATCCTACAAACCGATGTAAGCTCCCAAGTGTGACCCTAGCCTAAGGGGTTGTGTCCTGACTGAGGTCAGGGACTGAAGATTGCAATACCTTCACTTGGATACTCTGCCAAAGTTACGTGGGCATATCCGTGAAAGAAACATACAATCTGTGGCATTTGTTTCTGTAATAAATCAGCTGGACTGTTTAAATAGAAACTGTTCTTGTGTGCCTTAAGATAGCAGCCAAGCAAGTATTCCCAGTAAATTCAGTGAGCGAATCAGTACAATATATACATACATGCACGTACACACACATATGACTAACACTATATAAAAATACACATCAGCATGTTTTTCTCACTATCTGACATCAAATCAGAATAAGCCTTTCCTGTTTTAGGTCAATTAGGATTAACATAATTATTAATATTTGCGAAATGCCAGAATAATTAGAGAGAGAGAATGTTTTAAGGCATTTTTATTACTTTCTGCAAGTCACAAGTTTACATGCATTTCCATAACCAATGCACTTAAACTGTATGACTCGGGTCAAACATTTTGGATATCCTCCGACAAGCTTCTTACAATGGTTGGTAGAAATTTGGGCCCATTCATCCTGACAGCTGTTGTAATTAAGCCATGTTTGTAGATTGCCTTGCTCCCACCTGCCTTTTCAGCTTTGCCCATAAATTTTCAATAGGCTTTGTTATGGCCAATCTAAAACATTGATTTTGTTATTTTTAAGGCACTTAGTAAACAGTTTGGCTGTCATTGTCCATTTGGAAAACCCATTTCCACCCGAGCTTTAACTTTCTGGCTGATGTCTTGAGATGTTGATTCAGTATTGACACATAAACTTTCCTCAAGATGCCATCTATTTTGTGAATTTCACCAGCCCTCCTGCAGCAAAACAACACCTCAACGTGATGCTGCCATCCCTGTGTTTTACAGTTGAAATGGTGTTCATATGCTTCCAAGCATCGCCCTTTTTCCTCCAAATGTAACAATGGTCATGATGGTGAAATGGTTCAAGCAGACCACAGAACATGTCTCCAAACATGTAGGTCTTTGCTCCTGTGTGCATTTGCAAAAATTAATCTGGCCTTTTTATGTTTTGGAGTAATTGCTTCTTTATGGCATTTCATGGCCTTTCAGCCCATATTGATACAGTACTCCTTTCACTGTGAATACAATCTAACAAGCATCTGTCATCATCTTCACAAGTTGTTTTGCTTTTGTTCTTGGGTTTACATGCACATGTTGGACCAAAGTACGTTCATCTCTGGGACACAAAACCCGTCTCCTTCCTGAGTGGTATCTTGGCTGGACATTCCCATCTTGTTTGTACTTGCATATAATTGTTTGTACAGATGTACAGATGAACGAGGCACCTTCAGGTACCTGGAAATTGCACCTAAGGATGAAACAGACTTCTGCAAGTCCACAATTCTCTTTCTGATATCTTGGCAGATTTCATCAGACTTTCCTATGATGCTACACAAAGAAACAGTGTGCTTCATTTGTGCATTAAAATACATCCACAGGTGTGCCTCTAATAAACTCAGATGTTGTCTATAATCCTATCAGAACCTTCCAAGCACATTACATCATCATATGGGCTTTCGCAAATTGTTTAAAGTCATAGTAACCTTAGTGTATGTAAACTTGTGACTTTACAGAAAGTAATAAAAATGCCTTAAATAATAATCTCTCTCTCATTATTCTGGCATTAGGCAAATATAAATAATTCTGATAATGCTAATTGACCTAACACAAGAAGGGTTTATTCCAATTTCATGTCAGGAAGTGAGAAATATGCATATGTGTCTTTGTATATAGTGTACAAAACTTCTGGTTTCAACTATATATATATATACAGTGCCTACAAGTAGTATTCAACCCCCTGCAGATTTAGGTGGTTTGATAAGATGCAAATAAGTTAGAGCCTTCAAACTGCAAACGAGAGTAGGATTTATTAACAGAAGCATAAATCTTACAAACCAAAAAGTTATGTTGCTCAGTTGAATTTTAATAAATTTTAAACATAAAAGTGTGGGTCAATTATTATTCAACCCCTAGGTTTAATATATTGTGGAATAACCCTTGTTTGCAATTACAGCTAATAATCGTCTTTTATAAGACCTGATCAGGCCGGCACACGTCTCTGGAGTTATCTTGGCCCACTACTCCATGCAGATCTTCTCCAAGTTATCTAGGTTCTTTGGGTGTCTCATGTGGACTTTAATCTTGAGCTCCTTCCACAAGTTTTCAATTGGGTTAAGGTCAGGAGACTGACTAGGCCACACCATCACCTTGATTTTTTCCCTCTTGAACCAGGCCTTGGTTTTCTTGGCTGTGTGCTTTGGGTCGTTGTCTTGTGGAAGATTAAATTACGACCCATCTTAAGATCCTTGATGGAGGAGCGGAGGTTCTTGGCCAAAATCTCCAGGTAGGCCGTGCTATCCATCTTCCCATGGATGCGGACCAGATGGCCAGGCCCCTTGGCTGAGAAACAGCCCCACAGCATGATGCTGCCACCACCATGCTTGACTGTAGGGATGGTATTCTTGGGGTCGTATGCAGTGCCATCCAGTCTCCAAACGTCACGTGTGTGGTTGGCACCAAAGATCTCGATCTTGGTCTCATCAGACCATAGAACCTTGAACCAGTCTGTCTCAGAGTCCTCCAAGTGATCATGAGCAAACTGTAGACGAGCCTTGACATGACGCTTTGAAAGTAAAGGTACCTTACGGGCTTATGGTATTGACTGAAACCAATGTCCCCACTGCAATGAGATCTTCCCGGAGCTCCTTCCTTGTTGTCCTTGGGTTAGCCTTGACTCTTCGGACAAGCCTGGCCTCGGCACGGGAGGAAACTTTCAAAGGCTGTCCAGGCCGTGGAAGGCTAACAGTAGTTCCATAAGCCTTCCACTTCCGGATGATGCTCCCAACAGTGGAGACAGGTAGGCCCAACTCCTTGGAAAGGGTTTTGTACCCCTTGCCAGCCTTGTGACCCTCCACGATCTTGTCTCTGATGGCCTTGGAATGCTCCTTTGTCTTTCCCATGTTGACCATGTATGAGTGCTGTTTACAAGTTTGGGAAGGGTCTTAAATAGTCAGAAAAGGCTGGCAAAAGAGATAATTAATCCACACATGTGAAGCTCATTGTTCTTTGTGCCTGAACTACTTCTTAATACTTTAGGGGGACCAAACAGAATGCTGGTGGTTTGAGGGGTTGAATAATAATTGATTCACACTTTTATGTTTAAAATTTATTAAAATTCAACTGAGCAACATAACTTTTTGGTTTGTAAGATTTATGCTTCTGTTAATAAATCCTACTCTCGTTTGCAGTTTGAAGGCTCTAACTTATTTGCATCTTATCAAACCACCTAAATCTGCAGGGGGTTGAATACTACTTGTAGGCACTGTATATACAGCCCGCAGCCTCTATATTATAATCATGACTCGTGGTATGTGTTAGGGTACCTTCACACGCGGCAATATTGCTAGGCAATTTCACTGGCAATTTGCTGTTTGCAGTGAAATCATGGACACATTGTTCCATTTGTACACAGCAACAAAATAGAACAATGTGTCCATGATTTCACTGCAACCAGCAAATTGCCAGTGAAATTGCCTAGCAATATTGCCATGTGTGAAGGTACCCTTAAAGGAACCCACTAAGACTGTTTCACCTATGGCCTGCAAAAACATGGAGCCAGCCCTGGCCATGATATTCTCTTTTTCTCTGTTGACTCCAATATTACTTTCTGGAATGAGAATGTCACTAACATGTTTCCCCGAAAATAAGACACTGTCTTATATTAATTTTTGCTCCGAAAGGTGCACCATGTCTTATTTTCGGGGGGTGTCTTATATTAGCCAAAAAAAACTGACAGAAAAGCAGCCTCCCATCCCAGTACCGTATCCCACTGCAGCAGCCTCCCATTATCCCAGTACTGTATCCCACTGCAGCAGCATCCCATGCCAGTACCGTATCCCACTGCAGCAGCCTCCCATTATCCCAGTATTGTATACCGCTGCAGCAGCCTCCCATCCCAGTACCGTATCCCACTGCAGCAGCCTCCCATTATCCCAGTACCGTATCCCACTGCAGCAGCCTCCCATCCCAGTACTGTATCCCACTGCAGCAACCTCCCATTATCCCAGTACTGTAAGGTATCCCACTGCAGCAGCCTCCCATTATCCCAGTACTGTACAGTATCCCACTGCAGCAGCCTCCCATTATCCCAATACCGCACTGTATCCCACTGCAGCAGCCTCCCATCCCAGTACCGTATCCCACTGCAGCCTCCCAAGTGTGTACACACACACACACCACACACACACACACATACACACACACACCACACACACTTTCACTTTCTTACCGTACTTCTTTCTTTTCACTTTCTTTCCTCTGCGGTGCTGCTTTGGTGGTGCACAGTGCAGGAGCCCTGGGCCAATCAGAGCGCAGGAGCCCTGGACCAATCACAGCGCAGGAGCCCTGGGCCAATCACAGCACAGGAGCCCTGGGCCAATCACAGCACAGGAGCCCTGGGCCAATCACAGTGCAGGAGCCCTGGGCCAATCACAGCCTAGGAACAATCAGAGGCTACTGACGTCAGCTGACCCATGATTCCTGCGCTGTGATTGGCGCAGGGCTCATAGGCGGAGACCGGCACAGAGCTTCGGAGCTGTGATTCACGGCTGCGCTCCTGGGCACTGCAGCGCAGCAGAAGAGCACTACAGAGTGGCGGGCACCGGACAGCGGGGACTGTGGGGAGCGAGACACAAATGCATGCCCCGGTCTTGTGATCGGTGGCATGCTGAGAAGGTACACTTTATGTGTATAAGGGGGTGCCTTATATTAGGTGGTAGGGTGTCCCCCAAGCATGACTTACTTTTGGAGGGCGCCCTATTTTTTGGTAAACACGGTAGTATTAATGAATGGAGGAAAAAAAGTATTACAGCAGCAGTCAATAATCTCTACAATGTAGCAAAAAAAAGAGAAGAAAAGAAATGAAAAAACATAGGATATGTATTTTCCACTTAAACCAACACTTATGCCCTGAAATTGCTTCCATGTAGCTTTCCGGACATATATTATATACCTTATATATCAGTTCTAAAAGCTGGAGCTGAGTTTTTGCTATTTCCTCTTAGATGTCCTCACATCATCTCCAGCTTAAACTCTGTGAACTAAACCTACTCTCCTCGCGCTTTCTAATGTATCTGTCATAATCACTCACTATATTATGGATAACAGTGCTGCCATTGTCTCCACAACCAAGGTTTAATAACTTGGTATCAACTTTGACTTGCCCTTTTTTCTTCATTCCAGACACAATACAATCACTTACATATTGTCATGTATGAATCCACCAAAATGTTACTTCTATTTCTTCATACTTTCTATCTGGTCCTTCAATAATATTCTTCTTGGTTTTCTACTTAATACTATGATGGATTATCATAAGGGTGTTTTGGGTGGGAGCCCAGATCTGTCCTATTAAGTCTCAAAACTAGAAATATCCCTTTGACAAGCGATAAAATAAGCTCAGGTGCAGATGTAGCACACAGACGTTTCATATATGACATCCACTGAGCCAGCAATGTTGTGTAATTGTGTGATCTGCTTCTCATTACCTGAAAATTATTAAATAATATCAAGGTGACAGCATTGAGAAATAGTAGTATGTACTGCCATATGTAACAGTGCTCCAGAAACGTCAACAAAAATTGCCACTAATAGCATGTTTTTGGAATATCCTAATTGAGATTACTTTTCGCATTACTCGTACTGGTGTTATAAATATTTATACTCTGCTCCGATGTCATCATGTCCCTAGTAATATTTTTGTAAGATATGTATATGTTGTGATATCATGTGCTTAATATTTTCCCTGTACTGTGATATTACTTTGTGCATGATTCTTGTAATGTACCTTCATTTTGTTAACCATCTTGTTGCTGAGACAATATTACATGTTTTACCCTTATGCTCAGTGGGGTAATATCAAGCGCATGGGCCACAATACAAAATCTCCAACAGGTTCCTCAAACATCATGAGTTTTTATAGTATGTTAATAGGGATGAGCGAGTATGCTCGGCGCTACTCAGTACTCGCACGAGTATCTCGGTACTCGGGGTGCTCGGCGAGCACCGAGTACTGCTGAGATGCTCGGACTGCTCGGTAATAAATAGCGATCCGAGACACATACACTGCTCCCTTCAGTGCACACAGTGAGCTGGCACCATACAGGGAGCAGATTAATTGTTAGGATCCCTCTGGGGGCCACAGCAAAGTGTTATATGCTGCGGCGATTTGAAAAAGCCCCCCCTCCCGCCCTTTTCCGGAATTACTCGTTTTATAGCCGGAAGTCTGTGGGCGGAGCCTGTCACTAATTGACTTACATTGGGCTCGGTGCTCGGCCGAGTACACGAGTATCTTGGGATGTTCGGCCAGAGCATCGAGCACCCGAGCATTTTAGTACTCGCTCATCTCTATATGTTAACAATGCGTCATTCAAAACAGCCATTTTTTCAAGTGGATGATGCTAGAAGAAGCTCCCCTGTTCTGTGACTTTTTATTTCTTAAAGTATCTTTTTTTGTCGTCTTTTGGTCATTACCTAAAACGCTTTGCTGGCATTTTTTCTGTTAATGTTTGTAAAGGAATCAAATGTGCAGAAAACATGTATTTTTAAGCACAAAATGTGGACAATTGCTCACAAAGCTGCTTTGGCATCTTCTGGATGTGCACAGCTGATGGGGGTGGGGAATAGGAAGCTGTTCACCTCATCACTCGTCGGATTTCCAGGCACCTGGAACAGTGGCTGGCTCCACCAATCAGTTCAGAAGAAAAAGGGTATTTTCCAGGGCCACTGAACCATACTGACAGCAACTTTATTAGAACATATTTAAAAACACTTACATCCTGCCGGACGCGTTTCGGACAAGGTCCTTACTCATCGGCGTATATACAAATATCAAACCAATACATTTATAGACAAATAAAAAAACTTTGCTGCAACATTCAAGGCCTTAATAGCCAACATGTGTCAGATTAACCCCTTCAGGTTAGATAGAATAAGAAAACCACTCACAGTTCCTATAGTTCAAATGTTATGAGTCCGAAAAAAAAACAAAAAACTTTTTTTGCATAAATATGCATATCTTACCCTAACACAGATGATAATTACAGTACATTGTTATAGGAACCACCATACTCATATGTACATGTAAACATACATTATAAATATTACCGTATATACTCGTGTATAAGCCGAGTTTTTCAGCCCAAAAATTGGGCTGAAAAGTCACCCCCTCGGCTTATGCACGGGTCAATACGGTAATATATGTGGTGGGGGCTGTGTCCGGGTGCTGGGGAGGCTGGAGGAGGCGGGGGGGGCTGATGAGTGAGCGGCCCGTCACGTGGGGCCGCTCATTAGATATGCACGGCTCCCCCCGCCCATCACAGCGGCAGGGGGAGCCGTGCATACATCCCCCCAGTGTATACAGCAGCCCCCCAATGGCACTAGCCCCCCCCCATCATTGTAAGAGCCCCCCACACTTTGCAGAGCTCCCCCGCTGCTTTATCTTACCATCCGGTGTCTTCGCCGCGGGTCCTGCGCGCTGTGTTCAGTTCTCACGTGACCCGGCGCGATGACGTCATTCCACTGCGACCGCCGGGTCACATGAGACCGGGAACACAGCGCGCGAGGAAGGACTGGAGGACCCGCGGTGAAGAAGACCCCGGATGGTAAGATAAAGCAGCGGGGGGGGGGGGCTCTGCAAAGTGTGGGGGGCTCTTACAATGATGGGGGGGCTAGTGCCATTGGGGGGCTGCTGTATACACTGGGGGGCTGTATATACCCTGGGGCCTGCTGTATACACTGGGGGGCTGTATATACCCTGGGGCCTGCTGTATACACTGGGGGGCTGTATATACCCTGGGGCCTGCTGTATACCTCTGGGGCCTGCTGTATACCTCTGGGGCCTGCTGTATACCCCTGGGGCCTGCTGTATACCTCTGGGGCCTGCTGTATATACCCTTGGGGCCTGCTGTATACACTGGGGGGCTGTATATACCCTGGGGTCTGCTGTATACACTGGGGGGCTGTATATACCCTGGGGCCTGCTGTATACCTCTGGGGCCTGCTGTATACCTCTGGGGCCTGCTGTATACCCCTGGGGCCTGCTGTATACCTCTGGGGCCTGCTGTATATACCCTTGGGGCCTGCTGTATACACTGGGGGGCTGTATATACCCTGGGGCCTGCTGTATACACTGGGGGGCTGTATATACCCTGGGGCCTGCTGTATACCTCTGGGGCCTGCTGTATACCTATGGGGCCTGCTGTATACCCCTGGGGCCTGCTGTATACCTCTGGGGCCTGCTGTATATACCCTTGGGGCCTGCTGTATACACTGGGGGGCTGTATATACCCTGGGGCCAGCTGTATATACCTCTGGGGCCTGCTGTATACACTGGGGGGCTGTATATACCCTGGGGCCTGCTGTATACCTCTGGGGCCTGCTGTATACCTCTGGGGCCTGCTGTATACCCCTGGGGCCTGCTATATACCCCTGGGGCCTGCTGTATACCTCTGGGGCCTGCTGTATATACCCTGGGGCCTGCTGTATATACCCTGGGGCCTGCTGTATACCTCTGGGGCCTGCTGTATATACCCTGGGGCCTGCTGTATATACCCTGGGGCCTGCTGTATATACCCTGGGGCCTGCTGTATATACCCTGGGGCCTTCTGTATACCTCTGGGGCCTGCTGTATATACCCTGGGGCCTGCTGTATATACCCTGGGGCCTGCTGTATATACCCTGGGGCCGTTGTTACCTGGCTGCTGTATACCTCTGGGGCCTGCTGTATACCTCTGGGGCCTGCTGTATACCTCTGGGGCCTGCTGTATACCTCTGGGGCCTGCTGTATATACCCTGGGGCCTGCTGTATAACCCTGGGGCCTGCTGTTATACCCTTGGGGCCTGCTGTATATACCCTGGGGCCTGCTGTATATACCCTGGGGCCTGTGTATATACCCTGGGGCCTGTTGTATATACCCTGGGGCCTGACCTGCTGTATACCTCTGGGGCCTGCTGTATACCTCTGGGGCCTGCTGTATACCTCTGGGGCCTGCTGTATACCTCTGGGGCCTGCTGTATATACCCTGGGGCCTGCTGTATACCTCTGGGGCCTGCTGTATATACCCTGGGGCCTGCTGTATACCTCTGGGGCCTGCTGTATATGCCTCTGGGGCCTGCTGTATATGCCTCTGGGGCCTGCTGTATGCCTCTGGGGCCTGCTGTATACCTCTGGGGTCTGCTGTTTATACCTTTAGGGATGCTGTATATACCACTGGGGAGGCTGCTGTATACTACCACTGGGGAGGCTGCTGTATACTACCACTGGGGAGGCTGCTGTATATTACCACTGGGGAGGCCTGTATACCACACTGCTGGGGGCTGTATACCTGTGCTGGGGTCCACCCTCGGCTTATACACGAGTCAATAGGTTTTCCCAAGTTTTGGGGGCAAAAGTAGGGGGGTCGGCTTATACAGGGTCGGCTTATACACGAGTATATACGGTAATCATTCTTTTTATTATTTAAACTCCCTATAGATTTCTCTAAGAGGAAGATATGTAAATATATGGCATAATTCCGAGCACTGAGAAACGTATTTATAATAAACCCACCCGGCAAGACGGAGAGCAAGGACCAAATAGAAGAGACCTTCCCATGTTTCCATGTGAAATTTGCAAAAAAATGCCCAACTATTAACAATAAATTGAAAACCTCTTTACGATGCAGATATACGACAATGTGGCACCTTTTTTGGATGTATTGCTAATGGGGGACGTGACCACGGGTAAAATTGAGATGAAACTATACAGGAAACCCATAGCAGGGAACTCTATACTCAGGGCGGATAGCTGTCATCCCCAACATGTGAGACATAGTTTGCCACTTGGGGAACTTATTAGGGCCAGGAGGAACTGTTCCAGGGACAGTGATTATGGCAAGGAGGAATCGGTCATCAAGAATCGCCTTAGATTGAGGGGATATAGCCAGGGTGTTTTGAGAGATGCCAGCATGAGGGCTAAATTAAGGAGCAGGGACAGTTTACTATCGGAGGACCGCCATAACAGGAGAAACAAGAATTGTGATAATTTACCCATCTTTTCCACTCCCTATAGTGTGGACTATTCAGATATAGTTACTGTCATGAAGAGGAATATCCCCATCTTATATCAAGACCCTACCCTGAGAACCATCCTGTCTAAGGGATGGCGTCCTGTTGCCAAAAGAGCAGGCAGCATAGGCAGGTTTTTGTCACCAAGCCTTTTTAAAGTGATACTAGTGCCCCAACATGGCTCAAATACAATGGTACTTTCAAATGTGGGGGGGCCAGATGTAACCTGTGCAACTATATCGATAGATCTATATGTTTTCAAAATAATGTCACAGGTCAGAAATTTACCATAAAGAGCTATGTGAACTGCAATACCACACATGTTATTTACTTAGCCACATGTGTGGATTGCAATAAGTCGTACGTGGTTTGCACTACTAGAGCATTAAAAGTGAGAATTGCCGAACATGTTTCTGGTGCTACCTCAACATCCCTCCGGCAGGGTATATGGGGTCTTTCTAGACATTTTGGGGATACCCATGGGGGTGCCATGTCATCATTAAGAATACTGGGACTGAGAGTACAAACTACATGACAGGGAAAAGATGTGGATTTTGCGACTTGATGTCCGCTATCCACAGGGCATGAACTTGAAAAGTGGTCTGATGTACTTTTATTAATTTTGGTTAAACTTGGAGTTTTTGAACCTTGCTTTACATTGATTCCTGATCACAAGTTTCTTTGATCATATATTCGGTGTCCTCCATAATTCCTTGGTGGGGGGTCCTCGATGTGTTCTTGGATATTTCCCTATGTGCCCCTGTTGGGTTTCTTCTTTCTTTTTTTTTTTTTTTTTATATATTATTTTACATTATGTCTACCTTTACGTCATAGCTTTCCATTTCATTCTCCATATGTGGTGTTTGTCTAGGTGGAGTTATACTAAAACCATTTAGTTAGATTATATCTCCCGATGGGGAGAGAGGTAATTCAATTTAACATTTATATTTGGCCATTCTATGGTATGGAAGCTCAGATAAGTTTAGAAAGGCCACTCTCCTCCGTTTTACACCTCTCGTCTTTCTAAATAGGTGTCATACTGGGTTCATTTTTGGTGTACGGAGCAAGGTTATATATATATAATTTTTTTTTTTTTTTAATTATTATTTTTTTTAATTTATTTATTTTTTTTTTTGTGTGATACTAATCTTTATACTACCTACTACCTACCCTCTCGTTTTCCTTTTCTGCTTATTGTTGTTGCATTTTTTCCATTTTTAAGCAATATTATGCACATTAAGTGGGATTGTACCTCCCGATGGGGAGAGAGGTTTTCAATTTATTGTTAATAGTTGGGCATTTTTTTGCAAATTTCACATGGAAACATGGGAAGGTCTCTTCTATTTGGTCTTTGCTCTCCGTCTTGCCGGGTGGGTGTTATTATAAATACGTTTCTCAGTGCTCGGAATTATGCCATATATTTACATAACTTCCTCTTAGAGAAATCTATAGGGAGTTTAAATAATAAAAAGAATGATTAATATTTATAATGTATGTTTACATGTACATATGAGTATGGTGGTTCCTATAATGATGTACTGTAATTATCATCTGTGTTAGGGTAAGATATGCATATTTATATTTATGCAAAAAAGTTATTATATTTTTTTTTTTTTTTTTTTCGGTCTCATAACATTTGAACTACATGAACTGTGGGTGGTTTTCTTATTCTATCTAACCTGAAGGGGTTAATCTGACACATGTTGGCTATTAAGGCCTTGAATGTTGCAGCAAAGTTTTTTTATTTGTCTATAAATGTATTGGTTTTAAAGTTGCTGTCAGTATGGTCCAGTAGCCCTGGAAAATACCTTTTTGCATCTTCTGGATGTCATTGTGTCTTTACAAGCCTAAAGATTAAAAAAAAATACTGAAAAACTGCCAACTCCGATGTCATTTTCCCATTGAAAAAATCAGAAAATTCTTTTGAGCATTTTAACACTTTTTTTCTTGCATTTTCCAATGAAAAAAAACACAGAAAAAGACGTAGTGTCACCATACCTTAAAGAGGACCTGTCACCCCCCGGTGCATGGCAAACTAAATGCACCACTGAATGCAGCATGCCTGCTGCATTCAAGGAAGGGGTCCCCCATGTCTCTAGCCCCCCCTGTACCTTGAAAAATACTATATATAAGCTTTCTAAAGTGTGAGTCATTACTGGTTAAGGAGTCATCGTTGCCACAGGGCTTCTCCCCACCTCCGGCCGCTCTGTGCCACCCCCTGCTGCTCTGTTCCTCTTCCTGTATGTGTGTGGCCCCCTCCTCACCTGCGACGGCGTGTAAGTGACTGATCTCACACAGGCACACAGCGATGACTTGTCAGGAGCGGGTCTTTATTGCTGTTATGAATCGCAATGCATTTCAACAGCTAGACACTGTCTTTCTCAGGTAATTTACCTGAGGAAGACAATGGCCCGCTGTTGAAACGTGTGGTGATTGATAACAGTAATAAAGAGGTTTGTCAACTTTAATCAAGCTCTCCCTTGGTCCCTTGTTCTCTTAGCGCCCCACATTGACCACATCATTCTTCCAAAATATAATTTCTCCCGTCTGGGGAATGTGGCTGGAGCTGACGGAGACCTGGGATGCAACAACAGTTTGGCTGAAGGACCTGCGATGACGTCACCAGTGAAGAGGCCGTCACATGACTGGAGCTCCCTCACGTGATCCGGACTCGGAAACAGGCGAGGAGAAGACCGGAGTGGCATCCTGAAAAAAGAGCTGATCACCGAGTGGCAGGTAAGCCGCTAATCCCCCCACCGTTAATCTTGCTGTCCCCACTAGACCACCAGGTACTACTCAAAGTGTGCTATATTTTGTCTCTTCATACTGTAACATAGAACACTGTAAATGGTTCTGTAAATGATTATTGGTTAAATACTGCTGACAAAAAAATGCATTGCAATGAATACGGATTGCATACATATGTCATACAAATGCTAGGCGATAAAAAAATTGCACACTCACATAGTACTCACATAATATATATTTATATATATATATATATATATATATACTGTGAGCCCTCGCGGACAGGATTTCTCCCCTCTTGTATCTGTATGACCGAATTGTCCACATTTATTGTTGTTACTTGTATTGTTACTATGTTACTTGTCCTAGTCTGCCCCTTTTAGCATGTAAAGCGCCATGGAATATAATGGCGCTATATAAATAAATGTTATATATATATATATATATATATATATATATACACAGTATATATAACAAAAAACAAAAAATCACTGCTGCACTCAGTCTAACCAACAAGTGTGTGCTGACAAGCAATAATGGTTTGAGAAAAAAATTAAAAAACATCATTTTTTTCTAAAAGACTCAGTACTCACCTAGCTGCAGATTGCACCCCCACCGACCCCAGGTGCTCAGGGATCAGGATGAGGTCAGAAGGACCAGGGAGTCCACGGACAAGGATCTGGCAGGGATGTCAGCGTAGGACCCTCCGGACCCCGGGGCCGCCGAGACGTGGCCGGAGGGCAGGCATACACTGGCCAATGAGTGTACCAAGAGCCCCGGCTTTTAATAAAAAAAAGTGAGTACTGAGATTTTTAGAAAAAACGGATGTTTTTTAATTTTTTTTTCAAACCATTATTGCTTGTCAGCACACACTTGTTGGTTAGACTGAGTGCAGCAGTGATTTTTTGTTTTTTTTTTGTATGTTGATCCAGCAGCACAGCTTTGCACGTTTCGCACAGTGTAACGAGTGCTTTGCAGTTTTTTTATATATATATATACAAATAAAGTAACCTTTTAAGAAGCAATGCCATCTGGTGCCAGAATAAAGACTGCTGAGATACATCTAAAAAGGAGTGCTGCAGTGAAATTCTTGAGCCGTATATATATATATATATATATATATATATATATATATATATATAGTATATATATATATATATATATATATATATATATGTACTGTATACATACACGTGTATATTTATATATATATATATATATATATATATATATATACTGTATATATATATGAAGAATAGTGCTACCTTTGCCGAATTGCATCATAATTGTCACCTCTTTACCTGTGATGATCCCCATCCTGGCATATATGCTCCCCATCATAGTATATATGATCCCCATCTTGGTATGTATGGGCCTTATTGTGGCATATATAGCCCCATCCTGGCATATGTGGCCCATCCTGATATATATAACCAGGGCCCCTGAGGAAGGTGCTGGGACAGCACCAAAACGCGTTGGTGTGATGAAATAAAGAACTTTTGATGGTAATAACCTCTTGTGGATTCCTTGGATAAAGAGCAGCAGCGCGGACCGTGGATACCATTCCAGTTTTATCTACACACAACAGATACACACACACACCACACAGACCCCCCCCACAGGGACACACAAACATACACACCCTATAGGGACACATGCACTCACCCCACAGGGAAACACACACACACACCAAAAAGAGACACACACAACAGAGACACACACCACACAGACACCCCCCCACAGGGAGACACACACATACACACCCTAGAGGGACACATGCACTCACCCAACAGGGACACACATACACACACCCCAGGGACACACACAACACAGACAGACACAGATGTGCACAAATCACCTCACACAACTCGCCTCATACATGTGCTATCTTTAATCAGACGTTTATGTTTGGAAATTAAAAACAGCTAATGTGCAACACATGTGCCATATAGGGAATTAAGGCAGATGTTAGTCACATGAGCTGTCTATTATGTGTATGTGTGAGGTAACATATACTGCCCGGCCAGGGAGAGGGTTTACTGTTGGCTGGAGATTTATTAGGCTGCCTATAGCAATCAATCACAGCTCAGCTTCTATTTTCTTATAGGTCATTAATATTCAAATATTCAAATACTCAATATTCAAATTCTATTTTGTTATAGCTAACATCAGTTATGTATTAACCCGGGCATAGCTGGGTACTACAGCTAGTATATATATATATATATATTATATATATATATATATATATATATATATATATATATATATATGACCCTCATCCTGACACCATCCTGGTATATATTCATGTAACCCTCAAACTGGGCCCATTCTGCAATATAAGGCCCCATCCTAGGATATATGGCATATATGGCCACCTTTCTCGTATATATGGCCCCCATCCTGGTATATGCCCCTCATCATGGACCCATTCTAATGTATATAGCTCCCACCACGCCACAGCCATAAAAAATAAATGCTTCTAATCACCTGTGCTTTGCTCCCACGGTGTGCAGTGTCCTCTTCTGATGCTGGCAACTGAAACCGACATCAGCTGCAGGGATATTCACTGCTCCCCACACGGGATTATAGGTGTGGAGAGCAGTGAATATGTTTTTTCTTTGGTGGTCTGTCTTCAAAAAAATGGCGCTGGAGGCACCGCATGGGCAGACTGCAATCTTTAGTGCCATTATATTGAAGACAGTTTGTAGAATCTTCACATGACGTCACCAGCAGTGCATGCATGGTTGCATGCTAAAGTCTAAGACTAAACTAGACTTTAAAATGCTATTGCATATATGCACTGTTGCTGGTGCCATTTTGTAAAGAACACGAGGGTTTTATAGACTATCTTCAATAAAATAGCACCAAAAATCGTGGTTTGCATTTGCTCTCCCCCCTCCAGAGCCATTTTATTACAGACAGATCACAGAAGCACAGTGCCCATAACCCACCCACCTCTAGGCTTCGGCTTCAGTGCAGAGAAGTGGTCTAGAGATTATAGGCATGTGGAGCAGTGCATATCCATATTCTTAAAAAGCGGGCACACATGTTAGCCCCAGCAATGGTTTCTGCCTCCTACGACTCTTTTCCTGCCTCCTGTGACACCACGCCACTGCCCCCCTCCCACAGTCACAGCCAGGTACACCCAGACTATAAGACACCCCCGGTCTTTCCTACAAACTTTTGTGTGTTTTATAGTCCAAAAATACGGTAATTCCTTTATTTCTTATATCTTTAACCCTATTTCGCAAATAATATGCTGTGGCACCCCTACAGGGGATTGCCACAGGATCCACCAGTGCAAGGAGGGATTTACACCTTGGTACACACAGCACACAACACCTTCCACCACAGACCTGAAGGGGGAGCTCTACTGGCTGCCTTAAGCCAGATCCCCTTTAAAAGATCCAGGCATGAGGGGAGGAGTCAGTTGGTCCAGTGAGAAGCAGTTAGTTCCAGTTAGTCAGAGAGGAGACAGCAGGAGTGTAGGAGTTGGTCGCTGGGATAAAGCCAGGCCCAGGAACAGGGAACACTGACCCAGCTGTACTACACCCTGGGGAGAGGGTCGGAGTCCAGTGGAAGAAGCAGGGAATTAAAGAAGGGAACAAACCAGGTTTCCCTTTAGCTCACCCGGACACCAGAGTTCAACACTGCTACGCATTCACTGCAGCAGGAAAAGCCCAGAAGGAACAGGAGGAACTAATCCCCTGAGGTAACAAACTAAGAGACACTCGAAACTGACCAAGCACAGGACCAGGGGCCAAGGGATGAAAAGGGACCCCGCAGAAGGACCTCTGTTATGATCCGGTGACCTTGAAGCCGCATTAATATCTTTCACAGGAGAAGTGGTATCTATACTGACCGCAGTTCCTGATCTAACCCCGCAACTAGAAGTAGCTGTGGGATGTGACTAACCATACCCTAAACACCTCAACACGGTCGGAGAACTAGCTACCCCTAAAGATGGAAACAGGAATTCTATCTTGCCTCAGACCAGAACCCCTAAAGGATAGAAAGACCCCTACAAATATTGACAGTGAGTAAGAGAGGAAAAGACACACTCAGGCAGAAAACAGAATCTAGCAAATGAGGCCACTTCTAGCTAGACAGATAAAGACAGGACAGAATACTATTGCAATCTGTATAAAAATCCTTTCAAAAACATCCACAGCAGATAATACAAAAATACCCCTGAGTCTGCTCAATACTCGGCCCCCTCTAAATCTGCGGAACTCCTGTGAATCCAACTATGTTAAATATATGCTGACACAATCAAGAGCTGAACAAGCCAATAACAAATGAATAGCACATAATTCCTAAGAAGAAAACTTCCTAACAGAGAGCAGGTTAAGACAGACATGCACTCTGAGCAAAAATAGACAATTTCAAAACAAGCACACAGCATGCGTGCCACAAGAAAACAAAGCCATTCACTTAGATTGAAAGTTTTGCAGCAGGGCAGGAAGAGACCAGGCAGAGGTGAAACACCTCCAGGTCAATTGACAACTGGCAAGGACTGAGGAAATTCTGCAAACCTAAATACCCCAGGCAGAATTGCAATTATCCAATTCACCTGACCAAGAGTGCAAAACAGGATCAACTGCATCACCAGCCACAACCACAGGAGGGAGCCCACAAGCTGAATTCACAACAGTACCACCCCCCTTGAGGAGGAGTCGCCGAACCCTCACCAGAACCCCCAGGCCTATCAGGATGAGCCAGATGAAAAGCACAAACCAAATTAGGTGTATGGACATCAGAGGCAAAAACCCATGAATTATCCTCCTGATCCATAACCATTCCATTTGACAAGTTACTGAAGCCTCCGCCGTGAAAAACAAGAATCCAAAATCTTCTCAACCACATACTCCAACTCCCCATCGACCAACACAGGGTCCGGAGGAGCGACAGTGGGAATCACGGGCTCAACATACTTCCACAATAAAGATCTATGGAAGACATTATGGTTTGCAAAAGAGGCTGGAAGCGCCAACCGAAAAGACACAGGATTAATAATCTCAGAAATCCTGTAAGGACCAATAAACCGAGGCTTGAATTTAGGAGAGGAAACTTTCATAGGAACATGTCTGGAAGACAACCAGACCAAATCGCAAACCCAAAGCCGGGAACCAACACACCGACGACGGTTAGCAAAACATTGAGCAGACTCCTGAGACAACACCAAATTGTCCACCACATGAGCCCAAATCTGCTGCAGCCACTCCACCACCGAATCAACACCTGGGACAGGCAGAAGGCTCAACTTGCCCTGAAGAAAAACGAGGATGAAAACCAAAATTACAAAAGAGGGGCGAAACCAAGGTAGCAGAACTAGACCTTTTCATAAGTGTAAACTCGGCCAAAGGCAAGAAAGCCACCCAATCATCCTGATTAGTAGTCATAAAGCATCTCAAATAAGTCTCCAAAGTTTGATTAGTCCTCTCGGTCTGACCATTGGACTGTGGATGAAACGCAGACGCAAAGGACAAATCAATACCCAGCTTAGTACAAAAGGCCCACCAAAACCTAGAAACAAAATGGGAACCTGTGTAAGACACAGTATTCTCCAGAATAACATGCAAACGAACAACATATTGAAAAAATAACTGAACCAATTCCGAAGAGGAAGGCAATTTAGGCAAAGGCACCAAATGAACCATCTTAGAAAACCTGTCACAAACAACCCAGACAACCGACATCCTCTGGGAGACCGGAAGATTCAAAATAAAATCCATAGAAATATGCGTCCAAGGCCTCTCAGGTACTGGCAAGGGCAAAAGCAACCCACTAGAACGTGAACAACATGGCTTGGCCCACGCACAAGTCGCACAGGACTGCACAAAAGAACGCACATAATGGGACAAGGAAGGCCACCAAAAAGATCTACTGACCAAGTCCCTGGTACCAAAAATGACAGGATGACTGTCCAACACAGAACAGTAAACCTTAGAAATCACTCTACTAGTCCATCTGTCAGGAGCAAACAACTTCCCCACTGGACATCGCTCAGGCCTATCAGCCTGAAATTCCTGAAGAGCCCGTCGTAAGTCAGGTGAAATGGAAGAAAGAATCACCCCTTCCTTTAAAATGCCGACCGGCTCCGAGACCTCAGGAGAATCAGTCAAAAAACTCCTAGAGAGCATCAGCCTTAGCATTCTTAGAACCAGGAAGGTATGAGACCACAAAATCAAAACGAGTAAAAAACATGGACCATCTAGCCTGTCTAGGATTGAGCCTCTTGGCATACTCGAGGTAAACCAGATTCATGTGATCGGTCAAGACCACAATACGATGTGTAGCCCCCTGAAGCCAATGTCGCCACTCCTCAAATGCCCACTTCATAGCCAACAACTCCCGATTGCCGACATCATAATTGCGTTCAGCAGGTGAAAACATTCGGGAAAAGAAGGCACACACGGTTTCATAGTGGAACTGACGGGATCCCGCTGAGACAAAAATGGCCCCTGCTCCAATCTCAGAAGCATCAATCTCAACCTGAATCGGAAGAGAGACATCCGGTTGGCGCAACACAGGAGCAGAAGTAAACCGTCGTTTAAGCTCCTGAAAGGCAGAAACAACCGCAGGGGACCAGTTTTCCACATCAGCACCTTTCTTCGTCAAATCGGTTAATGGTTTAACAAAGCTGGAAAAATTGGCAACGAATTGGCTATAAAAATTTGCAAAACCAAAAAATTTCTGAAGGCTCTTCACAGAGGTGGGCAGAACCCAATCATGAATGGCCTGAACCTTAACCGGATCCATCTCCATAGACGAGGGAGAAAAAATGAAGCCCAAAAAAGAGACCTTCTGAAGCCCCAAGAGACACTTAGACCCCTTAACATATAAAGCATTGTCACGAAGAATCCGAAATACTGTCCTGACCTGTTCCACATAAGAATCCCAATCATCGGAAAAAATCAAAATATCATCCAAATAAATAATCAAGAACTTATCAATATAATTCCTAAAGATATCTTGCATAAAGGACTGAAAAACGGATGGAGCATTAGTGAGCCCGAATGGCATCACAAGGTATTCAAAATGGCCTTCGGCGTGTTGAATGCCGTCTTCCATTCATGACCCTGCTTAATACGCACAAGATTATATGCCCCCCAAAGGTCAATCTTAGTAAACCAACTTGCCCCTTCATCCTAGAAAACAAGTCGGAAATCAAAGGTAAAGGGTATTGAAACTTGACCGTGATCTTATTCAAAAGGCGGTAATTAATACAGGGTCTCAAGGAGCCATCTTTCTTAGCAACAAAAAAAAAAACCTGCTCCTAACGTTGAAGAAGACGACCGAATATGCCCTTTCTCCAAAGACTCCTTAATATAACTCCGCATGGAAGCATGTTCAGGCACAGACAAGTTGAAAAGTCGACCCTTAGGAAACTTACAGCCCGGAACCAAGTCAATCGCACTCCCTGTGTGGTGAAAGAAAACTGGACTTGGGCTCATCGAATACATCCTGAAAATCAGACAAAAACTCCAGAATCTCAGAAGAGGAAGAGGAGATTGACATCAAAGGAACATCATCATGTATCCCCTGACAACCCCAAGTAGTCACAGACATAGACTTCCAATCTAAAACAGGATTATGTACCTGCAACCACGGAAAACCCAGCACGATCACATCGTGCAAATTATGCAAAACCAGAAATGGACAATCTTCCTGATGAGGTGGCGCCATGCGCATGGTCACCTGAGTCCAAAACTGAGGCCTATTTTTAGTCAAGGGTGTAGCGTCGATGCCCATTAAAGGAATAAGATTCTGCAAAGGCTGCAAAGGAAAGCCACAACGCCTGGCAAACTCAACATCCATTAAGTTCAAGAATCCACAAACGCCATAACAGAAAATTATGACAATGAATAAATCAAGGACACAGATAATAAAAATGTAGGTTGTACAGTACTGATGGTAAATGAACTAGCAACCCTCTTTGTCCGCTTAGGGCAGACAAAAATGACATGAGAAGCGTAACACAACCTATTCTGATGTCTAAATCCTTGCCGTTCAGTTCTGGATAGAATCATATCACACTGCATTGGCTCAGAATTTTGCTCTGAGGACAACCCCACAGGGCACACAGTTCTGCGCTCCCTCAAACGCTGATCAATCTGAATGGCTAGAGACATAGAATTACTCAGAGCGGAAGGTGTGGGAAACCCCACCATTACATCCTTAACCGATTCAGAAAGACCCTTTCTGAAAATTGCCGCCAAAGCATCATCATTCCATTTAGTTAACACAGACCATTTTCTGAATTTTTGACAAAATACTTCCGCCGCCTCTTGACCCTGAGACAGGGTCAACAATGTCTTTTCAGCTTGATCCACAGAATTGGGTTTATCATATAATAGTCCAAAAGCCTGAAAAAAGGAGTCAGCATTAAGCAACGCTGGATTCCCAGATTCAAGAGAAAACCCCCAATCCTGCGGATCACCACGCAGCAGGGAGATGACAATTTTAACCTGCTGAATAGAATCACCAGAGGATCGAGGTTTCAGAGCAAAAAACAGTTTACAGTTGTTTTTAAAACTCAAAAATTTGGACCTGTCACCAAAAACAAATCAGGAGTGGGAATTTTCGGCTCCAAAACTGGAGTCTGAACAATATACTCTGAAATTCCCTGTACCCTTGCAGCAAGCTGGTCTACACGAGAAGCTAATTCCTGAACATCCATGCCAGCACAAGACTCCACAGCCACCCAGAGAAAAAGAGGGAAGAAAAGACAAAGCAAACTGCAGAAAAAAAAATGCCTAAACACCTTTCTTCCCTTCTTCTGAGTTGCATTTAACTCATTGTGGGCCAGTTGTACTGTTATGATCCGGTGACCTTGGAGCCGCATGAATATCTTTCCCAGGAGAAGTGGTATCTATACTGACCGCAGTTCCTGATCTAACCCCGCAACTAGAAGTAGCCGTGGGATGTAACTAACCACACCCTAGACACCTCAACATGGCCGGAGAACTAGCTACCCCTAAAAATGGAAACAGGAATTCTATCTTGCCTCAGACCAGAGCCCCAAAAGGATAGAAAGCATCCTACAAATATTGACTGTGAGTAAGAGAGGAAAAGACACACAAAAGAAAACAAAATCTAGCAAATGAGGCCACTTCAAGCTAGATAGATAAAGACAGGACAGAATACTATTGCAGTCAGTATAAAAATCCTTTCAAAAACATCCACAGCAGATAATACAAAAATATCCCTGTGTCTACTCAAGACTCAGCCCCTTCTAAATCTGCAGAACTCCTGTGAATCCAACTATGCTAAATATATGCTGACACAATCAAAAGCTGAACAAGCCAATAACAAATGAATATCACAAAGCACTCACTGATCTCAGGGAGACCAGTCAAGGAAAACACTGCGGGCAGCCGGCTAAAGCGCTCAAACATAGTGAAATCCATGATGCATTGCCCCCTGGAAATTTGAATATGCAGATGGAGTCCGTGGAGCCTCGATTAAGAGTCTCAAACACGGGTCCCGTGATTGAGACTCTTAATCGAGGCTCCACGGACTCCATTTGCATATTCAATAACAAATGAACAGCACATAAATCCTAGGAAGAAAATTTCCTAACAGAGAGCAGGTTAAGACAGACATGCACTCTGAGCAAAAATAGACAATTTCAAAACAAGCACATAGCATGTGTGCCACAAGAAGACAAAACCATTCACTTAGCTTAGAGGTTTTGCAGCAGGACAGGAAGAGACCAGGCAGAGGTGAAACACCTTCAGGACAATTGACAACTGGCAAGGACTGAGGGAATTCTGAAAACCTAAATACCCCAGTCAGAATTGCAATTATCCAATTCACCTGACCAAGAGTGCAAAACAGGATCAACTGCACCACCAGCCACAACTATGGGAGGGAGCCCACAAGCAGAATTCACAACAGACCTCATTGTCAGTTATAGAGCAAAGCCCTGGGAGGGAAGAAGGAGCGTCGAGTTCAGTTATAGGCAGAACTCACCCCAAACCACCGTACACAGTGACAGAGAAGGCCTCACAACTCTCCAAGGTGAAATTCCCGAATTGCACCGGGGGCCTGGTTACTTCTCTGGACTGTACCTGTTACCCGTTATTAGTAAAATGTACCGAAACAAAGACTACTCTGTGTGTGTGCCTGCTTACCCGTCACTACCCATAGCTTTAACCGCAGAGATTCTACTACAACTCCCCTCATCCATCCCCGCTGCCCTGAGGTAAAGCTCCACCTGTGGGGAGCTGTACTAGACTGAGCTGCAACTCCATCACCTCAGTGGCCGGCCGCAGCGCTGGTATACACTTTACCAGGTACCACAGGTGGCGTCACGTAACCAATCCCCTTTTCCCCCACCATTCCCGCTATTGAGGGTCCAGGGCACGGGATCGGGGACCAACCAGCTGTGATCCCCCATCCAAGTCGCCATCAGCCCCGATATCCGAATACCCCCTACCCTGTCGACCACCTCAATGCCATAGCACTGTAAAGAAATAAGTATCACCCAAATCAGTAATAATCATCAATATGTTTTTGCAGTGTGGGTGGTAATTAGACTACCTGAAGGAAAAGTACACAAGAATACGGAGATAAGATTTTTAATCCCATTGGTGTCAAATAAAAAGATCAAATATTTAATATTTTGAGAAAATAAACATAATAATATGCATGTATTTAGTCAAACCACTAATAAAATCTCTATTTCTTTGTATTGTGAAATTTACTAAACAATAATCATAGTCATTATATAAATATAGGAGTAAGGCGGCCGTCACACGCACAGATATCTCATGCGATATTGTAAGCGATCACGTGCACGCGCAATCGCTTACAATATCGCTCACATCGCTGGTGAGATGTCACACAGACAGACTCACCAGCGATGCGGAGCCGCGATCTCGCTCATTACTATGGTACACATCGGGTTACTAGGCGCCGCGCGTCGCTTAGTTACCCGACGTGTACCATAGTTACCATCTCCCAGCATAGGCTCTGCCGCTGGGAGATCGTTCATCGTGGTGTCACACACCACGATGAAGGAGATCGTGAAATCGTTCATCGCTAGATCTGAGAACCGGACCTCAGATCAGCGATGTGACGATCAAGCGATTTCACATCGTGAATCGCTTGATTACATGCATCGATTTTAAGCCCGATATCGCTTAAGCGATCAAAAAGGAGATCACTTAAACGATATCGGGCAAGATATCTGTGCGTGTGACGGCCGCCTTAGGCTTATTAGCACTGGCATTATTACACAAAAAAGCATGAGTAATGTTTTCCGAGCACCAATATATAGCAACTGCAATAACCTGGAGCTTGGAAACCACATGTGACCTTAATTAGGAGTTTAACAGCCACAGGATATGTGTATGTGTGTGTCTTACGGCCACTTTACACACACCAACTTATCTGTCCAACTTCTGACCAACTTGCTGGTTGCAGTGAAATCATGGACACATTGCTCCATTTTGTGACTGTGTACAATGGAGCAATGTCTCCATGATTTCACTGCAACCAGCAAGTTGGTCAGAAGTTGGACAGATAAGTTGGTGTGTGTAAGGTGGCCGTCACACGCATCAATATCGGTAGCGATATTGTTAGCGATCACGTGCACGCGCGATCGCTAACAATATCGCTCACATCGCTGGTGAGCTGTCACACAGGCAGACTCACCAGCGATGTGGACCAGCAAGATCGCTGGTAACTATGGTACACATCGGGTTACTAGGCGCCGCGCGGCGCTTAGTAACCCGACGTTTACCATAGATACCATCTCCCAGCATAGGCTCTGCCGCTGGGAGATCGTTCATCGTGGTGTCACACACCACGATGAGGCAGATTGAGCAAGCGTTTATCGCTTGATATGAGCTCCGGCTCACCAATCTGCGATGTAATTATCAAGAGATTTTACATTGTAAAATCGCTTGATTGCACGCAGCGATGCACAAACGATATCGCTTAAGCGATCAAAAAGCAGATCGTTTAAGCGATATCGTGCTTTAAATTGAAGCGTGTGACGGCCGCCTAAAGTGGCCCTTACATCTATGTAAGTCAAACTGTACTGAAACTGGAAGAATGCTACACGTGTGCATGCTATTCAAATAACCTTTCACTTTACTAAACAGTAGTGTGCAAATGTTTTGGGCACCTGTGGAAAAACTGCTGCAAAGTAAGAATTTCATAAATAGAAGCCTTAATAGTTTAATTTTATCAATTAACAAAATTCAAAGAGATTGAATATTGTGAAATCTAAATCAAATCAATATTTGCTGTGACCACCCATGTCAGAGGAGTATCTAGGCTTTTGACACCCGGGGCAACAAATCTGTTGGCACTCTTCCAAGCAGCTTGAGCAGTTGTCATGTGACTGCTCATATGTGTCTTAGGCAGGCTTCATGGTTTCTTGCTGTCAGGCTGTGTCCGGCGTTTTGCAGGATGCACCGGATACAGCTTGGCAGCTCGGGACAAACAGAACCAGAGAGCAAAAAGGCCCTCCGATCCAGTTTTCTCCCGGATTCGGCATTTCGCAGCTGCTGCCGCTGTCGAGTGCTGAAATTTTAGAATCACGTCTAGTGGGGAGCTAGCCGCGGTTCTGAAATTTCTGACAGGAGCTCTCCATGTGCTGAAGTTCAGTGCCGGCCACCGCTGAACTTCAGCACCCGGTGTCCGGCAGCCAGATCCGATTTTCTGTTGTATGTGGTGCGATCCGGTGCCCTTAGACTCCCATGTTAGTGGGCGCCAGATCGCACCCATCCGGGAGGATCCGGCAGGATCCGATTAGGTCAGATTTTTGCCCCGGACACAAAAACGCTGCAAGCTGCGACTTTGTATCCGGGACAAAAATCGAATGCAGCCTAATGCTGCCGGATAGGGACAAAACCCTATAGAAAATCACTGCCATCTGGCACCATCCAGCATGCATTAGTCCAGCATCTGGTCTAAGGGCCACGTAACACACACACAGATAATTGTGCAGAGATTGTTCACAGATCTCTGGTTGCAGCGAAATCATGGGCTCATTGTTCATTTGTATATGGCCACAAAATGGAACCATGTGTCCATGATTTCACTGCAACCAGAGATCTGTGAACAATATCTGCACAATTATCTGTGTGTGTGTGACGTGGCCCTAAGACTGTCAGGTTCACAGTGCACAGCTCCAGGCCTGAAAAAACCATGGTGTGAAGCCGGCCTTAGTCACATGCAGGTGATCTGCTCTCCCTAGTTCTCTCAATGTTCAATGAAAAACCTGAGAGAAGCAGGAACAACAGCTAATTGTCACATGACAAAGTGTGAAAATTGTAGATAAGTGGAGTAGCCATGTGATGACTACTGGAACCAACAGGCAGAGCTGAATCCTGACAGTGAGTACATTATACGCTGTTAGAATTGGGGATGCTACAAAGGTTACGTTTATAATTAAAGGGTTTGTCCGTGTTTAAGATGAAAGTGTGCAGTGGCTCTAGCTGACTGCAGGTTCTGAATTCTCACAGTGCAATTGCACACTTTTAGGATTCTCCTATGCCAATGGTGAGAGTGGATGGTCATATGAGTGCAAGTATGAGATTTGTATACTTCTTGGCACATTCTGACTACACATGTCTTTTCTTGCTCAATTTATTTTTATTGAGCGATGCCATGCATATCTAGTTGGCACATGACCATACTTGCGGTTTCATGACCTCGCACTCTTACTCTCTATCCTTGGTATATGTTATCATTGTCTGATCGGCCAGGGACCGACATCAATAACCCCCACCAATCAACCACTCTAGGTGCCAGTGGTGGCAGCAGGTGGGCAGAAGTGCTAAGTTCTGGATATGCTTCCGACTCACCGTAGCCAGGGTCTTCACAGGGCAGGCTTTTGTGTCTTCTTCCTTGTCACGGAAACCGCGCCTGCGGCTGTGGGGCCCGGTGGTCCAGATCAATATATTGGCTGAACAGTAAGGGGTTAATTGATTCTGTCGTGACGCCACCTGTGAGAGTTCCGGTGATGTCCACCGGCGCTGCTTGGGCCTCCGGGGGATGTGATGCAGCAGGATGGAACGTTCCCCACAGGACGAGCGGGAGTCCTCGAAGCCAGGAGCTGCACAAGATGTTGTGAGGCAGCTGCGTTTTTAACATGCGGAGATGGACAGTTCTGAAAAAGGCACGGACACTGATAGTCTCTGTAATGGGTACTTTACTGTAACCAGCAGGTGATACATGGTATACAGTTAACGGGTAACGGCCCAGGTGGACTCAGCAATGACCAGTGTTTCTCAGAGCTCCGCGGTGTTCTTCCATTCTAAGCTAGTTTGTGTTGCCGTTGTCGCCTTGGGGTGCCAGATCGGGTAGAAGGAGGCTGCTTCAATTTCCCTACCAGTGAATTCTGACCGGGTGTGAGGGGAGCCTTGGGTCCTTTTGGTGGGTACTCCGCTGGCAAGACAACTCTGTGTGCGGCGGTGGTGGGGTGCTCCTGGAGAGCGGTCCCTCCACTCCTGGTTTGCATAGCAGTGCTGAACAACTGCTAGCTTCGGAACCAGTAATCCGGTGGTTAGTGGGCGCAGGTGTAGTTTGACCTGTGCATGTTCGCCCAGGGTCCGGTTTCAGGGTGCCAGGCATTGGCGCCGACCGGAGGTGGTCCGGGGGCTGCACGGAACTGTGCAGAGCCCCCGCTCCTACGTTCCTTCCTCTCTCTTTCGCAGACTCTCTTGTTCTGTCTACTTCTCCCACACACTACTCCTACACTCTGCCCACCAGGACCTTATTGGCCCTCTATGCTGGTGATGCATGTAGGGTATGGAGCTCTGAGTTTTAACCATGTCATTGCTTAGTCAGAGAATATTACAGCTGCAGTCTGGGCTGCAATACACTCCTGTGACGCACTTGTTGTGGGGCGCCACACTTCATCTTCTGATAGTGACTGTAGCCAGGTACCGGACATCTGCCTCCTTGATTAGAATAGGAGGTGGATGCGCAGCATTTAGCTATGGCCACTATCAGAAGATGGAGCAGATCTGGAACTGAGCACTTCCCGCCTGCTGCTGCCGCAGGCACCTAGTATAGCCAACTGGCGGAGGTACAGGGTGCCAAACTCCAGCCAATCAAACATTGATAGCCTATTGTACGGAAAGGTCATCATTGTATAATGTAATCTTACAAGGTATTGTCACTAGTATACAGGATAAAAACTAATAACAGCACTAGAATACATCACCAGAAACACTAGAGATACAGAAATACATAATTTGAACCCCCATCAATACAGAAATATAGCATCACAACCACCAGCAGTACAGAAAGTCACCACCAGAACCAACCAATAGTACAGAAATTCATTGTCAGAACCACCAGCAGTACATAGATTCATCTTCAGAACCAACAGCAGTAAATAAATACATCCACATAACCCCATCAGTAGAGAAATGCATCACCAAAACTACCATCAGTAAATGGACTATCAATAGTAATGTCAGTTCAGATCCATATACACTTGTATTGCATGAACACACAACTTCCAGTACATCCTTATTGATAAGAAGATACTGGGAGGCATCAGTCATCATCAGATTGCAGACCATACGCTGTCTCTGATTGAAGTTGTCTCTTTACTTCATCCTGTCCAGACTCCTTGATGACTTTTCACATCCAAAACTGCAGACTTACATCTTCTCCAGTATTCTGCAGCACATCCTGGCACGATACCCTTAAAGATAGCAAAATGATTATAAAGCCTCGACATAAAAATATTTGCGGTAAGCTGTGCCACTGAAAAAATAATTGCCACTCATTGTGTTTTCTGCACAAAATATGATGTACACACTATCCCTCTAATGGTACATACCCACTACACTGCCCTCTCCTTTCCATACAGAGCTCCCTCTTTACATTGTCTTCTACAATGTGTCCCTCTATACTACCCAGTCTTTATACTGTGCCCCTCATTACACATCCCTCCTTGCTATAGCCTCACACTGTTTCCATGCTACCTCCTCTCCATACCACCCCCTCCCACTATCCAGTCTCTACTTTGTGTCCCTTCACATTTTTCTCATCTGATAATGTCTCCTAACTACCTGAGCACTCATCCCCCTCACTCCCCAAACTCTGTCCACATATATTTCCTTCTCACTCCCCTTCCTGTGTCTAAATTTATCCTGCCTTCTTGCATCCCATATAATGTACTCAAAATTATCCTCCCACTAATCATACAGATTTGAAAATTTCCCCTTGCTCTTTATACTGTGTACCGTATATACTCGTGTATAAGCCAAGTTTTTCAGCCCAAAAATTGGGCTGAAAAGTCCCCCCTCGGCTTATACACGGGTCAATACGGTAATCCTATGGTGGGAGGGGGGCGGGGGGTGGGGGGGCGCTGCGCAGTATTTCTTACCTTGTCCCCCGTTCTGCAGTGCCTTCCGGTGTCCTCCGTGCTCCGTTCCCGGTCTGCTGGGCCTTGTGGTTCCTCCTGCTTCGGTTCCATCATCGGTGCTGGGGGCTGCCATCTTGCTTCTTCGCTCCGCCCCTGGCCAGTGATGTCAGAGCAGGTCGCGCTGTGATTGGCTAGCACCCGTGACACGTGATCACAGACCGGGAACGGAGCACGGAGGACACCGGAAGGCACTGCAGAACGGGAGGACTAGGTAGGAAGCTGTGTGTATGTGTGTGTGTATGTGTATATATGTGTATGTGTGTGTGTGTGTGTGTGTGTGTGTGTATATGTGTGTATGTATGGGTATGTGTATGTAAGTAGGCTGGCTGACAATATAAGCCATACCACTGGGGCTGCTGTATATAACTCTGGGGCTGCTGTATACTACCACTGGGGCTGTATATACTTCTGGGGCTGCTGGATACTGCCACTGGGGCTGTATATACCTCTGGGGCTACTGTATACTACCACTGGGGCTGTATATACCCCTGGGGCTACTGTATACTACCACTGGGGCTGTATATACCTCTGGGGCTACTGTATACTACCACTGGGGCTGTATATACTTCTGTGGCTGCTGGATACTGCCACTGGGGCTGTATATACCTCTGGGGCTGCTGGATACTACCACTGGGGCTGTATATACCTCTGGGGCTACTGTATACTACCACTGGGGCTGTATATACCCCTGGGGCTACTGTATACTACCACTGGGGCTGTATATACCTCTGGGGCTACTGTATACTACCACTGGGGCTGTATATACCTCTGGGGCTACTGTATACTACCACTGGGGCTGTATATACTTCTGGGGCTGCTGGATACTGCCACTGGGGCTGTATATACCTCTGGGGCTGCTGGATACTACCACTGGGGCTGTATATACCTCTGGGGCTACTGTATACTACCACTGGGGCTGTATATACCCCTGGGGCTACTGTATACTACCACTGGGGCTGTATATACCTCTGGGGCTACTGTATACTACCACTGGGGCTGTATATACCTCTGGGGCTACTGTATACTACCACTGGGGCTGTATGTACTTCTGGGGCTGCTGGATACTGCCACTGGGGCTGTATATACCTCTGGGGCTACTGTATACTACCACTGGGGCTGTATGTACTTCTGGGGCTGCTGGATACTGCCACTGGGGCTGTATATACCTCTGGGGCTGCTGGATACTACCACTGGGGCTGTATATACCTCTGGGGCTACTGGATACTACCACTGGGGCTGTATATACTTCTGGGGCTGCTGGATACTGCCACTGGGGCTGTATATACCTCTGGGGCTGCTGGATACTACCACTGGGGCTGTATATACCTCTGGGGCTACTGTATACTACCACTGGGGCTGTATATACCCCTGGGGCTACTGTATACTACCAATGGGGCTGTATATACCTCTGGGGCTACTGTATACTACCACTGGGGCTGTATATACCTCTGGGGCTACTGTATACTACCACTGGGGCTGTATATACTTCTGGGGCTGCTGGATACTGCCACTGGGGCTGTATATACCTCTGGGGCTGCTGGATACTACCACTGGGGCTGTATATACCACTGGGGAGGCTGCTGTATACCACACTGCTGGGGGCTGTATACCTGTGCTGGGGTCCACCCTCGGCTTATACACGAGTCAATAGGTTTTCCCAGATTTTGGGGGCAAAAGTAGGGGGGTCGGCTTATACACGGGTCGGCTTATACATGAGTATATACGGTACTTAAAATTTCGTTCCTTCTTTTGCTCCCCATTGTGTTCATATGCACTTCCCCTCTTGCTACCCTTATTATGTCTGTAAACATTCCTCCCTTGCTCCCCATACTGTTTCTGTATACATCCCCATCACACTCTCCTGATACTGTGTCCATATACATCCCCTTCACCCTGTCTCCCATTACTGTGTCTATATTTATATATTCCCCTCTCGCCTTCTCTTCCCGTATTGTGTCTATGTATATCCCCCTCACCCTCTCTCCCACTAATCTGTCCATATATACATTCTCCCCTCACCATCATTTATCAATATATACATCTCACTGTCAGGAACATATAATAAAACTATGTTTTCCATTGCCCATGAGCTGACACTGCCTCACCCTTTCTTGTAAACCTTCATGTACTGCCTCACTCTCTCTGAAACCACTCCCCTAGGGTAATTAAAGGAAGCCTAAAGAATGTAGTTTTATGACTTGGAAGAGATAAAGATCTCAGAGGAAAAAAAGATATGTGTAGTTGCTTTGTCCTCTTAGCCAAAACACTTTAAATCAAAATTCATGCACTACATTAATACTATATTTATGGAAATTATATTTTTAGAATCCATACTACACGGCAAATACAAAACACAATTTTACCTCACTAGGTGATGGCTGGAATCATAGCAAATGGATTTTCGCCCATTAGAGAATACCATCTATGTAATCTTTCCTGACTATTAAGAGATACATTTACAACAGACAAGATGAGGTTAATATATTTCACGTGCAATGCTTAGACCCTGGGATATTGCCAGACTGGCAATTCCATAAGTTTCTGTAATACTGACAAATCTTCTAAATCCAACCTCATGAGGCACCAGATAGGAGGGATGTGTGTTCATAAAAACTATAACCCCCTTTATGTGGGTCATTCAGACCATGAAGAACCAGCTGAAACTAAGGGGTGGAACTGAATCATGTTTTTCCAAGGAGTTCTATCCTCCATACACCAGAAAGTCATGTCAATGGCACAGGTGTTGTAACTTTTTCTTTATTCCTTTTATTTTATTTAAATGTCTATGTTGTACTGTAATCTATCCCCTTTGTAAAATCTTGTATATTTTTGTAACCTCTGCCTATTCTTAAGGATTAAATATATACAATTTAATAGTTTTGTTCTTCTTGCTCTATGACATAAAACCACGATCCTGTGTAAGCCTCATGTTACCTATAACAGGTGTCCAATTGGTCTGATAAATGATTGGTGGTGGCAGCGTATTTTACATGTGTTATTGTGGATGAGACTGATGTATATACAGTTGTGCTCAAAAGTTTACATACCCCCAGCAGATTTTTTGCTTTCTTGGCCTTTTTTTCAGAGAATGTGAATGATAACACCTAATCCATCTGTCTCCCCGCTACTCCCCTGTCTCCCCCCTCTGCCAAGCCCTTCATTGGCTCCCTGCTTCCCAGAGATCCCGGTTTAAAACATTAACCATGACATACAAAGCCATTCACAACCAGTCCCCTCCATACATCTCTGACATGGTCTCCCGTTACCTACCCTCACGCAACCTGCGATCCTCCCAAGAGCTTCTCCTCTACTCCCCCCTCATCTCCTCTTCGCACAACCGCATACAGGATTTCTCCCGTGCTTCACCCAGACTCTGGAACTCACTGCCCCAACACATCAGACATTCTCCTACCCTGGGAACCTTCAAAAGAAGCCTGAAGACCCACCTGTTCCGCCAAGCCTACCACCTGCAATAAGACCCAGTCCACCACACCGCCTCATGACTGGAATTTCCCCCTCCTACTGTATACCCACCCGCCCCTCGTAGACTGTGAGCCTTTGTGGACAGGATTTCTCCCCTCTTGTTTCTGTACAACTGAATTGTCAACATTTATTGTTACTTGTATTGTTACTATGTTACTTGTCCTAGTCTGCCCTTTTTAACATGTAAAGCGCCATGGAATATAATGGCGCTATATAAATTAATAATAATAATAATAATAACACAACAACTTTTTTTCCACTTATGGTTAGTGGTTGTGTTAAGCCATTTATTGTCAAACTACTGTGTTTTCTCTTTTTAAATCATATCGACAACCAAAAACATCCAAATGACTCTGATCAAAAGTTGACATACCCAGGAGCACCGAAAAACTCACTCACAGTCCTGCTGCTGACCAGGGTGAAGACATCACTGGGGATCACCATAGGATTGCAGGGTAACAAAGTGTATGTGTGTCTGTCTGTGTGTCCCTGTCTGTCTGTGTGCCCTAAAAATGGAGCAAAAAAGCAGCACAAATGGATGAAGCATTTGTGATGCTTTTTTGCAAAAAGAGGATCCATTTTTGTTGCAGGAACTGCACCAAAAATTAATCAATAAAAACTGTAGCATAAACACTCAGCTGACCATAGACTTAAAGACTCATTGCTGCTAAGAGTGGCCAAACCGGTTATTAGGTTTGGAGGTAATCACTCTTTCTCACAGGATCCTGCTGGTTTGTATTCCTTTTTACCTTGATAATAAATACCTTTATTTATAAACTGGATTATATATCTAATTGTGTTATCTTTGTTGAATAATTAAATTTGTTTGGTGAACTGAAACATTTAAGTCATTTAAGTGTGACAGACATGCAAAAGAATGATACATCAGAAAAGGAGAAAACACTTTCTTACAATACTGTATACATTTCCCCTCAACCTCACTCCCACTACTGTGTCCTCATATACATCTCTCCTCACCCTCTTTCCCATTACTTTGTCCATATATAAATCCCCCTGACTTTTATTTCCAATTACTGTGTCTATATTCATCCCCTTTCTCCTCTCTTGCATTACTGTATCCATATATACATTTCCCCTTGCTCTCATTACCGTGTCATCCTCTCTGCTATTAGTGTGTCAATATATACTTCCCCTCCTCATCCTCTCTTCCATTACTGTGTCCATATATACATCTCCACTAACCTTCTATCCCATTACTGTGTACATATGTACATCCCCCTCCCTGTCTCCCATTACTGTCTCCATATATACATCACCCTCACCCTCTCTCCCATTACTGTCTATATATACTTTCCCCTCCACCCTCTCTCCCATTTCTGTGTCTAAATATATACTGTATATATACTGTATATATACAGTACACAAGAAAAAAACTGCACAGCACTCAAAGACAAATGTGAACTGGTGCTAGCAAAGCTGCAGGGTTATATAATATGAAAAAGATCCTTGCAGCACACAGCTACTACCAATGATGTACATAAGCTACTAGCTATATATATTTGAGGAAAAAGTTTAAAAACTTACGTTTTTTTCAAAAAACTCAAAAATCTCCAATTTTTTATTTAATTCTGAAGTTCTTGGTACATACATTGGCCAATGTCTGTTTGCTCATCAACTGCGACAAAGTGACTTCAGGGTCTGATGAGTCCTACGCTGATATCCCTATCCTCCTTGTCCGCTTCCCCACTATTAAGTGGGCAGACACCATCTAGACCCTCCATCACCTGTAGGTAATGAGGGTGCACATTGCAGCATGGATCCTGCAACTCTATATGTTAAATAACAAGAAAAGTAGCTGTGTGCTGCAAGGATCTTTTTCATATTATATAACCCTGCAGCTTTGCTAGCACCAGTTCACATTTGTCTTTGAGTCCTTTCAAAGCTGAAAGGACTTTTAAGGTCTTTGCAGAATATTTTGAAGAAACACCTCAAAATTGTAATGTAGATCAAAGATGCAGTGATCGGCCAAGAAAACTTAGTTCAAAAGATAAAAGACACAACATGCTTACTTTCCTTTGAAATCAGACATTGTCTAGCAGTGACATTGTGACGCCCCACTGGTCGGGACGCCACGTAGGAGTACTGCACTCATGACAGAGAGTGTGGCACTCCTGTGACTAGGGGATTGGGATGTCACATAAGGGACCCTCATTAGACCCATCCACACACCTTAAAGCAGGGGACTTGGGTGGACCTGTTGCCAGGGAGACCCAGTCCCAGTGGGAGGAGCTAGGTGGGTTAGTGGAAGAGCGGTAAGACAGTTAGTCAGAGTGAGTCTGAGGTGAGCTCCTGTGGGGAGCAAGGAGTACAGAGAAGCCGTCGGGAAGGAAAGGAACCCTAGGGGCACCAGGTGTTGCAGTGCGCCCGAATCCATACCTGGTACGTCTACCAACCAGAGGGGTTCTGTCCCGGAACAGAGAAACAACTCCGAGAGCGGTGCGTTGATCCCCGAGCCGCCAAACTGGAGGCACGAGCTTCTGTAGGAAATCGTGGCCGAAAGCCCGGCGTAATCCCCAAAAGGCCCCGTATAGGTTCCGGAGGACTCGGGAGAGGAACCCTCCAGAGAGGATCCGTGGGAGCTGGCTGAGGGCTCTGCGTGTGGGAGCGCTACTAGGAAGCAGGAGAGAGAGTGCTGTGAGGAACAAGAGAAAGCAATGGCAGGCACACCACCGAGTGAGATGTCCCGGTCCCCTGGTGACTACACAGGCCAGCAGAACCCATTAAGACTGTAACATCTTTAAGCTGCCTGAAGTCTGTCAGTAAAACCTGTACAGAGCTAAAGACTGTGTGAAGTATTTTAATTTGCCTACGCTTGAGGAGCCGCACACTTGTTCATTGATTAAGACTGTTTTTCAGTGCCTCTCCCTGAAGAGCCACCTCCCTGAGTAAATCCCTATTCACCACAACTACCCCAGTAACCCCGCTCCACCTACGGGGAGCGTTACCAACTAGCTGCCTCATTATCACCCCGGTGGTCTTCAAGCAGCGCCAGTATTATTATCGGGAACCGTAGGTGGCGTCACAAACACTTTTTATTTTTATTTTTCCCCTTTTGTCAGCAACCACCAGGGACATGGAACTGGGCAACAGGCCCCTTGACATCCCTGTAAACTACAGCCTAGGACCGGGTACCCCATGGCCATGGGGCGGGTCAACATCAGCTCAAAACTGGCAGGAAACAGTGCAACATAGATTTACCCATCTACTGTTTTGAAAAGTCTGTATAGAAGTTCTCGTCATGGAAAAATTGCAGCCAAAATTACATACCTTCAACATGGAAACAAAGTAAAACGACTCAATTATGATTGGAAATATTGAAACTGTGAGCAAAATATGGCAGCAAATGCTCTGGACTGATTGGCCAAAATGTGAAATATTTGTAATAATAGAAGGCAGTATGTTCACCAAAACACTGAAGAGCAGTAAAATAGTGAATGCTGACATTTAAGTAAGGTAAAAAAAATGCTTGTAACGTGTTAGCCAGTAGATAGAAAACTATTAGAATCTGAAAGTCTGCAGTGGTTGGTACCTTTTAATGGGCAACTGGAGAGATGGTAAGAAAAAGCAAAGCAAGCTTTTGAGACTCTATTACCTCTTCATTAGGCTAATAATGACACAAATCATGAAGACACACACATATATACACTGTGTGCAGAATTATTAGGCAAATGAGTATTTTGATCGCATGATATTTTTTATACATGTTGTCCTACTCCAAGCTGTATAGGCTTGAGAGCCAACTACCAATCAAGTAAATCAGGTGATGTGCATCTCTGTAATGAGGAGGGGTGTGGTGTAATGACATCAACACCCTATATAAGGTGTGCTTAATTATTAGGCAAATGCCTTTCCTTAGGCAAAGTGGGTTAGAAGAGAGATTTGACGGGCTCTGAAAAGTCCAAAATTGTGAGATGTCTTGCAGAGGGATGCGGCAGTCTTGAAATTGCCAAACTTTTGAATCGTGATCACTGAATAATCAAGCTTTTCATGGCAAATAGCCAACAGGGTCGTAAGAAGCGTGTCAAGAAAAAAAGGCGCAAAATAACTGCTCATGAATTGAGGAAAATCAAGCGTGAAGCTGTCAAGATTCCATTTGCCACCAGTTTTGCCATATTTCAGAGCTACAGCGTTACTGGAGTATCAAAATGCACAAGGTGTGCCATACTCAGGGACATGGCCAAGGCAAGAAAGGCTGAAAAATGAACACCTTTGAACAAGAAACATAAGATAAACCGTCAAGACTGGGCCAAGAAATATCTTAAGACTGATTTTTCAAAGGTTTTATGGACTGATGAAATGAGAGTTACTCTTGATGGGACAAATGGATGAGCCAGAGGCTGGATCAGTAAAGGGCAGAGAGCTTCACTCTGACTCAGGAGGTGGGGTACTGGTATGGGTGTCATCAAAGATGAACTTGTGGGACCTTTTTGGGTTGAGGATGGAGTGAAGCTCAACTCCCGGACCTACTGCCAGTTTCTGGAAGACAACTTCTTCAAGCAGTGGTACAGGAAGAAGTCGGTATCATTCAAGAAAAACATGATTTTTCATGCAGGACAATGCTCCATCACATGCATCCAACTACTCCACAGTGTGGCTGGCCAGTAAAGGTATAGAAGAAGAAAAAATAATGAAATGGCCCCCTTGTTCACATGATCTGAACCCTATAGAGAACCTGTGGTCCCTCCTAAAATGTGAGAGCTACAGGGAGGGAAAACAGTACACCTCTCGGAACAGTGTCTGGGAGGTTGTGGTGGCTGCTGCACGCAATGTTGATCGTAACAGATCAAGCAACTGACTGAATCTATAGATGGAAGGCTGTTGAGTGTCATAATAAAGAAAGGTGACTATATTGGTCACTAATTTTTTTTGTGTTTTGTTTTTGCATGTCAGAAATGTTTTTTTCTAAATTTTGTGCAGTTATATTAGTTTACCTGGTGAAAATAAACAAGTGAGATGAGAATATATTTGGTTTTTATTAAGTTGCCTAATAATTCTGCACAGTAATAGTAACCTGCACAAACAGATATCCTCCTAAAATAGCCAAATCTACAAAAAACCCATTCCAACTTAACTTAAAAATATTAAGCTTTGATATTTATGAGTCTTTTGGTTTGATTGAGAACATAGTTGTTGATCAATAATAAAAATAATCCTCTAAAATAAAACTTGCCTAATAATTCTGCACACAGTGTATATATACAGGGTAGGATGAGGCAGTAAATACAACAGGTGATGTGAAGCAGAAAATAGTAGTCAGTCTTGGGAGGGAGAGAGGAGTTGGGGAGGTAAAATCAAAATTCCGAGATAAAAGGTGCAGATTGTATTATTGTTCTTTGATTAGTGGTTGGTTGAGACCTGAAAATTCCTCAATGATTGTAGAAAGACGTAAATCCATGTGAGACATTAATTCCTGCTTTAAGTGTGCCAAAGTTCATTATCAGTTTATATTCCCACAATCTTCTGTCTCACTGTGATCTGAAGTTACCTTTTAGAACTAGTAATTTCATATCCAATATTGTGTAATCAGGCCTACAGAAATGTCTAGGCACAGGTAAATCTGTCCTTTTTCCTTTATTGCATGGCAATGAGAAACCACCCTAGTTCTGAGTTGTTGCCCCGACTCCCCTACATATAGCTTCCCGCTCACACATTTAGTACATATAATTAAATACACCAAATTGCTTGTGGTGCAGCTGAACTTACCTGGGATCTTGTAGTCCTGATGTGAAACAGGAATCTTTATCTTGTCCATAGTCATTACAAATGGATAGGTTTTGCACCTGTTCTTATTGCTTTTGGGCATCCTTTTGTAGTAGTGGTTGTAGTTTCCATGCAGCTCCTATTAACACCTCCAGATTTGGATTGTAGGTGACTACAAGAGGGACCTGGTTGTTTTCTTCTTTAGATTTGTAATGTAGGAGATGATTCCTTGATATTCTAGTGGCTCTTGTAATTTGGTTTTCAATTGCTCTTGGATGGTAGCCCTGATTCAAAAAGGTTTTTCTGAGGCCCTCAAGGTGATTGTCTCTATATGTAGGGTTGGAACATATTCAATTGTATCTGATGGCCTGGCAGTACAGAGTAGAGTTTTTTATGTGTTTTGGATGAAAACTGTCCCATCGAAGATATGTTGGATGGTCACAGGGTCACAGGTCCGGTACAGGGATGTCTCTACTTCATTGTACTGTAGCTTCATAATGGTGTCCAGAAAGCTGATTTCAGTGCAGGAGTAGTTGAGTGTTAAGTTGATGGTGGGATGAAATTGATTAAAGTGTTCAAGGAACTTCTTCAGCTGTTGCTCAGACTTCGTCCAGATGATTAAAATGTCATCGATATAACGGTGATAGGCCAGAAGCCTGATAAGAACCGTGATGGAAGTTCCTTCTAAGCTCAGGGCTGCCTTTCAGCAAATAGAATTGGGTATTTTGTCAAGACAAGGTGTCTTGTATGATGAACAATACAGATATATACTTATCCATCATTCAGTACCATCAAAGAGGCATGTGATTGGTTCCAAATGTATTCTGCAGCAGGGCAATGAACTCAGACATACAGCCAATCTCATTAAGAACTATCTTTAGCTATTATGATCCCCTTAAATGCCAGAGATGGGGGGCTCCATCCAAGGCTGAGTGCTGGAGGTGTGGTGCCGAAAATGGAAACTACTTCCACATCTGGTGGCAATGTCCTGTCATATCTTCATTTTGGCAAATAACTGAAAAACTGATTACTCTGGTTCTAGGAGAAAGGGTGCAATTAACTCCTGAGACAACCTTGCTAAATCTCAGGCTATGGCCTACAAAGAAATATACATCAATCTTGGCCCAGAATATAATTGCAGCGGCCAAACTCCTAATACCGGTGTATTGGCGCTCGGCTGAGGTCCCTTCGCTCCAACAGCTCCACATTAAAGTTCACCAGTTGTACCTTGTTGCAGAAACGGTGTCCTATGTGAACCACACTCGAGCTTCTTTCTTAGAAACCTGGTCACCCTGGATCAGATACAGATCGACATCCTAACTTGATATCACCGAACATTGCTATTCAATCTGATGGATGTCCCGTGTCCTAACCTACCCACCCCACACCCCTCTCTTTCCTCTTTCGATCCTATCTCCTTACTTCTCTCTTGACTCTTATCTTTAACTGCCCTCCCTCAAGCGAAGCGGCTTGACTTTATTTCTACTCTCTTTAACGTTTTTAGATTTGAATTTATAATGATAGCCAACAATGTGCACTTCTTACAGTGCGGTTGATGTTTGCGGCTCTCAGTGAGACACTGGATTGGCTCACGACCACTCCCACCTTTGGGACAGTGTTGCCGGGTGCGCTCCGCCTCTCCCCATCACTTCCAACGCTCTGGGGGCTGTGGAGCGTGATCGCACAATGCAGGACCAATAACACCTTTGAACTGTCTCGGAGTGTTGCTTATATGGCCGTTAATTGTACGTCAGTATTCCAGTCATACCACTGGATTCTCTTCCTCTGAACATGTACTCATACTATACTGTTGAAAAATGTTGATTTACTGTCTATTACACTGTACTGCAAAGCGTTAATAAAAAGAATTTTGAAAAGAAAAGAACTATCTTTAGCATAATGAAAAATAAAGAGTCCTTCGTAAACTGTGTATAAGTGTACCTAAAAGAATTGATGGAGTAAAGGGATGCCACACCAAATATTGATTTCATAGAAAATTTTCTTTCGTTCATTCACTTTGTATTTTGGTTATTAATATTATAAGCTAAATACTTCTAGTTTTGAAAGATTTCGTACTTTGCAGCATAATTTCAACAACTGTCTAAAACATATTCAGTATACTTTAATTACTGTACTTTTTTATCTATTGAATTGAATTTTGTTTTAAATATATTGATAGTTCCTTATGTACATTACTGTATGACATTCTGAGTAGTAGATAGCCATTATAGACCATTATAATCTATCTATATAGATTAAATACATATCATCATAAATTAATTCAAGAATGAGATTTAACTGACTTAGTGTGTGATGCAGCGCTCTTGAAATTACTAAAATGTTGGGTTTTGATTTCAGTACCATCAAAAGTGTTGTTGCAATTACGCAACATAAAAACATGTTAAGACAAAAAGACTCACTTTAACTGCCAAAGATTTCACAAGAAACAAATGTGAAGTGCCCAAGAACCCATTGTCCTCCAGTGAGACATATTTCACAACTGTAGTCTCCCTGGAATGCCCAGTAGTAAAAGGTGTTCAGTGCTCAGAAACATGACCAAGGTAAGCACGCATCAAAATACTCCACTGCTTGACTTACCAGGAAAAACATTAAAGATTAAGGAATAATGACAAGTTTCCTTCCTTGCCTGCTGGAAAAAAAATTAATTGGGCCTTCTTAAATGGGAAATTATTGTTTAAGTAAAACAGTACACCTCTCTGAACAGTGTCTTGGAGGCTGTGGTTGGTGCTGCCCAAAAGGTTGATGATAAAGAGATTAAGAAACTCACAGACTTCATGAATGGACAGTTCGCGACGGTTGTTCAAAAGAACGGCAACTATAACCCCTGGCAAAAATTATAGAATCATCGGGCTCGGAGGATGTTCATTCAGTTCTTTAATGTTGTAGGAGAAAAAAGCAGATCACAGACATGAAACTAGACTAAAGTCATTTCAAATGGCAACTTTATGGCTTTAAGAAACACTAACAGAAATCAAGATAAAAATGTGGTAGTCAGTAAGGGTAATTATTTTAAGACCAAGCAGAGGGAAAAAATTATGGATTCACTAAATTCTGAGGAAAAAATTATGGAATCATGAAAAACAAACACACAAAAGAACACTTGAGCATTTATTGAAGATAATGTGCCTTTACCAGTGCCTTTACCTGACATGCAGCCCCATATCATCAATGACTGTAGAAATTTGCATGTTCTCTTCAGGCAGTCATCTTTATAAATCTCATTGGAACGACACCAAACAAAAGTTCCAGCATCATCACCTTGCCCAATGCAGATTCGCGATTCATCACTGAATATGACTTTAATCCAGTCATCCACAGTCCACGATTGCTTTTCCTTAGCCCATTGTAACCTTGCTTTTTTCTGTTTAGGTGTTAATGATGGCTTTTGTTTGGCTTTCCTGTATGTAAATCCCATTTCCTTTAGGCGGTTTCTTACAGTTCGGTCACAGACATTGACTCCAGTTTCCTCACATTCATTCCTCATTTGTTTTGTTGTGCATTTCCTGTTTTGGAAACATATTGCTTTAAAGAGGACCTGTCACCCCCCTCCTGAAATTCAATCTAAGAGCAGCAGTGAATGCAGCTCAGGCAAGAGGTCCTCTATGTGTATGTGATGTTTGTACCCCTAAACACAGCCCTGTGAAAACGTATAGTAAAAAGTCAGGAGGGCATTACCAGCATCAGGATTAATCTCACTTTCTGGGGTTATTCCCACCACCTGCATCTCTGTTCCTCCCTCCTCCCTCTCCTCGCCGCCTCCTTGATACTGTCAGCCATCCTTGCTCTGCGCCTGCCCTGCTTGTGCTACTTCATGCAGGTGCAGAGCGAGGTCTTGCTAGTGTCAGCCCCACGCTCCTGTCCCGCCTCACACCCTGAAGTCAGCACTTGTTCCTGCCCTGCTCTGTGTGTATACATGGGGCAGGGCGGGAACAAGTGCTGACGTCAGGGCGGGATGACTCCTGTTGCTGGTAATGCCCTCCTGACTTTTTACTATACGTTTTCACAGGGCTGTGTTTAGGGGTACAAACATCACACACACATGGGGGACCCCTTGCCTGAATGCAGCATACATGCTGCATTCAGTGCTGCTCTTAGATTGAATTGCAGGAGGGGGGTGACAGGTCCTCTTTAAGTTTACAGTCTTGACGCTTTAATGTCTTCCTTGGTCTACTAGTTTGTTTGCCTTTAACAACCTTCCCATGCTGTTTGTATTTGGTCCAGATTTTAGACACAGCTGACTGTGAACAACCAACATCTTTTGCAACATTGTGTAATGATTTACCCTCTTTTAAGAGTTTGATAATCCTCTCCTTTGTTTCAATTGACATCTCTCGTGTTGGAGCCCTGATTCATGTCAGTCCACTTGGTGCAACAGCTCTCCAAGGTGTGATCACTCCTTTTTAGATGCAGACTAATGAGCAGATCTAATTTGATGCAGGTGTTAGTTTTGGGAATGAAAATTTACAGGGTGATTCCATAATTTTTTCATTCTGCTTGGTCTGAAAAAAGGTACCCTTACTGACTACCACATTTATTATCTTGATTTCTTTTAGTGTTTCTTAAAGCCATAAAGTTGCCATTTCAAATAACTTTAGTTTTGTGCCATGTCTGTGATCTGCTTTTTTTCTACATTAAACAACGGAATGAACATCCTCCGAGCCAGGTGATTCCATAACGTTTGCCAGGTATTGTATATTGGTCACTTATATATATATATTATAATATATATATATATATATATTTTTTTTTTTTTTTTTTTTTTTTTTTTTTTTTTAAATATCTGAAATGTATTTTTGTATATTTTGAGTTGTTTGACAAAGATAAACCATTGGGTTGGGAATATTTAAGTTTTTCATTTAGTTGCATAATAATTCTGTACACCAATAGTTGCCCAATAATTATGCGCACAAAGATATTCTCCTAAAAAGACTAAATTTCATTTTTATCTTCGGAAATATTCAGCTTTAGTATCCTTTTGGGTTGATGAACAGCACTGTAGTTGTTCAATAATAAAATTAATTATGAAAAATACAAATTGCTTAATAATTGTGCCCACAGTGTAAATTGGATTATTACGTTAATCTGTTTTCCCCTAGTCGATCAGCAGCACAATATGGAGTTACTATGCCCCTATGCACAATCAGAACAAAATAGAAATTTTTAATAAGTTTTGCTGGTCCCTCCCCCCTACTTTCTGCCAAAATATAGTGTGACTCCCTGAGATCACTAGTTTAATAAAACAACACCAACAACAGAAACACGTAGTCTTTCAGGGTGGGAGCCTTGTACTGCTGAAGGACTATGGGAAAACAGATTAACATTCAGTAGTTTTCAAAATAATAGCAGTCCAATATGAATAACCAGACTATTTTCTGTTTTTGGTTTAAAATATATTACCACATGTCAAATAATTTACCAGTTGGTGCAGCAGATTCTAAGAAAACCAACAAACTCAGCATTCATAATCTGCATGTTTTTGAATAATTGATTCAAAGGAGTGTGTTTAAAATAATAGCCATGTGGAGTTCAATTAGTGAGGTCAATCATTCTTTGAAGAAATAGGTGTGAATCAGGTGACCCTTATTCTAAGGGTGAAGCCAGCACATGTTGTACATGCATATCTCCTTTAAAGCCGGAGAAATATGGGTCGTTCATGACATTTTTCAGAAGAAAAGCGTACTTTGATGAAAAAATTGATTGGAGATTGTAAAATTTATAAAGTGCAGATAATGGTTGTCCAGCTAAAATGATTTCCAGTGCTTTAAAATGGAAAGCAAAACCAGAGATCTGTGGAAGACAATGGAAGACTACCGTCTTCAAAGAATATCAAAGAATAGCCAAAATGGCAAAAGCTCAGCCAATAATCAGCTCCAGGATGATCAAACACAGTCTCAAGTTACCTGTGACTACTGTGACAGTTAGAAGACATGTGTGTGAAGCTAATCTATTAGCAAGAACTCCCTGCAAATTCAACTATTAATAAAAAAGACATACTGAAGCAGATACAATTTGCCAAAGAACACATCAACTGGCCTAAAGAGAAATGAAGAAGCATTTTATGGACTTAGGAAAGTAAAATTGTTATTTTGTGACCAAGGGCCGCAGACAGTTCATCGGACGACCCCCTAACTCTGAATTCAAGCCACAGTACACTTTGAAGATAGCGATGCATTGTGGCGCAAGCATCATGATATAGGCATGTTTCTTACTAGGGTGTCGGGCTATTTATCGCATACCAACGATCATGGACCAGTTTGTATATATCAAAAGAGGTCATGGTGCCTTACGCTAAAGAGGAAATGCCATTGAAATGGGATTTTCAACAAGACAATGACCCTAAACACACCAGTAAGCGATAAAGATGTTGGTTCCAGTCCCAAAAAATTGATGTTTTGGGGGGAGCCCAATCCCTGGGCCAATAGAACACTTGCAGGGTGACATCAAAAATGCAGTTTCTGACGAAAGCCAACAAATGCAAATAAATTGTGGGATGAAGTCAAAGCATCCTGGCCTGAAATACCAGTTGACAGGGGCCAGAGGTTGGTTGACTCTATGTAATATAGATGTGAAGCAGTTCTAAAAAACTGTGATTATACAACTAAATATTAGGCTAGTGATTCACAGGAATGAAAAATCATAAAAAAAGTAAATATTTTGAGTTTGTAAAGAAAGCTGCAGACACTGCTATTTTATTGAACAGCCCAATGTTCATTTTTTGTTATTTTCTGTAAAGTAGTTAAAAATATTATACATTTTTCTTTATGTTTTGATTTAGAGATGAGCGAACCTTTTAAGGTTCGGATTCTGATTGGTTCGTCAAACGGGCATCTATTCACTGAAATGTTCGATGAAAATCCAAAGCAACGGGAGGCAAGATCAAGGGCCTAGAAAACATCTTAAAAGGGGGCGAAAAGCTGACCAAACAGCTCAAATTAGGAACAGATGGGCGAACCCGAACTGTAAAATTCAGCGTCTGTACCGAACACCTAGGATATATATCGAATGGAAATTGGCCCTCAGAGTTGACATCATCTAGTACATTGGCATCTTGATCTGTAATTTTATTCACGTGGTTATTACATGTTCTTATATGGTCAAGGTTCAAAATAATAATACAAATCAATATTTATTATAGCATTAAAAGATGTTTTTTTGATTAGTTGTTTCTCTTGCTTCAATCTTGTAGAGCAAAGGTATTAAAGTCATGTCAGAGAGGAATATACTGTTAGTCGTATAATCTTATATATTATTGGGGTTGTCACCTTATCAAAAGCAAGACTGCCGAGTGACGAGCAGTCCAGTGAATACCACCAGAAGTTAAAGGAAAACTGTCAGGTCAAAAATCCAAGTGTAGCTGCTATCATTATTCCTCACATAATTCCTCACTCTAAACTCTCTCTATTTATGTATTTCTTTTATTTATTTATATTTCCCTATCTTCTATAAACTTCAAATAAAGAGATTCATTCCATCTGTCACTCACAGTGAATGATCCACTTAGTTATCTGCTGTCCACTCCCCATAAGATGAATATGCATGTCACATATTGACATTACTGCACAGGATATCAATGTGGGGGGGCTGTATTCTCCTCTCTGCTCTCTGTGTTTGCAGCATCACAAGAGGTCACATACAACATAGAAACCGTCTACACTACATCTACACAACATAGAAACTCTACACTAGGAGTACCTGTCTTTTCACATCTTGAATGATCTTCATACTGTCATAGTTTTGGGTCTTCCTTGGTTGAAGAGGCATTAACCAGCGATTGACTGGCAGGTCAGAGAAGTAGTTGGTTGGGGTAATTTCTGTGAGGGTAATTGCATAGGTACTACTATATCTGCCGTATTGATTACGTCAACTCCTGCATCACCAGCTGAGGAGGTTAGGAGATTACCGGAGTATGAGGGTAAAGCTCAATCTACACCTTGGACTAATGGTGGGTCTATGCATCGTCTTACAAAGAAGGGGTGGGGAAAGAGGTTGTATCTACTGTGCGCCCTAAGGGAGGGAGTCCTGTGGTTTCAGAAGACACCTCTGTTGCTTGCATTCCTAAGAATATCCCCTGTGACAGGATGTATGGAAATAAATGTTCAGGTCCAGACCTAGGAGTGAATGACTTTGTGTGGATGTTATCTAAACACATCAGGTGGAGATCTGCAGCTGGGGCACTTAGTTCTGGAGTTATTGGTTCATTTAAGATATTGGCCATTCTCAATCCTATACTATACTAACTTGAACTACCCCTGGTGCTTGAAGTAAGGTGATTCCCTGGAATACTATTCCAAAATGACAGTAAGGAGAAAGAAACTTTTAGTGTCCATTAAGAATGCAGGGGGTCCAGGGAGAGCAAATAGATCCTTGGAGCCCATGATAGACTCTGAAGTAAAAAAGACTATAACAGGTTTATTTTTCAAGTTGAAAAACATATGAAAATAGAAATAAGACATCAAATAGATGCTGATTCTTTACAAATTTGTACTGATCAGGGCATTGTGCCAAATGGCCTGAAAATACATTTTAATAGCACTTTTCCAGATGATGAGATATTCTCTGATAAATGGAATAATCTGTTAGATGACTGTTCATATAGTTTGATGTGGGTTTTGATTGAGAAGCACAATGGGCTAGTGAGTGTAGCAGCGCAACTCTATAAAGAGCAGCTAACAGAACTTGAAGAATATAAATCGTTTGATTTTTTAATATTATTGATAGTAATATTACTAGGAGATTAAAAACTTACGAAAATGATTTGGTAGACAGGTAGACATAAAAATAATACAATTCAGAAGGGATACAATTAAAACCAAACCACAAGAATAAGAGCCGTTAGAAAAACCACCAGAGAGACTGAATGGGGAAAATGAGAAAGTAAAAAATAAGAACAAGGAGCAGATAATAATGGAAAAATCTGAAAAATTAAACACCATTTCCAAACACAAAATAACATAGAATTGGCAGATAAATCCATTACAAAAAATGGAAGTAATAAGAAAGGAGTTATACCGAAATTAAACAACAAAATATTGCCAAATACTTCCAGCCCGCAAGATCAGACAATAAGCAAGAAAACACAAAAAAAGAAAGCCAGTGTATTGATAGAGAATCGCCCCCCTCTAGAACCAAATATTATCATTAAAAAAAAAACATTCCGTTACAACCATTACAAGATCCAGATTTTTCCCCTGTGGAGATATCAGAATCTGCAGAGGAACAAAATCAAACTGAAACAGATCTAAATACATTTGAACTAACAATACATGAGGAGACAGAACCATCATTAATATTCACTACAGTGCTACAGGCACCTTCGCCATCACCATCATCAGTAATATCTAATATTTATTTTTTCGAAATAGGTCCAACGAGACCAAGCACATCAGAGATAGTGATTCTACCCCCTTTAATCAGCTGCTCCCAATTAGCTCAGAACCTGAGCCCAGTGCAAAATAATCATATAAGGGTGCCTTCATACTGCGGCGTGATCTGGTCTGGGGCTGTCCGCTGTCTGATAGCCGCGGACCGGATCAGCACACAGGACTGGGGGGCTATTATGCCCTCCGGTCCGGTGTGCAGCCTAACGCAGTTCCCGCTGCTGATAAGTCAGGACCAGAGCTGCATACCGGACCAGAGGGCATAATAGCCCCCCATTCCTGGGTGCTGATCCGGTCGCGGCTATCAGGGTCATCCCAGATAGCCCCGGATCAGATCATGCCACAGTGTGAAGGCACCCTAACAAATTATTTTGCACCACTAGTAAACCAAAGAGCAAAAACGAGAAAAATAGGGCAAGGGGATCGAGAGGGAGAGGGCACACAATAAGGAAAAATGGAAGGAATAAAAATAATAAAAATAAAAAAATTGAACATGGAGAATCTGAATTTATATCTATACCAACAGTGAAAATATTTAATCTATCCTCATATATTCTATCTGAATCAGAAATAGAAATTCTAAGTAAAGGTTTATATTTTGCCCGACACAGGACACAAATCCATTCGATCTGTTCCTGGATCTAAATGCTTTCACACTAAAATTAACCCTCAAAGGACATTTTTTGTTGGAAGATAAAAAAGAATACTGATAACATTAAGCCAATGAGTGATATGGAATCTATTAAAATCATTAATATTATGTACATAAAGAGGTACAGCCAAAATCTGGGTTTTATCCCATACAAAATAGAGGACATAAATAGAGACGTGTTTTGCATTGATGCAGGAGGAATTCAGACTTCTGGAAGTAAATAAGCAAACAATGGTGATAAATTATTGAAAGATAAAACAAAAAATAATTGTAAGAAATTGAATAAAAGCATACATGGTTTTAAAAAAGGAAGAAGGTTGAATAATATTTGTAAGCAGGAGAAAGAGGCTTTGGAGTCTGTAAAAAACAAGCTAAGCATTGTGATACGCCAAGCAGATAAAGGGGGTGGGGTGGTGATCCAAAATAGAAAAGATTATATAGAAGAAGTGCAAAGGATCCTTTCAGATGCTAAATACTATTTGAGATCACAGTGTGGCACCCTGGCACCCTGGTTGGGGCACCACAGAACTCTTGGTACACGAATGGAGTGGAAACAGCAAGCAGAACTCACTAAATAAAAACACCTATAGACACCCCTTTTCCCCCCAGGCCTTTAGAGGGAGCTCCACTGGTTACCTTAAGCCAGTTCCCCCTATAAATACGGGTCCTGGAGGGAGAAACAGTGGAGTGTGCAGTCGCTTTAGAACTGTGAACAGCTATGAGAGCTGACCTGGTAGTGGAGCCACACTTGGCCCATACCAGCACACCCGGAAAGTGAGAGACCCTTGCAATTGGGGTCATAGGACAGGAGGTAAATACCTCACAGGGACAGCAGAGTTATCCTAACTCTCCCTAACAATCCGGTTACTGGAACCGAGCTGTAGGAACTACAACGTAAACTGCAGAGAAACCAGCACCACGACCAGGGAGACTAGCTCCCTGTACACCTGAAGCACCCCCGGATGAGCGCCCAGGGAAGAGGAGTTATATTGCTTAATCCCTTTTATAGTGCAGCTAACCCAGGTGAATCACGTTCCACCGAACGTACAACCCGGTATGGCAGGATTCCATATCCACCCGACCTCACCAGAACAATATAGAAGGAAGCCTACACACTGCTTGCTGTGGAAACTCCAGGAGTGTCAACCTCATCACCCGGTTGAGAGTACCTGTTGTCACCAGTAAAGGTACCAAAAGACTTTGTGTGTCTGTGCATTATTCCTGGACTAATACGCAGCAACTATCTGAGCTGCTATAGTACATCAAGACAGCTCCTGGCCCCAGGGGACTCCTGCGCATCCTGTGGGGAGCATCCCATCTAGCTGCCGAACATCCCCCGGAGGCCCAAGCAGCGCCGGTGCTATCACCGGATTCCCGCAGGTGGCGTCACGACAACAATAATTACCCCCATCTGTTCAACCCCTTTGATCTGACCACCGGGCCCCACAGCCTCAGGCGCGGAACCGTGACGAGGGAAGCTACGCCTGAGACCTGAAGACCTGGCAAGGTGAGTCAGAATTTGGCGATCACAAACAGGATACGAGCAGATCCGTTTCCCAACGGGTATTGTGTGCGATTTAATGACTATGATTATCGAACTGTACATTTGAACCGCCATTGCTGCGCGGAAGGTGGGAAAAGAAGGGGCGTTACTGTGCAAAGGGCGCGAAGATAGGCCCCGACCCATGCTCTGACGATTTCCGCCGAACACAGCAGGAACCGGAAACTCCCGTGGTGCCTCACTCCTCACCGCGAGGCCGACAACCTCCGTTGAGATCGAAAGGACTGGCTGTGCTTAACTAAGGGGGAGCGAGGATGAGTGATTCGGATTCCGGCGACGCAGTATCCCCGCAAGTAAACCAATCGGTTGTTCCATCGGGGTCACCAAACGTACTCCCGGCAGGTCAGCCACCCATTGGAGCCATGCCGCAACAACCCGCCCCGATTATGCCGATATCTCTGCCGTACGTCCCGAATGCGGCCTGGTTACCAAAGTACAGTGGTAAACCCGGTACTCTGGATGTGTTCCAAAGGAAGATATGCCAAGTGCTGAATATGTACGCTATGACCGGTAAGCAGAGAGCTTCAGTTATAATGGGACAGTTAACAGATGCAGCAGAGCTGGAGACCCGACACTGGTCTATGGAAGCTCAGGAGTCAGTAGAGCAGATATTTGCTAAGCTAAACCGGGTTTTTGAACACCACACCGAAGCGGAATTAAGACTGTTGTTTTACCATTTTAAACAAGGGGCACAGGAGAGTGTCCTGGATTATTCACTGCGCTTACAAGAAACACTGAGACTGTTAAAAGAAGTCGACCCTGATAGTGTTAGAGATAAAAACAAAGCGTTAATTGGACAATTTGTTGTGGGACTTAAACTACCTGATGATAAGAAACAGGCAAGCTGGTGGGCCCTGCAAAATCCTGGCGCAGAGTTTGACACCTTAAGAGACTTAACAGTGCGGGGACAGCAGTTCCCTACAGTGCCCGATCTAACCCCGCAGCCGCAGTGTGCTAACACCCCTTCCGTGTTGGCAGTAGCATCTCCAATTCCTACGGTTCAGTCCAGCGCACAGACTGTAACACCCGACCGGTTCGAACAACTGTGTGCCAATGTGCAGCAGCAGATGAACGACATGGCCAAGCTCTGAGGTGAAAGAAGACCCAAGAAAGAAGCAAGGTCATCGGACAAGATCCACCTCGCTGACAGCCCTGACGACGTCCCATGGATAAAGAGGAAGACACCGCCGACGCGAGGAAAACCCACAGCTCGTTACACCCCTGATGGACATCGCATCTGCCAAAAGAGCAACTGCGACAAAGAAGGACGCACCTACCACTCCAGTCCTTTAAACGAGCAACCCCTGGGCGAGAAGGGCCAACCCCAGGAGTAGACTGTCCAGGCCCAACCAACTGGGAGTACAAGTACGTGGGAGACTGTCCGTACTTATCAATCATCATCGATGGCACCACTACCACCGCGTTGATAGACACTGGATCCCAGGTGACAACCATCCCGAGTATCCTTTACAAGCGGTTCTGGCCAGATGTTAAGCTGGAACCCCCACACCTGATCTGAACATTGAGGCAACTAATGGTTTGCTAGTTACAGTAGAGGGACAATGGGAAGCTATAGTAAAGGTGGGGAGGGTGCAACTGAAGAACCAGGGTATCATAGTGGTTCAGGACAAACCATACAAGCGAGATACACATGTAATATTGGGTACTAATGTCATGGTTAAATGTCTCGATGAAGTGTTGTTCTTACTCCAACAGAGTGCTGATGCTGGTAAACCAAGAGAGAGGAGAGCTATCCAAAGAGAGATCCCAGCTCTGATATATCAACAGCAGGTAAAAATGTCAAATGGTGAAATTGGCAGTGTACGGGTAACAGATCCCATTCCAATTGGGGTACCACCCAGAAGTGAAATGATGATCTGGTGTCGAGCAGCTATAGGCCTCAGAGGGCAGGACTACCAAGCTGTAGTAGAACCTGTAAAGTCTGATAGTAGTCCTACACTCATGACAGCCAGAGGGTTGGTTGATGTGAGAAAAGGGAGAGTGCCCGTACGCATTTTAAATTATGGTGATGACGAAGTCAGACTGCCTAGATATTCTACTGTTGCAAAATTGTACCAGGTTAAAAACAATGCTATACTTGATGTAAAATTCTCTTCCCAAACAGTAACTGACGAACCCCCTCACTCCAAAGATCAGTTAGAGAAATGGTGTCAGGAGCTCAGTGTAGGAACTGACAACACACCCTCTCATCAGAAAAATGGAGTTTACCGGGTAGTTCGGGAGTACGAGCAAGTGTTCTGCAAACATCCACTTGACTTTGGGAGGATTAAAGGGGTACAACATCATATCCCCACAGGTGACCATGCACCTATCAAAGAGAGGTACAGGCCTATACAGCCAACACACTACCAAAAAGCAAAATAAATGCTTCAGGACATGAAAAATGCAGGGGTCAGTAGGGATAGCTGTAGTCCCTGGGCAGCACCACTGGTCATGGTTAAAAAGAAAGAGGGTAGTATGAGGATGTGCGTCGACTACAGACAAATCAACAAAGTCACACACAAGGATGCATACCCGTTGCATCGCATAGAGGAGTCACTAGCTGCACTTAAGTCTGCCAACTACTTCTCCACATTAGCCCTTACTAGTGGGTACTGGCAGGTTGCCGTTGCAGAGGAGGATCGTGAGAAGACAGACTTCACTGCACCTATGGGGCTATGCGAGTTCAACAGTATGCCACTCGGGTTGTGCAATGCCCCAGGAACATTTCAAAGACTGATGGAGTGTTGTTTGGGCCACAAGAACTTTGAGACTGTACTGTTATACCTTGATGATGTCATTGTATACTACCAGACCTATGAGGATCACCTGCAACACCTAAGTGAAGTGTTCGAGTCGCTGTCCAAGTACGGTATGAAGCTGAAGCCGTCCAAGTGTCACCTGCTGAAACCCAAGGTCCAGTACCTAGGACATGTGGTTAGTGCCGAAGGCGTAGCACCTGACCCAGACAAAGTAACCGTCATCAAGGACTGGCCAGCGCCAACCACTCACAAAGTGGTACGTCAATTCTTAGGACTGGTCGGGTACTACCGACGATTCATCAAAGCCTTTACCAAGATAGCAGCACCCATGTAAGATCTTTTAGTAGGTTAATCTAAAAATGGCAAGATCAGGGGACCCCCGTTCCACTGGGGACCAGAACAGGAACAATCCTTCCAAAAGTTAAAAGATGCTTTAACTGGAGAAGAAATCCTGACCTACCCTGTTTACAATCTCCCGTTTTTACTGTACACTGATGCAAGCAATGAAGGCCTAGGAGCAGTCCTAGCTCAACGTCAGCAGGGGAAGGAAAAGGTGATAGCCTATGCCAGCAGAAAGCTCCGTCCCATGGAAAGGAACCCGAAGAACTACAGCTCGTTCAAACTGGAGTTCTTGGCCCTGGTCTGGGCAATCACAGAGCGTTTCAAGCATTACCTGGCATCCGCCCCGTTCACAGCTTTCACTGATAACAACCCTCTAACACATTTAGAGACTGCAAAGCTGGGAGCCCTAGAACAGCGTTGGGTAGCAAAACTCTCAAACTATGACTTCACTGTGAAATACCGGGCAGGTCACAAAAACGGCAACGCTGATGCCCTGTCCAGAATGCCTAAACTTCCTGAAGAGGGAGAAGACATAGAATTACCTGCTTTCCACCGTACGGGTATGGCAACGTGTCATCAGGCGAGTCAGAGACTTGTAGAGAGGACAGTGAACCCTTTACCTAACCATGACTGGAGGGAGGTTCAAGCCAACAATCCAGATGTCAGCCTGGTCAGAGAGCTGATAACTCAAGAGCACGCCAGTATGGACCCTGATGCCTCGCAAAATGCCAAACGCTTATGGAAAGAGAAGGGGAGATTGTTTGTCTACCAAGGTAAACTATGCCAAAGGTATCTGAATCCCAGGACACACAAAGTCATCTGGCAGATCGTGGTCCCCAAAACTGAAGTCCAAATGATACTTGAAGCCTACCATGACGATGCAGGACACTTCGGATGGAAGAAGCTGGAGAAGCTCCTGAAAGATCGTTTCTACTGGGTCGGTATGCGAGGCTCAATTGATAAGTGGTGTAAAAATTGTGGACCATGTCACCTTTGAAGGAAAGACCATCTGACTCAGAAAGCTCCATTACAGTCAATTGTTACCAAGAAACCCCTTAAATAGTTGCTCTCGACCACGTAAAGTTAACCCCAAGTCGCACCGGGTACACTTACGCGCTCACTATAGTAGATCACTATTCAAGATTCCTGGTTGTAGTTCCAGTTAAGGACTTAACTGCAGAGGTAGCGGCCAAAGCCTTCCAGAGTTACTTTTGTCGCCCTCATGGGTATCCAGACCTCGTCTTGACTGACCAAGGGCCAGCCTTCGAATCAGCGCTGTTCCAAGAATTTCTAGGACTATATGGGTGTAAAAAGATCAGGACCACACCATATCATCCCCAAACAAACAGTTTATGTGAGAAAATGAACCACATTGTCATTGACATGCTCTAAACCTTACCCCCCAAAGAGAGAAATCAATGGCCTGAAAAACTTCCAGACCTTGTGGGCATCTACAACCATATACCTGTTAGTTCAACTAACTACACACCTGCTTACTTGATGCGAGCAAGACCAGGTAAACTACCAGTTGATTTACAGATGGGAACCATCGAGCCACCAGATTCTCCTGATGAGGATTGGATTAACCAACGCCAAGAACAGTACCAGAAAGTACAAGAGAGTGTTGAAAGAAACCTGAACATAAGCAGAAGCAAACAAGAGCACGACTTTAATAAGCACGCCTCAGCAGAACCTTTAAAAACAGGTGAATTAGTGCTAAAAAGAAAGATAAAAACCAACAAATTAGATGATAATTGGGAATCAGAACCCTACACAATTATGCCGTCACAATTTGACAACTCCAAAACTTGGGTTATCAGCAAAGACAAAGGGAACACCTTTACAACTGTATCAAGAGACCATTTGAAGAAATGTCCAGAACAGTTAAAACCTCAAACAACCAGTTACCCTACAGTAACAATTGAAAAACCACAAGAAAATCTCGTTCATACGGAAATTGGAGACTTACCAGCCGACTGGCCTCAATGCAATGGTGCATCCATTATACCAGTTATTTCTTTCTAAAAACCTGTAGAAAATCAAGAACCAGTACCAATTCAACCAGTTCAACCAGTTCAAGAAGAACCAGTCCAAATGAAAGAGATGCAGCCTGTTATCTTGGAACCTGAGATTCCTGTAATCGGTGAACCTGCTAGTCTCACAGTAAGAGAACTAATTCCTACACAATTGCCTACAGAGGATAGTCCAGTAGACAGACTACGTACATACTATGGAATTACAGAAACACGTAGGGAGCAACAGACCAACTACCAGTACGTACACTACAAGCACAGCTTTTGAAACACCAACACTACGCAAATCCACACGTAGTACATTAGGACAAGCCCCAAACAAATATGGAGAATGGGTTTAGGATGTAGTGGAACCATGTTACCTGTTAAACACTCTAAATAGTACCCGTGTTCAAAAACTGTAAAAAATAGTGTACAGAAGGGTGGAGGAACTGGGCTCTGTCCCAAGTAAATTAAGTTGGGGACAGAAAGTGCCTGGGTAGGGTAAGAAGGTTAGACCCGGCCTCCTAAGCAAAGACACCCATAGGGAATGTATAAAGTTTAAAATGTATACCCGTGTATGTGTTTAAGCCATCAGAGACTTTACTGCTGGACTTTACCCCTTTTTCCCTTTTTCATAAACTTGGACAGTTGTCACAAGACTTTTGTGACCAAACACCTACTTTTTCCAGCCTGCGGCAAATGGACTAGTGCCGTATGGACTGCTTTTCATATTTTTCATATTTTCCCCTTTTTTTTTCTTTTCAGTGATTTTTGTGGTTTTCAATTTAAGACTTTGTAAGTAACGGTTATTAAATTTATCTAAAATGTTTAGTGTTAAGTTGTAAAAGAAAACTTTTTGCTCAATCCGGGAGAACTGAAGTTAACTAAGGGGGAATGTGGCACCCTGGCACCCTGGTTGGGGCACCACAGAACTCTTGGTACACGAATGGAGTGGAAACAGCAAGCAGAACTCACTAAATAAAAACACCTTTAGACACCCCTTTTCACCCCAGGCCTTTAGGGGGAGCTCCACTGGTTACCTTAAGCCAGTTCCCCCTATAAATACGGGTCCTGGAGGGAGAAACAGTGGAGTGTGCAGTCGCTTTAGAACTGTGAACAGCTATGAGAGCTGACCTGGTAGTGGAGCCACACTTGGCCCATACCAGCACACCCGGAGAGTGAGAGACCCTTGCAAGTGGGGTCATAGGACAGGAGGTAAATACCTCACAGGGACAGCAGAGTTATCCTAACTCTCCCTAACAATCCGGTTACTGGAACCGAGCTGTAGGAACTACAACGTAAACAGCAGAGAAACCAGCACCACGACCAGGGAGTCTAGCTCCCTGTACACCTGAAGCACCGCCGGATGAGAGCCAAGGGAAGAGGAGTTATATTGCTTAATCCCTTTTATAGTGCCCTCAGTGCAGCTAACCCAGGTGAATCACGTTCCACCGAACGTACAACCCGGTATGGCAGGATTCCATATCCACCCGACCTCACCAGAACAATATAGAAGGAAGCCTACACACTGCTTGCTGTGGAAACTCCAGGAGTGTCAACCTCATCACCCGGTTGAGAGTACCTGTTGTCACCAGTAAAGGTACCAAAAGACTTTGTGTGTCTGTGCATTATTCCTGGACTAATACGCAGCAACTATCTGAGCTGCTATAGTACATCAAGACAGCTCCTGGCCCCAGGGGACTCCTGCGCATCCTGTGGGGAGCATCCCATCTAGCTGCCGAACATCCCCCGGAGGCCCAAGCAGCGCCGGTGCTATCACCGGATTCCCGCAGGTGGCGTCACGACAACAATAATTACCCCCATCTGTTCAACCCCTTTGATCTGACCACCGGGCCCCACAGCCTCAGGCGTGGAACCGTGACGAGTGAAGCTACGTCTGAGACCTGAAGGCCTGGCAACGGTGAGTCAACAGAATGATCAAAACAAATATATATTAAAGAATATAGGACCCTTATTAATGAAGCTTTTATGGAAAATATTTTAAATAAAAAGGAGAAATATTTTCTGATGATTCCTACACCAACAATGACGCTATTCTTCATCTGCCAAAAATGCGTAAAGATCCTCTTAACCCCCCGGGGAGACCAATCATATCTGGAATCGGCTCCCTGACTACAAATTTATCCCACTATATAGACCTTTTCTTACAGGACCCTGTTAAAACTTTATAGTCATATCTAAAAGATTCCACACAATTAATTAATTATCTCAAAAATATAGAATGGCGAGGGCTAGAACAGCTGTTGTGCCCAGAGCTGCCTGTCATGGAGAGACACAAAGGGGTTTGTCCTCATCAATTTTAAGGAAGCTGGAATTTGCAAAGAAAATAGTTTTTTATAGTCGTTTTATAGACGATTTTATAATTATTTGGAATGGTACAATAGAAGAAGCAATTGAAATGATAAATACGTTGAATAAAAATGATTGGGGCATTTAATTTACCTCAGAAATAAGTAACGAAAAAATTGTGTATTTAGATTTGGAAATTAGCCAGAAGGGGACATGTATCATCACAAAAATGCATTTTAAAAAGTTGATTCCAACGGCTTTTTGGATTTTAGAAGTGCCCATTACAAAAAATGGAAAGAAAACATTCCATATAGTCAGTTATAATAATAATAATATTTCTTAATTTATATAGCGCTATTGATTCCATAACACTTTACATACATGACTAATGCTGTCTCTCTTGGGAGCTCACAATCTAAATATCCTATCAGTATGTCTTTACAATGTGGGAGGAAACAAAAGTGCCCGAAGAAAACCCACACAAACACAGGGAGAACATGCAAACTCCTTGCAGATGTTGTTCTTAGTGTCCTTGGTGGGAATTGAACCCAGAACCTCAAGACCCCAGTGCTGCAAAGGCTAACCACTTGAGCCACTGTGCTGCCCTAGTTTTTTTGCATCAGGAAAAACTGTACTGAAGATAAAGACCATGGAACCCAGGCTGATATCTTGAAGAAAAGATTTGAGGAAAAGAAATATCCAAAAAAATTGGTTCATGCTGCACATGAAAAAAACAGGGCAAAAAAGCAAGAGGATTGTTTGAGTAAAAAATAAGGGGAAGGAAATGAGGTGATTTGTACAAAAATAAAGGATAGAGATTTAGGCTGCAAGCTTAAGGCAAGTACCACGTGCCACACCAGATAGGCAACGGGAGATTAGGGAGATGAATAAGTGGCTCAGGAATTGCTGTAGGAAGGAGGGGTTTGGATTCCAAGAGAACTCGGCCGACTTCTCTGTTGGCTACAGGTTCTATGCTAGGGACGGGCTGTACCTCAATAGGGAGGGTGCAGCTATGCTGGGGGAGAAATGGCTAAAAGGTTGGAGGAGTGTTTAAACTAGGGATTGCGGAGGAGGGTATTCATTGTACAGGAGGGGAAGATAGTGTAAATAGTAACCTGAGCACAAGTAATAAAATTGGGGGTTGCATGGGGGGTAGAATTAGAACAGTCAATGTAGTAGGAAGGAATAGCGGTAAAGAGAGATGCATAAAGTGCATGTACACTAATGCCAGAGGCCTCACCAACAAAATGAAGGAATTAGAATTGATTTTGATGGAAAATAATTATGACATGGTAGGGATATCGGAGACATGGTTGGACGAGAGCCATGACTGGGCTATTAATTTACAGGGCTATAGTCTGTTCAGAAATGACCATAGAAATAAGTGAGGGTGAGGTGTATGTTTATACGTAAATTCATCCTTAAAACCCATCCTGCGTGATAATATAGGTGAATCTAATGGAAATGTAGAAGTTACCTCAGGGGAAATGGTGTATCAGTGTCCGCGCTGCTGAAATCCCAAGAAAACGATCCGGAAACCATATGTAGGGAATATCCCTGAGGAAGACACTAGGACAGTGTTGAAACGCGTAGGAAAGGAATAAATGGATGATTGATGCAACCTACATATGGTTTCCGGATCGTTTTCTTGGGATTTCAGCAGCGCGGACACTGATACACCATTTCCCCTGAGGTAACTTCTGGATGATTCCCACGTGCATGTGGAAGGTGGAAGTCCTGCAGCAGCTGCATTTAATGCCAAATGCTTTTACACCAGTTGTGGGTCTCACAACTGTGCTAGGTGAGTGAATTCATACCCACCGCATACATTAGTGTCACTAGTGATAGGGCACTATTGCGCCTTTTGTTCCCCCCCCTATTTTTTTACTTTAATGGAAATGTAGAGTCTCTGTGGGTGGAGATAAGGGGAGGGGGAAAAAATAATAAATTACTCATAGGGGTTTGTTATAAGTCTCCAACAATAATGGAAGTGGAGGAGAATATCCTCATAAAGCAAATAGATGAAGCAGCGACTCTGGGAAAAGTCATTATTATCGGGGACTTCAACTACCCTGAAATACATTGGGGAACAGAAATCTGCAGTTCCAGCAAAGGTAATAGGTTTTTGACAACTATGAGAGACAATTACCTTTCACAACTAGTTCAGGACCCAACAAGAAGAGGGGCACTGTTAGACCTAATATTAACCAACAGGCCAGACCGCATATCAAATATACAGGTTGGAGGTTACTTGGGTAATAGTGATCATGGTTTTGAAGATTAGGATAGGGTCAGCACCACCTTGCAGCGTCTCCCATACAGCCTGGGGAGATTTCACCGCTGCCTGCAAGCTTTCAGCCCTTGGCTATGGAGGATGATGAGGAGGGTCCTCCCTGCTGCACCGCTCTGCACGCTCTGGTGCTCACTCCCAAAAGTCCGATACGTCACATCCAGTTTTGTATTATAGGAGAAGAAAAAGAAGTCGCACTCAGAGCTTCTATAAACAGCGGTTCTTTATTGTGCTTCAGTGCACACAGCAGGTGGTGGCATGCGGGTGGGAGGACGGGGGGCACGACGTTTCGCGCCGTATAAGGCGCTTCAGCAGGTTAGTCCTCAGAGTGTATTGTTGCACTAGGCAACTTATACACCCCCACTGATGACGTCACAAACTTAATTAGTGAACATGTGTGAAGTTAAGATTATGGAGCTGAAACCAAAACAGCTCTTAAAGTGACAGTGCAATTAAGTGATCAAAGTGCATTACATACATACAGTACAGTACTATGTGCTTACAATATATACAATAAAAACCTTTTTACTCACAACCACAGGTTAAAAATATTTTTTCCAGTCATAGGCCAGTACACTACTCGACTTACCCTCTTCTCTTTCCTGATAATAAGTTTAATACCTATTCATCGGGATCACTATACTGAGGGTATCAGTATAGTGATCCCGATGAATAGGTATTAAACTTATTATCAGGAAAGAGAAGAGGGTAAGTCGAGTAGTGTACTGGCCTATGACTGGAAAAAATATTTTTAACCTGTGGTTGTGAGTAAAAAGGTTTTTATTGTATATATTGTAAGCACATAGTACTGTACTGTATGTATGTAATGCACTTTGATCACTTAATTGCACTGTCACTTTAAGAGCTGTTTTGGTTTCAGCTCCATAATCTTAACTTCACACATGTTCACTAATTAAGTTTGTGACGTCATCAGTGGGGGTGTATAAGTTGCCTAGTGCAACAATACACTCTGAGGACTAACCTGCTGAAGCGCCTTATACGGCGCGAAACGTCGTGCCCCCCGTCCTCCCACCCGCATGCCACCACCTGCTGTGTGCACTGAAGCACAATAAAGAACCGCTGTTTATAGAAGCTCTGAGTGCGACTTCTTTTTCTTCTCCTATAATACAAAACTGGTAATAGTGATCATAAAATAATAAGTTTTCAAATATCCTTTAATAAGATGTGTAGTAGAGGGGCTAAAAGGACACTAAACTTCAGGAAGAAAAATTTCCAACGGTTGAGAGATGATCTTAGTGCAATAAACTGGGACGATGTCCTGAGACCTAAAAGTACACAAAGCAAATGAGAGTCGTTTATTAGCATCCTGAATAGGGCCTGCGCACAATATATACCCTATGGGAATAAGCATGCTAGAAATAGGAGGAAACCACTATGGCTAAATAAGGCTGTAAGGGGCGCAATAGGTGACAAAAAGAAAGCATTTAGGGAATTAAAGCAAGTAGGTAGTGATGAAGCATTAAACAAATACAGAAATTTAAATAACATCTGTAAAAAGCAAATCAAGGCAGCAAAGATTGAGACAGAGAGACTGATTGCCAGAGAAAGTAAAAATAATCCCAAAATATTTTTTAACTACATAAATAGTAAGAAACTAAAAATGATTGTGTTGGCCCTTTTAAAAATAGTCTGGGTGAAATGGTGGATGAGGATGAGGAAAAAGCCAATATGCTAAATGACTTTTTTCAACAGTATTTACACAAGAAAATCCCATGACACACATCGTCTAAAAATCACTAAAATTGACAATTTCCCGGGCCTGGATGGGATACACCCCAGAGTGCTGCAGGAATTAAGTACTTTTAACAGGAATGGTTTCCACGGTCCGCGCTGCTGCTATTCAATCAAAGTACTTCACAAAAGGTTGTTACCTACATCTATGACGTCATCAATGACGATTGTAAGCATTTTTTTCTTTGTGGGAGTGACACCCAGTCGGTAAAGCATATAAAAGGATCTCCTGTATGTGCCATGTAATTAACCCTGAGGAAGGTGCTGGAACAGCACAGAAACGCGTTGGTATGGATGAATAAAGAACCTGATGATGGTAACAACCTTTTGTGAAGTACTTTGATTGAATAGCAGCAGCGCGGTCCGTGGAAACCATTCCTGTTTAAAGATTCTGTTTACCCGCAGTTTTGGCATGACGGTGGAGGTTCTGCAGCAGCTGCAAAAGAGCTCAAACTGGTTGTGGGTTTTACAACCTACAAAGGTGAGTGGACCCCTATATAATACACATAATAGCAAAATTGTCTTTGTAATAAGGCACAATCTGCGCCTCTTGTGTCTCCTTTTTTTCTATAGGAATTAAGTACTGTCATAGATAGACCATTATTTTAAATATTTAAAGATTCCTTAATAACAGGGTCTGTACCACAGGACTGGCGTATAGCAAATGTGGTGCCAATATTCAAAAAAGGGACAAAAGCTGAACTCAGAAATTATAGGCCAGTAAGCTTAACCTCTACTGTGGGTAAAATCCTAGCTGGGTTTTCTAAGAGATGCTATACTGGAGTATCTGAAGAAAATTAACCTCATGACCCAATATCAACATGGTTTTACGAGGGACCGTTCCTGTCAAACTAATCTGATAAGCTTCTATGAAGAAGTAAGTTCTGGACTGGACCAAAGAAATGCAGTGGATGTGGTGTATATGGACTTTTCAAAAGCTTTTAATACGGTGCCACACAAAAGGTTGATACATAAAACGAGAGCAATGAGGATAGGGGAAAATATGTGTAAGTGGGTTAAGAACTGGCTCAGTGATAGGCAACAAAGGGTGGTCATTAATGGAACACACTCAGAATGGGTCACAGTTAACAGTGGGGTACCACAGGGGTCAGTGTTGGGCCCGCTTATTTTTAATATATTTATTAATGACCTTGTAGGGGGCATACAGAGTAGAATCTCAATATTTGCAGATTACACTAAACTCTGCAGGGTAATCAATACAGAGGAGGAGAATTTTATATTACAGGAAGATTTATGTAAACTAGCAGCTTGGGCTGATAAATGGCAAATGAGCTTTAATGGGGATAATGTAAGGTCATGCACTTGGGCAGAGGAAACAAAAGGTATAATTATGTTCTTAATTGTAAAACACTGGGCAAAACTATCACTGAAAAAGACCTGGGTGTATGGGTAGATGACAAACTCACATTTAGTGGCCAGTGTCAGGCAGCTGCTGCAAAGGCAAATAAAATAATGGGATGCATTAAAAGAGGCATATATGCTCATGAGGAGAACATAGTTTTACCTCTATACAAGTCACTAGTGCGACCACACTTAGAATACTGTGTACAATTATGGTCTCCAGTATATAAGAAAGACATAGCTGAACTAGAGCGGATGCAGAGAAGAGCGACCAAGGTTATTAGAGGACTGAGGGGTCTATAAATACCTAGACAGGTTATTAAACTTGGGGTTATTTAGCTTGGAAAAACGAAGTCTTAGGGGTGATCTTATAATAATGTATAAATATATGAGGGGACAGTACAGAGACCTTTCTAATGATCTCTTTACTCTTAGGCCTGAGACGGGGACAAGGAGGCATCCTCTACATCTGGAGGAAAGAAGGTTTAATCATAATCACAGACATGGATTCTCTACTGTAAGAGCAGTGAGACTATGGAACTCGCTGCCACATGCTGTTGTAATGAGTGACTCACTACTAACATTTAAGAAGGGCCTTGATGCCTTTCTTGAAAACTATAATATTACCAGTTATATATACTAGATTCTTTGATAGGGCGTTGATCCAGGGAATTAGTCTGATTGCCATATCTGGAGTCAGGGAGGAATTTTTTTCCCCAATGTGGAGCTAAGGCTGGTTTCACACTGTGGTCAGATCAGGTCAGATCAGGTCAGGTTTTGTGTGCCAAAACCAGGAGTGACTCCAAAACCTAGAACAGGTGTCAATCTTTCAATTATACTTTTTCTCTGCAAGTTCCTCTCCTGGTTTTGAAACACAAAACCTGACCTGACCTGACCTGACCTGATCTGACCGCAGTGTGAAACCAGCCTTAGTGTTGCCACATGTTTTTTTTTTGCCTTCCTCTGGATCAACATGTTAGGCTATGGGTTGAACTAGATGGACTTAAAGTCTTCCTTCAACCTTAAAAACTATGTTACTATGTTACTATGTAGGAGGCAGGTGGAAATTTAATTTTATCACAACTTATAATAGGGGGAATAAAACGATACGCATGATTTTGAAAAAGTACTGGTATATTTTAAAACGGGATCCGATTTTGGGAAAATGTCTGCCTGAGGAACCAGATATAACATTTAGAAGGGGAAAATGATAAAAAGTCTAATAGCCCCAAGTAGGTTAAGAGACAATAAAAAAAGATCTGCAAAAAATGGAAAAAGTAAAGTTCATGAGATTGGAGTTTTTAGATGCAGTTCCAGGAAATGTCATACGTGTGGGATTCTGAACCATGATGCGAAAAAGATTGCAAGCAAAAGTACAGGTGAATTAATTGAAATAAAACAGAATCTGAGATGCGATAGCGATTATATTGTTTACATTATTGATGGTAGCTGTGTGCGCACAACGCAAACTTTAAGTGCTCGCATGAACGGGCACAGATATAGAGGCAAAAAATGGGTTTTTAAAACATAGTTTGTCGAGACATTTATTACTCAAGCACAATAAGGGCGGCTTCACACTGCGGTGTGCTCCGGTCCGGGGCTGTGAGGGATAAACCTGACAGCTCTAGATTGGATCAGCACAGAGAACTGGAGGGCTAATTTGGTCTGGTATATATAATCCCTTTTAAGACCAAAAATAAAAAAAAATCTCAGAATTTTTTTTTATGAAAAAAAAAAAACTTTTTAAAACATTTTACTTTTTTTGTTACTTTTTATGTAATTCAAGATTTTTCGTGGATAGTAATTTTATTGATAAATGTTCTTAGTGGTTTTTAGCGTAGTGATTTGCTGTTTGTGGATGTTTGTTTTTACTATGTAATGAAGCACTGTAGCTGAAGTGGACAATGAGGCTGATTGGACAGGTGTGGTTATACCCACACCCTCATGTGAATACCTAGCAAGCTGTAATTATCCTTTACCTATAAAGCAAAGTGTCATATGTATTTTTATTCAGATACCTAAGGAAGGCGGTTGTCTCCGCCGAGACGCATTGTATCCATTTTTTATATTCTCGCATGTTTTGAGTAATAAAAATGTTTTTGTGGACAAGAAGTTCTTAAAATCATTTCCACGGGGAGCACGGCCACCATAGAATTGGTTTACCCCTGGTGCTTGATGTTCGTAACGCCTTTTATATTTCAACTCTCAGATGATGTGAATCACTTACTGATGTGCCTGGTTTAGAGTCCCTGGGCCCCTCATAAAAGGAGGGGTACTGTAACGTGTTGACTGCTCCACGTGAGTAGTTCTGCTGCAGTTTAAACCAAAGTTTATTTCCCCCATGTTCAGTCGGGTTTAATGCTGAAGTTATTGTTGCTGTCTATGTGCTGCAGGTGGAGATATAGGTTATCAGGTGACTACACCTCTAGCATTTAAATAGCCTCCCCTGCCTCCAGATGACATCATTGTTAGTGTTTTCTATGCCTTGACCTGTGAGCTGTGAAGATGTCAGTATACCTGCTGAAGCCTCTTGCTGCTTTTCCCTTGGAGTCTGCTGTTTACCCCAGTCCTTGGTGGGAGATGAAAGGGAGTAGCACAGGGCTGGTTTAGGAATAGAGGGCAAGGGTGGTGGACCAGACCTCCTCGTCATCTGAGGTACCTCTTGGTATAGGGCAAGCCATGGAACTCAGTCTAGGGCAAGACTAGCTACCCAAGCTTCCCTGCATGTTATACTATCTAGCTTCCTTTCCCTCATCTGCTACCTACGTGACAAAAATATATAAATATATAAATTGGTATCAGAGGTATGCTATAAAAGCATATGACGGCTGCTGTAGTCCACAGCGTGTTGCATATAGAGTATGGAGGATGAAGGATTAAAAACTGCACTGCCATACTTCACGAGATATCAAAGGGTGAATATAATATTGATTTATTAGTCAATGTGGCCCTGGTCCCTTCCTCAGGACTAATCATTATCATATTGCCATGTTTCATGGCGTTCAGGGAGCCCTGAAATGCATTGACTAATAAATCAATCAGCTCCACACTCCCATCCTAACAGGGGAGAGCCATTCCAAGTTACTCAGCCGTGACACGTTCGACTTAGGCTGGTTTCACACTGCAGTTTTTTTCCTGATCAGGTTCGATCAGGTTTGTGTGCCAAAACAAGTAAAGGAACCAGGAGAGGAAACCTGACCGAACTCAATTTTGCTGTAATGCAGCCCTATGTGGCTGGATGGAACCGGATGGCAGCTATATGCCATCCGGTTTCCATCTGTCCGGGAGGATCCAGGATAATTTACATTTTCCTCCCGGACACAAAAACATTGCTTGCAACGTTTTGGTGTCCGGAGCGAAAAATCTGCCAAAATCGGATCCTCCCAGATCCGGGGCGATCTGGTGCTCCCTAACATGGTAGTCTATGGTGCCGGATTGCCCAGATCCGGGAGAATCCGGGAGGATCCGGGAACCAGACACCGGTGCCTGAAATTTAGCAGCGAGCGCTGCTAAGCTTCAGCACCACCAGCTGTGATTTCAGGACCTTCGCTAGCGATCTTGAAATTGCAGCAGCTGCGGCTGCAAACTGGACTGGAGGGCATATTTGCCCTTCGGTTCTGTTTGCAAATCGGGTCCGGGGCTGTCGGAATCACATCGGACAGCCCCGGACTGAATCACACCGCAGTGTGTAGCCGGCCTAAGTCGTAAATCACACGGACAGTGTGATTCCAGCCTTAAACCCCTGCTCTTTATGGGATTTTGGGTCCAGTGGGCGGTTATTTTGTTACCAAAAAGAAATAAACAGCTGTGAGCCCCTGTATAGTCTCTTATGCTTCCTCTCCAGGACAGAAACAGTGGTATATGACATGAATTGGATCGGTTCCGCATGGTTGAACTCAACAAAAAAGACAATATACAGCAGTGGCACATTTATAAGACTATCTAAGCCCAGGGACAATTATTTTTAACCCATCCAATTGTTAAACTTATTATTATTTCAAGATCTAATAATTAAAACGTACTTTATTCATGGGACAACCCATTTAGTATGATGTTTTTCAATAAAAATTGCACCTCCTAACATTCTGTGCCCAATAACTATAGGTTAGCTTGTGTTGGTATTGTATATCAATTTCTGATTTAAAAGATATATTACATTTAAAATATTAATTTACAGTCTATAATTTAGCATAATATATACCGTATGTAGGATAAATGTTGCAATGACGTAACAATAACAGTGACTAGTCAATTTTTTTAATCCCCTTAATTGGTATGCACATTTTTTTATGCCACAAGGTGTGAGTCGGATCTTTTTTTCCTTGACTTAAGTAAGCAGCCTGTATGAGAAACATAAAACTTTCTAGGAATTGACTGAAGGAAATGAAAGGATCAACAACACCAAGGGACACTGAGACAGAATTGTTCCAGACTGCAGTCGGGTTTTCACAAGCATGCAGGAAATTACACTCATCAAGAGCTGACGATGCAGAATTGCTGATGATGATTATGATTAAGAAGATGATGATTCTAAGTCATGTTTTAGCATAAACAATACTTAGTATGAGTAACATTTCATATTTCAAAAAAATGCATTCTTGGATCAGGTTTTAGTCTGTGAGCCACTCCAATAAGTTCTATAAATTAAATATAGCACTGTGAGGGGGTTTTCTTATACACAGAGCTGACATTGAAAAGTCTCTAGATTTAATGTCAACCACTGGCAGTAAAAAATATCTGGATTTTTTTCACTTTCCTTTTTGTGTATTAATGTCATTTCTATATACAGTATATATACAGCATGTCATAGTTAGAATATGTCATCTGAATCATCGAGAGGTTTGTAAGAAAACATGATCAAAATGGATGATTTTAGATTATTTTATTAGATGTAACGAAGATCACTGTACTCCAAGAATCACATGGTTCCTTACTGCAAGGTATAATTAGGATCTTAGAAAAACACAGCCCCGTGAAATGAAAATTTCATCTTTTGAATTGATTTTAATTTTAATTAAAATATATAGCACTCTAGTGCTTTTGTCGAGCCCCAGGTCCTGGGATACTCGGGTATCAGGCTCGGTGGGTGTTTTCACGGGGATTTCACGGGTGGCAGTGCCTGAGCCCGTGGCCTGGGTGACACTTCAATAAGGAGTCTATGTACAGGGGATTAGAGTTTGTCATGTGATGCCACCTGTAGTACCTGGTGATGGGTCATCAGCACGGCCACAGTCCTCCGGAGGCCGATGGTAATGCGGCTGAGATGGCAAAGCTCCCTACAGGTGGACCTGGTCCTCCGGGGCAGCATTCCTGCAAGCAAACAGGTTGATGAAGATAACCACATTCAGGCGAAATCACTTTCTCCCGGGCACTTTACTGTAAACGTTCAGCAGCAAATACAGAGTCCACAGTTCAGAAAGATGGTATTCAAACAGGTAGCCGTCTTAGGTAGTAGCAAGTGAACGGATTGTTTCCATGGGGCTTTGTTAGGTGTCCCTTCTTTACTGCTCTTCCAGGTTGGTGTGAACTTGGCTGATCTGAAATCTAGCCTGGTCTCCTCTGCTTCTGTCACCTTCGCTGTCTTCGGGTAACCCTCTAATAGTGATGGGCGAATCCTAAATTACTCGGAATCGCTTGACTCTAGCGAGTCCGAGCCCAGGACTCGCTACTCGTTGCGAGTCTAGCGAGTCCAATGTTAATGAATGGGGAAGCGAGTAATAGCGAGTAGTGTGAGATTTACAACTCGCAGATGTGTCTCGGAAGCTTCAGCCTGAAGCAATCCTAGTTTTGTCATTTATTTGCATTGCTCGTTTACTTTGTAAGTAATCGCTGACTCGCACAGATAAGAGTCCTGTCTCCTCTGTGCTGTCTGCCAGCTCCAGGGTCCTAGAGCCCGCCTGCTGCCTGATGTAGTAGTGCTGAGATTGTTCTCAGTCTGCTCATTCCCTGTGTACAGACATGAATGTCTGTGCACAGAGATGATGTAGCAGAGCTGAGATTGTTCTCAGTCTGCTCATTCCCTGTGCATAGAGATCTATATCTATACACAGGGGATGTAGCAGAGAGGACATCGCGTTTTGGACTGCGTCGGACGGAAGAGGATTTTTTTAATTAAAGATGGAGTCCCTAATGGCTTTTTTTTTTATTTCTAATAAAAAATTTTCTTTGTGTTGTGTTTTTTTTAAAACAATTTAATAGAAATTCATGGCGGTCATGTCTAATATTGGCGTGACCACCATAAATTTCGGGCTTAGGGCCAGCTGATAATACAAAGCTGGCCCTAACCCCTTCATTACCAGCGTGCCACCGCTACCAGGGCCGCTGGAAGAGCGGGGTTCAGCGTCAAGAGGATGGCGCTTCAATGAACGCGCCATCTTCTGGGGCGGCTGCTGGGCTGCAATTTGCAGCGGGGGGTGCCCAGAAAGCTTGGGCATCCCTGCGCTGCGGATTCCAGCCCCAGCTGCTTAGCTGTACCTGGCTAGACATAGAAATTGCGAGGAGCCCCACGCATTTTTTTTTAAATTATTTCATGAAATTCTGAGATTCTGACTCTGAGACTCTGACTCTGAAATTCATTAAATAATTTTAAAAAAAATGCGTGGGGCTCGCGCAATTTCTATGTCTAGCCAGGTACAGCTAAGCAGCTGAGGGCTGGAATCCGCAGCGCAGGGATGCCCAAGCTTTCTGGGCACCCCCCGCTGCAAATTGCAGCCCGCAGCCGCCCAGAAGATGGCGCGTTCATTGAAGCGCCATCCTCTGGCGCTGAACCCCGCTCTTCCAGCGGCCCTGGTGGCTGGTAGCACGCTGGGTAATAAAGGGTTAATACCAGCTTTGTTATACAAGCTGGTATTAGGCCCGAGATTCTTAATGTCAGGCCACGTTTGACCCAGCCACTAAGAATCTCCAATAAAGGGTTTATAAAAAACACAGAGAAAATCTTTTATTTGAAATAAAAAAAAAAGCCATTAGGGACTCCATCTTTAATTAAAAAAATCCTCTTCCGTCCGACGTAGTCCAAAACGCGATGTCCTCTCTGCTACATGCACAGGGAATGAGCAGACTGAACAATCTCAGCACTGCTACATCATGTCTGTGAGCAGCAGGTTTCTAGGACCCCTGGAGCCGCACAGAGAAGACAGCTGGACTCGGCTCGCAAAGAAACAGCAGTTACTTTGCGAGTCTCCCTGCTATCACTGGCACAGGTAGCCAGTGATGACTCGCACGAGTCCAATGCAAACAATGGCAATCGCTTAGTTTTGTCAGTGTTTCTGACAAAACTAGGATTGATATTGATTTGCATTGGACTCGTGCGAGTCATCACTGGGAAACTCGCCGAGTACCGAGTCCTGCGAGTCCCTTACTACTCGCCAGAGATAACGAGTCCTAGCGAGTAGATTCGCCCATCCCTACCCTCAATAGCTTGCCGCTCTCTCTTCAGGCGGTGCCTGGCCCCCTTAATGTTGACTGCGTTGGTGTCCGGGAGACTTGAAGACTCCACGGTAGTCTGGATTCTCTGCTGCACTTGTAGCTCCAGCAGTCTGCAGGCTGTGGTGCCCGGTAAGCCGTCAAGGGGGAACCTATCACTGGCTCCTCGTTCCTAGACCTGCTGTCCTCTCCTTGAAAGCTCCTTTCCTGTCTGTTCATCTCACGTTCTCCCTCCTAACTTCCTCCCGTCCTCACACTGTTTGCCCTGAACTCCTCCCACCGGGCCTGGGTCTCCTAGTAAAGGAATTAACCCTATAGTTCCCTGAGCTAAGGGTTTGTGTGGATGCGAGGAACAAGCCACATTTTAACTTCCCATTCACTTGCCACAAGGATCATTACACCGCTTTATGGGTGTAATACCCCGGTGTGACGCCTGACCATGTGGGGCGCCACATACCCCCTGATGGAACATACTCGTCCTCGAGTATAGGTACCTGTTAACCGGAGAGTGAAAAGCATTTTTCTTTTTATATTTACCATAATATACAATAGAAGAAATGTCCGCACTCACCCGTGGAAGCGGTATACGACTGCGAAACGGCAGGCCGTCGTCCGCTAACCCTGCACCCCCTCCCTTGCTGTATCATTCAAGACTTTTAGGATGAACATGAAATAAACTTGTCAAGATCCACCTCCAGTGAGTGCGGACATTTCTTCTATTGTATATTATGTGGATACCACTATTTAGAGCCAGCACCACCGGGTATAGCTGCAGATGTGTCACGGAAGTGACAAAGCCTGCCCTGACAAGACGTTAGTGCCCAGTGGTTTCTGCTTTTGTGATTGACTTTTTATATTTAACTTCATAATCAACGGGTAAACTATATACAATCAAGCATACTTCAGTTTCTTCCTATTTCTAGGAGGTACATGTCTTCTAACGTTACACAAACATTGCAGTAGTTAGTACAATAGACCCCACGGCCCTCGGGTCACCTGTTGGCAAAGTTATTACTCTCCGGCTATGACTATCTGCATAAAAGACATAATCAAACTCGGCCCAACGGGGACCGGTACTAACTGTGCGGGTTCGGCGGTAACGTATTGTCCAGCACAGTCCAGTGTGAGTTATCACTGTCGGACCGATATATTTGTATCACACATCATCAACAAAAGGGGTAATAAAAGTTCCAAACAAAAGTCTATGTGTTTTCAGGGTTCAAAACACACAGGGGCACTGCTCATTATTCTGGCATGCAAAAAAGGGATAAATAATTAGGAAAGATGACTGAAAAAGGGGCTACATACAGTTCAAATCTCTACAATGGGAGTCTTATTGTTGGCGGGATATTCGAATAGCGAACCAACCTAAGGGGCCTGGATGCCGTTCAAAGGAAATCTGCTCACATCGGTACAGATCACGTTCTGGGTGTCCACGCCGCAGGTACGACTCAACGTCTCTTCGAGCAAAAAAGATGTTCTCCTGAAGTCCGGGTTCATGTAGGAATCCCCATCCTTCGTCGTGGTAAACAGACACTACAGTTCCTTGGCGGCGAAACTCCAATGAAAGTGGGGGCTGTGCTCTAGCTTCATCTCGAAGTCGCTGGGTAGCCTGTACTTTTGGAACCATTCTTCGCTGCGTCTTTGTCTTGCCAGATGGTCTAGCTGGTTCAAGGATGACTGGTACTCTGGTGGTGGTGAGTTGCCGGATGGGACTCTGGATGACACTCTGGTCTCCGTCTGTGTTCACAAAGGTAGGGGTACCTTGCCGCTGCCATGCGGACTTCTATGGCAGCTTCTGAGGTTCTCCCTCCTGATTCTCCGTCTGAATTCGTCTCTCCAGTAGTTGGCATCCCCCTCTAGTGTTAAGAGGGACGCCGCTGCCGGGTCTCCTTGTGCGGCTCTGGCCTATTCTTTAACCTCACGCACGTTGACTCTCCAACGGGGTGCCACCATGCTGCTGGGTATAAAGGATCCCGGCTCGTTCTGTCGTTCTCTTCCGGTTTGTCCCTTTATTGGTAGCCACTCCCGGAGAACTTCCTGAGGGCCTCCCCCCTGATTGATTGATGACAATCGGGGCGGCCACACTTTGGCGCCTACATCTTGGTCCTCCTTCTTCTAGGGGCTGAGGCACACCCCCGAGCCTACACATGGTGCTTAGTACATGGCTACGGCGCCATCTTGGGTTCTCCTGCTGTGATGGCGGGAACCCATTTTTGGCGCCAAGCAATGGCGGAAAAGTTTGTTTCAAAAGTCCAAGGTATACAGTACCCAGCAATAACAGGCACAAGATCCTGTTCATGATCGCCAGAAAGATATGTCGAGCCCCAGGCCATGGGGTACTCGGGTATCAGGCTCGGTGTGTGTTTTCACGGGGATGTCACGGGTGGCAGCGCCTGAGCCCGTGGCCTGGGTGACACTTCAATAAGGGGTGCATGTACAGGGAATTAGAGTTTGTCATGTGACGCCACCTGTGGTACCTGGTGATGGTCACCAGCGCTGCCACAGTCCTCCGGAGGCTGATGGTAATGCGGCTGAGATGGCAAAGCTACCTACAGGTGGACCTGGTCCTCCGGGCAGCATTCCTGCAAGCAAACAGGTTGATGAAGATAACCACACTCAGGCAAAGTCACTTTCTCCCGGGCACTTTACTGTAAACGTTCAGCAACAAAATACAGAGTCCACAGTTCAGCAAGATGGTATTCAAACAGGTAGCCGTCTTAGGTAGTGGCAAGTGAACGGATTGTTTTCATGGAGCTTTGTTAGGTGTCCCTTCTTTACTGCTCTTCTAGGTTTGTGTGAACCCTGGCTGATCTAAAATCTAGCCTGGCCTCCTGTGATTCTCTCACCTTTGCTGTCATCGGGTAACCCTCTAATGGCTTGACCCCCTTAATGTTGATAGCGCTGGTGTCCAGGAGACTTGAAGACTCCACGGTAGTCCAGATTCCCTGCTGCGCTTGTAGCTCGAGCAGTCTGTGGGCTCTGGTGCCTGGTAAGCTGTCAAGGGGGAACCTATCACTGGCTCCTCTGTTCCTAGACCTGCTGCTCTCCTGAAAGCTCCTTTCCTGTCTGTTCCTCTAAAGTTCTCCCTCCTAACTTCCTCCCGTCCTCACGCTGCTTGCCCTGAACTCCTCCCACTGGGGCTGGGTCTCCTAGTATAGGAATTAACCCTATAATCCCCTGAGCTAAGGGTGTGTGTGGATGCGAGGAACAAGCCACATTTTAACTTCCCCATTCACTTGCCACAGGGATAATTACACCGCTTTTATGGGTGTAATACCCCGGTGTGACGCCTGACCATGTGGCGCGCCACACTTTCAACAGTATTTTTCAGAACCTATTGCAAAAAGTTAATAGATGCTGCTATTTTCAATTTATTAACTGTGAAAAGACCATGCAGAACAAAAGTAATTTACCTGACCAGTTTTTTTTCCCTAAATCCTAAAATAATATAAAATGCTTAATTAATTTTGTTAAGCTTACCTTGAATGTTTAGGGAGAGTGAAGCCTTGTTATCTGGGTTTCTTTTGTCTATTTCTAATGCAATTTGGTATGTTCACTCTGAATTTTTCAAGGATTTTTAAGCAGATTCTTCTCCAAACTCCACATGAAAAACCACCTCAAATAATCAATTCTTTATTTTGAAAAATTTTAATAAAACACAAAACATCAAATCAAATACTGAAAATCAAGATCCGAACATGTGAATTCACATAGCCACATGTCTCCACTAATGCATACACAATAAATTCTCTGCAGTTGGCTTTTATACTCATTCAAATAATCATTTAATAAATTTTCTATTGGCTTAAAGGGATCCTGACCCCGAAAAATGAGCCCCCAGCCCCTTAATACCTTTCACTGCAGCATGCTAACACCTCTGGAGCCATCCCTTGGTTTGTCCAAAGCGATATTGTAATGTTAATAAAAGTGCTTTTTATACCTTATTTCCAGCGGCTTCTCAGCATTTGAGAAGCTGCAAAAGGCGTGCCTGGCTGCTGCTCCCCGCCGCCTGCTTGTTAATTATGCATGCCCCGATGGGCGTGCTGAACAGCAGAGAGCCTGTGTGCATCATAAATGGGGCAGTAAAGTCGGTATGACGCAAATCGCGTCATATCCGGCTTTACCACGTCAGTACATCCATTAGGGTGTACTGACGACCTTATGCTGCCTATTGCGCATGCGAGAGCTCTGTTCACAGCAGCTTATCTGTGATAAGCTGCAGTGAACCAGTTTACAGAGACCAGGACACCGCAGAGCAGGAATGATAGAAGGAGCGGTGTTAGAATGCGGCGCTAGGTAACACAAGATCAAGTCTTCATAGAATTACCTTAAGTTTATTACACAAAGCTGCAGGGTGCAACCAAGTGGAGAAAGACGCCAATTTGTGTGTCAAAACGCGTTGTGGTCGCACCCTGCAGCTTTGTGTAATAAACTTAAGGTAATTCTATGAAGGCTTGATCTTGTGTTACCTTGCGCCGCATTCTAACACCGCTCCTTCTATCATTCATACCTATTCTCCCTTCGGGGAGCGCGGTGTAGCGAGCAGCTTGGGCAAGTCCATAGGACCTGGCAGTACATCATCCAAACTTCACCTGTGTTCATCACATGATCAGCTGAATCTGAGGAGACAAGGAAGTGATTTCCACTAACTCAAGGAGCGTAAAATATCTTCTCTTCACACAGCGGACTGATGATCATCAACTTTATTGTCATGGCAAACACATACTTCTGGATAATAATTCCTCCCAATCGTTGGTTGGACAATGGGGGCTGTGAAAACAGCCTTTGAGGATAGCAGCAGAAGAAATCACAAGTATTCCTCCTGCTCCGGGGTGTCCTGGTCTCTGTAAACTGGTTCACTGCAGCTTATCACAGATAAGCTGCTATGAACAGAGCTCTCGCATGCACAATAGGCAGCGCAAGGTGGGTAGTACACCCTAATGGGTGTACTGACGTGGTAAAGCCAGATATGACGCGATTTGCGTCATACCGACTTTACTGCCCCTTTTATGATGCGCATAGGCTCTCTGCTGTTCAGCACGCCCATCGGGGCGTGCATAATTAACAAGCAGGTGGCGGGGAGCAGCAGCCAGGCATGTCTTTTGCGGCTTCTCAAATGCTGAGAAGCCGCTGGAAATAAAGTATAAAAAGCACTTTTATTAACATTACAATATCGCTTTGGACAAACAAAGGAATGGCTTGAGAGGTGTTAGCATGCTGCAGGGAAAGGTATTAAGGACTGGGGCTCATTTTTCGGGGTCAGTATCCCTTTAAATGGGAAAAAGTGCCAATTATTAACAAAGTGGTGCTATTTTCAGTGTGTGTGTTTAAGAGTCAATAGATAAATAGATACTTACATACATACAAAAAATGTATTGGCTGCTTTTACACTGGAGCCAGCTAGTGGGATGAGTGGTGTCAGGAAGACCACCCCTCTTTCCCTACTTAAGTAGCAGCTAAAAATCTAAGAGGGACTACCGTGTGTTCTATTCCCTCAATAGTGACAATGGATTAAAAATTAATTAACTGAAGATCACTGAGCTGTGCTCATGCTGTGAATAAAGGAGCCCTCTGCACAAGAAGGACTGGTGTGCTGCAACTTTTTTGTATGTATTCAAATGTTTTGTAGCCGCCAAATATATAGGAGATTAACATAGGTGGGTTGGTATCCTGGCGAAGTAGGACGAGACCTACGAAACACGTAGACCCATCCTATGCATTTTCAATCAGCCCTGTGACATACTGACACTACAACACTGCAGCATCACCGTCGGTCAGAATCACATGACCGTTAACAACATCAGCTGACCATGGACTTCCGGTGACGTCACCAGACCCGCAAGCTGGGCGCATCACCGTCGGCCGCGGTGCTTGCAGACCCGCCCGGTATCCACTAACAAGTGTGGGGATAGCATTTGTCGACATAGTGGGAGCGCTATGCAAAGACCCACTAACACCAACGAACAGTGAATAAAAACAAAGTATTAGAGTGAGATCCCATGGTCACAAGGACCAAAGGACAATAGAATACTACTTTAATCAACAGTGCAGGGAATTGAATGGTACACAGAAGGAAAAACCAATTGTTAATTAACTGCACCTATGGGCATATACACCTAGGAACAATTGAGCAGTATATTAAAGAGGACCTGTCACCCCCCCATTGGATGTGAATCTAAGGGCAGCACTGAATGCAGCATGTCTGCTGCATTCAGGCAAGGGGTCCCCCATGTCTGATGGCGGCTGGTACCCCGAGATAATAGTTTAGCAAAACTTACAATCTGGAGCCAAATGGGCAGTCCCTGGTGCGGCAGCCTGTGTCTCTGTGCCGCTTCCATGCTGCCAATCACGTCCTCCTCGCTCTGTCTCTGCTCCCTGTGCTGGTGACACAGGCAGAGCAAGGTAATGCTTATCCCTGCCCCTGCTGGCTGTCCCACCTCCTGCTGTGATGTCAGAGCATTTCCCTGGCCCGCTCCATAGCAAAACATGCAGCTGGGAGGGGAAATGATTTGATGTCACAGCAGGAGGCGGGACAGGCAGCCGGAGGCTGAGATAAGATTACCTACTGCGTCACCAGCACAGACAGAGCGAGGAGGATGTGATTGGCAGCAGGGAGGCGGCACAGAGACACAGGCTGCCGCACCAGGGACTGCCTACTTGGCTCCAGCTTGTAAGTTTTACTAAACTATTATCTCGGGGTACCAGCCACCATCAGACATGGGGGACCCCTTGCCTGAATGCAGCAGACATGCTGCATTCAGTGCTGCCCTTAGATTTTAATATTTGGGGGGTGACAGGTCCTCTTTAAGGATTACGCATGTAGGGGAATATCAATTGATACAGTATTTGGAGCACAAGGGAGACAGGAGGGGCATAAAAGATATACCCATGAATCATAGTAGATGGATAAATTATAAATCATGAGTATACAACAACTAATCATATGATATAAATTTGATATTTAGATAGAAAATCACCAGTTCAGAGAACGACATCACTAACCACAAAGAAGGCAGAAGGTGTGTATAAGCAGAGGTTTAATCCTGAATGCTAACAAAGCATAAATATAAATAAAAACAAACAGTAAGCAGATAGTGATGTAAATTTATTATTGATTATAGAAGCTGAAAGTACACATCCGGACCATACTGCAGATAAGCACAGGAGAGGTGTGTATTACACACACACTGGCCAGGACCATATAACTGAAAAACATACATATAAAATATCATTTTTGGGTATACAAATATAGGGTGAAAAGACCCCGTGGGGAACCAGTCACAAAATAAAGGGGAGCGTGAGCAACAACTACAAAACCATCAGGTGAGAATACATAATTATTCAAATTAGAAACGTGAAATACAAATGGGATACAATGAGAAATAAGATCTTTTTTTCATAGATGACAGTAATTCAGTGAGGGCAAGGCAAAATGGGTACAGAAAAAAAGAACCCACCAAAAACTAACCCTACATCAGAGAGAACTGTTTTTTTGAACTTTTTAATGAACTTTATTTATTATTGAATTTTAGATGTGTGTAGAATTGTTAAATAAATCAGCATTTTTAAGAGAGAAAAGTGACGTGTTGGTCAGTTTTTAGATATATAGGACATAAAGTATACGGTGTCATATGAGTTAGCGCTAGATCTGCAATTGATTAATTTTGAATACATACAAAAAAGTTGCAGCACACCAGTCCTTCTTGTGCAAAGGGCTCCTTTATTCACAGCATGGGCACAGCTCAGTGATGTTTCGGGTTACATGCACCCTTTAATGCTGTGAATAAAGGAGCCCTTTGCACAAGAAAAACTGGTGTGACGCAACTTTTTTGTATGTATTGGAAGCTTCAGGAAGAGGAGCGTGGTTGCGAGCACCTATTGGATTACTGCTGTGCTGCTCATATTTCCACTTTACAGATAGACAAAGATAGACAGATAGATAGATAGATAGATAGATAGATAGATAGATAGATAGATGGTAGAAATTGCTAGATCTGGCTTACCAGACTCCAACTGCTACTTCTGAGGCCACCCATTAAGCTACTTGCATATTCACTGCACTGTCACGCAAACAGCCAATCACAGAAGCTCACACTCTGTGAGAGACTCTGTGATTGGCTGTTGTAGTCATACTTTATTTCCTCAATATGGAGGGTGATTCTGTTTGGTTGCCATACACATTAGTGTATGACAACCAACCTGCCGTCATAGGATGTTAAATAAATAATAAAAAAAAAAAACATGTGGCGCTTCGCAGTATTTTTAAGTCTAGCCTCATGAAATCGGACAGCTGCGAGCTGCCTCCCTCGGCTACCTAATTTTACCTTGGCTGGCAAAAAAAATGTGTGGGCTCTGCCCTATTTTTATGTTGAATCAGTTTTTATTAAGAGAAAGAGAAACAAATCACAACAAGCCAATAATGACAGTAACAAATGTCACATAAAAAAAAGAACAAAATTGGGATGATAAATAGTCTACATGGGAGTCAAGTATCTGCAGTAAGCGCCACTCTGGGCCAGCACTATTCATACAAGAACAGAGGGTAATGAGAAAGTCTATCCAGGCAAGTCAAGCGCCGCCAGAGGTGCAACTTAGAGTTTCATTCAAATTATCAACAAACAGATTATGTTGTCTCCCACAAGTTCAAATCTTAGAGGGGGGATATCTGCTCCCCATGCTGGAAAAACCAGAGGTGTACAAGACACCAAACTGCAAATAACCTGTATCTATACAATAACATGAAAAAAAAGGGGGAAGTAAGAAAGGAAAGGTGGTAGAACAAAGGAAAGGGCACACAGGCTCCCAAAACCGCCACATTTCAGAGGAAACTCCACGTGATGTTATTGTTAAATTCACTTTCTTCCAGACTAAGGACAAAATAAACAACTATACAAGGCAAAACAACCCTCTTCCAACTCCTTTTGAAAAACTGAAAATATACTTAGACATCTCAAAAGATACGTCAGTGAAAAGAAAAACCCTTAGACCGATTACGGAGATTCTGAGAAGGAAACAGATTATCTACAGATGGGGCTGTCCTTCTACCTGCGTCATTTTTACCCACAACCAGAAGCACATTTCAATCGAGGATCCCACTGAAGGTCTCAAGGTTCTTAAACATCTACAAATAAGTGAGTAATTCCACCACCTAGTCTATGTGAATAGGTTTAAAGAAAATTTGCACTAAAGGTCTCACCATTAGCCTTAGAGGAAGTCCTAGAACAGTTCTCTCAAACTCTTCCTCCACTGACCTAAAAGTTCTTCTTTAATCAGTTAGTGAAATCTGTTTATGTTGAAGTATAATAGTTCACTGTTAACCCCTAAGAAACTCCAATCCTTATCTTTTCTTAGGCCATTCCCCATTACCCCTTATGGTACCTTTACACGCCGCTACAGAAGGTTGGAAACAATCGGGTGTCTCACGTGCACGAGCACGTTCCAACGGTTGCAAACGGTACCCAATACCGCCTTTACACGCCGCTACAAGGTGCTCTACAGAAGGTTTAATCTATCCCTGGAGGCACCGCCGGGTGCCACCAGTTACCTTCTGTAGAGCACCGTCCCTCATTTACACGCCGCTACAGAAGGTAATATGGGAGGACCTGGTGCAGCAGGGACAACACATAGGCGTGCCAGAGTTGTGGATTACGAGACGCTCGTACGGTGATTGGACAATGCAATAGCATCATGATTGGCCAGCCAGCGCAGGAAGGCTGGCTAATACATGACGCTATAGCAAATGTGTAGTGTGACTGGTCAGCTCCTTAAATATGCCGCCCTATGCAGCGACAACCAATCGTAACGCAGGAGCTTCCACCAATGATTGCTGAAGGGGGGCGGTTTCCCGGAGGCTGTGTCACGCCCCAGGGAGTTAACTAGGTGGCGAAAAAACCTTACCGTACCTTATTTAGACGCAGCTACCATTGGGTTGAAATTAACCTGTTTTAGAGCACTGCTCTGAAACAGGTGCCAAAAGTGACAGGTGGCAACAACCTAGTTTACACGCCGCTACCTCGGGTTGATTTGACGGTGCAAGATACATTTGTTTCCTAAACCCAGTTGTTTCCAACCTTCTGTGGCGGCTTGTAAAGGTACCATTACTCAACGCGACTACATATTTAGTACCATGATGATAAAATTTATGTCCCTTAACGCTAATGGCCTGAACTCCCCCCAAAAATGCTTTCAAGTCTGGAAAGAAATTAAAACTAACCAGGCTGATATAACCGGAATTCAAGAGACCAAATGTTCATCCGAGAACCCACCTAAACTTAGCAACAAGAAATTTCCCCACATTTATCTTTCGTCCAACTGTAAGAAAAAAGCAGGAGTTGCAATTGTAATAAAAGAATCTCTCAAATTTAAAGAAAGTGAACTTATCAAAGATAATGAAGGCAGATATATTATCTTGATTTGTAAGATTAATTAAGTAATGTATACGCTCCCAAATGTCTACGTCCCTAACAATGGTCAGATAACCTATCTAAGACTTTTTTTAATTTCGTACACGAAAATCTAAAAGGTACACTCCTAATATTTGGTGACTTCAACGCCATTCCCAATCCCCTTCTCAACTCTTCCAATAAAACAAGAAATAACAATACACAACTAGATCCCCTCCTTCAAAAAGAAGAACTATATGACTCATTCAGATGCTTAAATACTTCTTCTATTGAATTTTCCCACTACTCGAATGTACACAAGTCATTCTCCAGAATGGACCTCGTACTAACTGACATCCATTTACTACAAAAAAGTAAAATCTGTAACTATACTATACGTGGTCGTTCCCGTTATTTTTGAGATAACAAATAGTCCCCTCTTTAATAATCATTTTCCATGGAGAGCCAATTCTTATTTGTTTACCCACCCTCAGGACAAAGCAGAACCACAGGGGGCGTGGCTTCGACCTTCATGGAAGCAGCTGCATAACTTCAGGGCTCCCTGGTCACAGACTCACAGCAGCTCCCAGCACTTCTCACCCGGCCTGCAATCGATCCCAGAGAACGGTGCAACACCCCTGGAACCCCAGGATGCCTCGGAGCTCGAAATCACAGCCAGGTACCCCCAGGGTCACGGACTATTTCGACAGGGGCCCCCTTCCCTCTCAGGCTAAGATGGCACCAGAGCAGAGGCCCTGCTCTCCCACCTCATGTTCTAATGGAGGGGGGAGCAGGAGCACGCAGCAGGCATAGATGCACCACTTACAGAGCGAACTATGCAGAGACTTCTATCCTCATTTAGGGTGACAATGCATGAAGATCTCCAAAATATACTAGGAGATATTAAGAAGGAGGTAGCAGACCTCGGGGAGCGTACTGGCCATCTGGAGAAGAAGATGGCTCAGTTTGCCTCAGCCCACAATTCCCTGGCTGACAGCTTCGATTCTATGGAGAGGAAGTTTGAGGCTCAGCAGGCTAAACTCTGGGAGATGGAGGACAGGAGCAGGAGGGCTAACGTTAAGCTGAGGGGATTCCTGAGGATGTGGCTGATTCTGCATTGCCTGATCTCCTCTCCAGGCTCATTCTGCATGTCCTCCCTGGCACTGCTCCTGCTCTGGTGAAACCGGATCGCATACACAGGATCCCCAAACCATCCCATGTGAACCCTGCGCTGCCGAGAGATGTCCTGGTGTGCCTGCCCTCGGTTAGACTCAGAGAAGATCTCATGCTTGCTCTGTGAGGGAATCCGGAGCTGCCCGGCGCCTTAACCAACGTCTCAGCCTACCCTGACCTCTCTGTGGGCACTCTGGCGAAACAGAAGGAATTCGGTCCTATGTGCAGGACCCTGCGGGCTGCTGGGATCCCGTACAGCTGGGGCACTCCAGGGGGATCGCCATATCTTCACTTCCCCTTCCCCCAAGCTGCTGGATAAAGCTCTGAAAGCCTGGGGTCTTGCTGGTTCCACTGATTCCCAGGCCAAGAGTAAACCTGCTTCCCCGGCTGAGCAAAGGATGGATCCGGAGTGGGATACTGCTCGCTGACACATGATGTGACACTTGAGTCGTATATGTGACTGGGATGTCGCACCCCACCCTGTTGGGTTTCGTGAGTAATGTTATCCTGTTGGTTGCCCTGGCAAGATGGGGGCCCCCGGGTGCTCATCCGTGGGGCCTCTGCCTCCCCCACAGCAGACTCCGGTCTGCCCCTACAGTTTACATGGATGTTTTGTTGTTATTACCCCCTGTCTCGACCCCTTGGGTCTCCCTCTTCCTGTCCTGGACTTTTTCCTGGTGAGATTCGAGATTATCTAGGCTCCCCCTACAATCCACCATGAGCCTTAAACTATTTTCAATGAACGTGAACGGTCTGAACTCTCCTGTGAAACGTTCTCTCTTCTGGTCTGAAGCCCGCAGGAGCGGAGCGGACGTTATATGTGTTCAAGAAACTCACCTGCTACAGGCAGATAACTTTAGAGTCCACCACCGCCTCTACGGCAAATCCTACTTTGCTAACAGCGATGGGAAGAAGGCGGGGGTGGGGATCTTTATTAGATCATCCATTCCTTTTCAGCTTCTGGAGTCTGCGGCAGATCCTGCTGGAAGGTTTCTAATCCTCGTATGTAAAATGTATGACATGCTGTTTAGTCTAGTGACCCTATATACGCCAAATGCTTTTCAGATCAAATTTTTCCGCTCTCTTATGAAACTGGTAGAGAAACATTCTAGGGGTATGCTGGTAATGGCTGGGGATTTTAATGCTGTAATGTCCCGCCACTCAGATTCCTCGGCGGATCGGGCTGTTGGCAGGGGAAAATTGCGTCGCCTATGCAGGTCTCTACACCTGCATGACATCTGGAGGTACCTGCACGCCGGGGAGCGGGACTATACGTTGTACTCTAACAGGCATAGGTCCTACTCGCGCATCGATTTTTTCTTGGTGGATAGTGGGACCCTGCCTGTCTGTACCAAAGCGGATGTGGGACTCATTACGTGGTCTGACCATGCTCCTACCTCCCTGTCCCTCTCCCTTGCGGGCAGACCTCAGGGACCCTACTCCTGGAGGCTCAACCCAGACCTCTTATCATGTCAGCAGATGGTTATAGATATAGAACATGCGCTCTCTGACTATTTTCTCCATAATGATAACGGGGAGGTCTCTGACGAGACGATGTGGCTGGCCCATAAGGTGTATGTTAGAGGACTGTTTATCCAACAGGCCTCCCGTCTCAAAAGGGAAAGAGAAAGGCGCAGAGAGGAACTCTTGGCCCGCCTCCAAGACCTGGAGGAGATCCACAAAACGACCCCCTCTCCCGGAGTGAGTCAGCAGCTGTATGCTGTTAGGACACAGTTGCGGGCATTTCTGCTGTCGCAGCATGAGAAATGCCTCCGCAGGTCCAAGCTGTCCTTCTACTCCACAGCAGATCGGGCCGGGGCCCTTCTGGCCAAGCGTATTAAGAAAAGGGAGCTTATATCCTCTATCTCGGCCTTGAAAGACCACTCCAGTGTGCTTCACTCCAACCCCATCGAGATCGCAGATGCTTTCGCATCTCAACTCTATAACATTAAAGATGACCCTTCGGCACCGTCCCCGAACCCGGAGGACTTCCAGAGGTTCCTGGACGACTTGCGGCTTCCCCGCTTGTCGCCGGAGCAACTGGACGACCTGAACTCCCCTATAAAGGACGCTAAAATCTTACGGGTTATCTCTTCCAGTAAACGCCACTCCGCCCCGGGCCCGGACGGTCTCCCCAACGATTATTACTGTACATTCGCCCGCTTGTTGGCTCCCTTCCTCACGAGGGCGTGCAAATTCTGTCAGGGAGTGGGTACCATCTCCCCCTGTGCCCTCGCAGCGACTATTGTCACTATTCCAAAGCAGGGGAAACCCCCGGATGACCCTGGTAGCTACCGTCTGATTTCACTGCTCAACTGCGACGTGAAGGTGTTCTCAAAACTCCTGGCATGCCGACTCCAGAGAGTCACCCCGTCGCTGCTGCATGTGGATCAGGTGGGCTTTGTGAGCGGGAGGCAGACGAAGAACGGCACAAGGCGCTTTATTGATTTGATTAGTGTGGCTGAAAGGGCTGGGATCCCCAGTGCCCTCCTGTCACTTGACGCTGAAAAGGCATTTGATAGGGTGCACTGGGGTTACCTGGCCTCTGTCCTAGATAAATTTGGGTTTCGGGGCCCTGTTCTCTCGGCAATTTTGGCCTTGTACTCCAACCCGAACGCCAGAGTGCTCTCCTCCGGATTTCTCTCCTCTGACTTTTCTCTGACCAACGGTACCCGCCAGGGTTGTCCCCTGTCTCCTATTATCTTTTCCTTGATAATCGAACCGCTGGCGGAATCTATTAGATCAAACCCGGCTATAACTGGGTTTTCTGTCGGTGAGATATCCCATAAAATTGGGCTCTACGCCGATGATATTATTATAGCTTGCACTGACTTAGAGACCTCCTTGTCGGCGGTGATGGACGCCCTGGCCCTGTTCACCAAATTATCATATTATAAATTGAACGTGACTAAATCGTTTATTTTCCCCATCGGTGTCCCGGGCCCGCTTGCTGCCAGACTGCGTCACAAGTTTCCCTTCGTTTGGAGGGAGGAGGGTGTTCCGTACCTTGGGATCACCCTAACAAACACTCACTGGATAGTGTCAGTTAATGTGGATGCTCTCCTGGCCTCCCTGCGCAGAGAAACAAACACTCACCCCCTGCCAGCCCTGTCGTGGGTGGCGCGCATTCATGCTTTTAAAATGTTCCTCCTCCCGAAAGTGCTATATCTCTTTCGCAATCTGCCTCTGTCTATTCCCTCCAACCTACTAACGTGCTTGCAACGAGCCGTGCATGCATACATCTGGGCAGGCCGAAGAGCCAGAGTATCGGGGAATATCGTGTATCTGCCTTACAGTCAAGGGGGAATGGGAGTTCCTAATTTGTCGGCGTACTACAGAGCTACACTGCTTCAAGAGGCCAAGCTTTGATGGATGGTGAGGGGCACTGGGGGCTGGGTGGGTCTCGAGTCTGCTCTCCTTGGGACTGGTTCTCTGCGCCATCTTTTGGAGGCGGAGTGCTTGGCCCCTACGAGAGTGTCCCTGCAGCTCCCCACGATGGTCTCACTCTTGCGAACCTGGAGGGAAGAGGTGGGGAAGCAGATCTCATTATCCCCTAAGGATATAGACATTAGGGCTTTGCCTTTTCATATCCCCTTCCTGAACATTGGTTCTTGGACGCGGGCAGGGATCCGCAACTGTGCAGACCTCCTTGAGTCGGGTTGTCTCAGCCCCTTTTCGAGCCTTTGTGCGAGATTTCCGGGTATAGAGAGGACTTTCTACTAATATGCGCAGATCTCACATTTCTTTAGCTCTCTTGGGGGGACGTGGGGGGCCCGCCCTCCCCCTGATGTCTCCCATTTTCAAAAGTTCCTTTTTCCCCCCACTAAACAAAAAGCTTTGTCGGGAGTGTATAGACATTTGACTGCGGCCTTGTTCCCCAATAAACCAAGCTACATGAGGAGATGGGAAGAAGACCTGGGGTTCACGGCCCCGGAGGAAGACTGGTATAGGGGACTGAGGGTCTTACAGGCAGCTTCCAGGTGTGTTAATCACCTGGAAATCCTGAAGAAAATTCATATGAGGTGGTATTATCCTCCGGTGACCCTGGCGCGCTTCTCCCAGGATCGATCCCCTCTATGCTGGAGGGGCTGTGGAGAAAGAGGTACACTGGCCCACATGTGGTGGTCCTGCCCCAGACTGGCCCCCTTTTGGGCAGTCATCTCTGGCTTGATGGGGCCGGTAACGGCATGTGTGTCCAGGTGTTGCCGCAGCTGGCAATCTTACATGTAGGGATCGATCTCTTTCCCAGGGACTCCAGAACGCTGATTTCTAATGTTTTAACTGCTGCAAGGTTGAGCATCGCAGCTAAATGGAGGGCGGACGCCCCCCCTTCTATTGCAGAGGTCACTGATCGTCTGAATGTGATATTCCACAATGAATACCACCTAGCTTTAGATAATGCCACCAGAAACAGGGTGATAGACGACTGGGCACGATGGGCGGCCCACCCGTCTGCTGTTCCGATTGTGTGAGACTTAGACTTTTGATGCTGGCCGTTCACGGAGTTATTCATGTTTCTATTTCTGCCTTTGTTCACAATGTATGTGGTATCTGCGTTTAGGTCCCTGGTGGTCCTTGTCTCAGCCAAACCTCCCCCCCCTCCACCTCTACTTCCCTTGGCTGTTTTGTTTTCTTGTTTATGTATTCTTGTCTATGTTTATGTCATTGTATTTGCTTTGCATAACCGCAATAAAAATTATTGGAACAAAAAAAAGCAGAACTACAAAAGGCATTACAATTTTACTTCAAAGAAAACCACACCTCTGAAGTCTCCATATTCACCTTATGGTCTGCGCATAAAGCAGTCATAAGAGGGACCTTAATGCACCTTAATTCAAAACACAAAAAAGCCTTACAAACCAATACGAAACTACTAATTCAGCAAATTAGTAATTTGGAGACCGTCATCATCTTTTATCCCTCAGAAGAGAAACATAAAGAGCTTCTCAAACTCAGGGTACAACTCAGGTCCCTCCTCATATCTGAATACGACAAAATTGCTTGCATTTCTAAATCTAATTTCTACGCCAACATGAACAAGCCCTCCAAAATATTTGCAAACCCAATAAAAATTTGCAGATCAAGAACTAATATTTATCAAATCAAAAATAAATACAACCATATAACAAAAACCCCTTTAGAAATATCGAATGCATTTGTTGACTTTTACAAAAATTGATATAATCTTAAGGATGATCAATCAGAACCACAACCATCACCACAAAATATCAAATCATTCCTAGACTCCATTAAACTTATGACCCTTTCAGAAGAAGCCCTCTCTTAGATTAATTGACCATATACGGAGCAAGAATTCAAACAAATTATCAACACACTTAAAAAATGCAAATCCCCGGGTCTTGACTGTCTCCAAAATGAATATTTCACAACTTATGAGAGTACCTTGACTGCTTTTATCACAAAAAATTCAATAACTAATAAAGTACACGAAATCCCACAAGAAATGCTTCAAGCAATAATATCGGTGATCCCTGAAAATAAAGGCGATAAAGACCCTGTGTCAAATTATCGACCCATATCCCTCCTCAATACAGACATAAAAATTATCTCTAAAGCAATCAACTCCAGAATTAAAAAAATTATCCCAGGATAAATCCATGGGGGCCAGGTGGGATTCATACAGAAAAAAAACTCGACTGATGCAACAAGAAGACTCATCAATCTAATATCCCATGCCAAACTCTCAGGATCTCCAACAATAGTGGTCTCTGTTGATGCCGAAAAGGGGTTCGACAGGGTCCACTGGGGATACCTATTCGAAGTGCTGCAAAAATTTGGATTCCAAGGACAAATTTTAAATGCCATTCAAGCCCTTTACGCCAAACCATCGGCAAGATTCCTTACCCATAATCATCTATCAGACCCCTTCCTACTCACTAATGGTACAAGACAGGGATGCCCCCTCTCACCTTCTCTTTTTAACTTATTTATCGAGCCAATAGCGGAAAAAAATCGAACAAACTCCCTAATAAAAGGCATACATCTTTACCAAAATATCTATAAAATTAGTCTCTTTGCTGATGACATTATATTAACTCTTACAGATCCACTATCATCCTTCCGCAACCTTCTAACACTAGTCAATGAATTCACAGCTGTTTCCCATTACAAAATTAATATCACTAAAACTCAAGTACGGTACTCAGTTACAACCTATCACCACAAACCCTCAAGGACCTTAGACAAGATAATGATCTGAACTGGACGAATGAAATTTTAAACTACTTAGGAATAATAGTAACCAAATCCATCTCTAAATTATATTAAACAAACCTAGAAGAAATTTACAAAACTGTCCAACTTGACCTGGGTCATATCTCCAAAAGAGAATTATCATGGTTAGGAAAAATAGAATCCTACAAACTTTTCATCTTGCCCAAAATCCTCATCATATTTCGGTCCATTCCCCTTCATGCTAACCAAACTTGGTGTAAAAAAATCCAAACACAACTATCTGCCTTTTTTGGGGGGGGAAAAGAAACGAGAGTCTTACTCATCACTCTTGAAAAAAGTAGGTTAAACGGAGGACTTGCTCTACCCAATATCTCAGCATATTATTATTCTGCCTTAATTAAACACAGTCAAAAATGGTGGGTTGTAGAAGACAAACCGAGATGGACACAACTGGAAGAAGCAGCCTATCCCAAGAAAAATCTTAAATGGGTTCTACTTTCCTATTTATGTGATAAATAAAAAAAAAAACTACCCAAGGAACCCATACTCAAAGCAACCATACGTTCCTGGAGAGCCATGGTCACAAAATCTTCCATCTGCCATCCTACTTCTTCTGCGCGATGGATCCCAATAGAACTTTTTCCATTACTCTCGGCAGGCATAGACATTATAACCTGGACTAACTGTGGAATCAAAAACGTCTCTGACATACTTTATGAAGAACTACACCTTCTATCCTTCCTACTGCTTAAAGCTAAATTTGGGCTACCAAACAAAGAACTCTTAAATTGGAATAAAGTCAATCGTATACTTTCCAAGGGTAACCTAAACTTCTGCCTACCACAAAATATTACTCAATTATTTCGTTTTGGACAATCCAAGGTCTTCTGGACACTCAAAAACATTTATAAGGTTCTCAACCTTGATACAACGTTATTAAATTCTCCCTACTTGGAGACATGGAGCAAAGAACTCCAGATCCCGCTTCCCACTAACTTAATTGAAGACACTATCAAATCTGTTTACAAGAGTCTCTATTGCTCCACACTGATAGAGTCATACTATAAAACCCTCATTACATGGTACTTTACTCCCACCAGACTCCATCAATTCTCAAGTGAACTATCTCCGCTATGCTGGAGAAACTGTGGAAACCCACGTACGATGATACACATCTTCTGGGAATGTCCCACACTATGTACTTTTTGGGGTGAAGTGCACCTCCTGATCAATGATATCTTTAACCTTAATGTAGATCTAACTCCTGAACTAGCATGGTTACTGGTCGGGATCAATAACATACCCACGGAATTTTGAGCTCTTATTGTTCATATACTTCTTACATCATAAAACTACATTGCTGCACGATGGAGAGACCCCAGTCCTCCTAGACCCGAAGCCTTAATTGGAACTATTGCAACTCACAATACGTATGAACTAACCTTCCCTTTGAGACATAACCTCATGGGAAAATATAATAAGAAATGGTCATCTTGGAACCACTTTTTTTCCACTCAAGACACACAAACGTTATCCTCCTGAATATTAACTCTTTCTGTTAATTCTGGTGAAATTTGAAGAACTTGATAGCGTCTTCCCGATGCATCCCTTCCCTTATCTTTCTCCCCCCTTTTTTTTTAGTTCTCCCCCCATATGTTAAATGTTGGACATAGACGAACTCCAAATATTCATTAAGATGTAAGAAAAGTTCACAATATGTTTATTTGTCTAGAAGACAGTTTCTCATATGCTTATGCAATCGTATGAATGTTACATTATTTTGTCATGCACAAAAATCAATAAAATCTTTGAACAAGAACAAAGGAAAGGAGGAGATCAGGTATAGGAGAAACAGTGTGGAGGAAGAAGAGAATCCGTTCCATCTAAGGTCAAACGGTATGTAATATAAGTAAGCTAAGAAAAAAGATAAAAACAGGGAAGAAGGAAAAAAGAAAAAGTAAAAGAAGAGGGGGAGAGGCAGCCACTGGGTCCCATTATCGCCACTGCCTAAAAGTCCTCTCTAAGCAGGTTCGGCACCTCTGCAGTTTCTCTAAATAAAATCCAGGGCTGCCAAGTGCGGATCAAGAAGGTGGTATCACCACCGGCCTCAGCAGTCAATTCCTCCATATGATAAATATCCGAAAATTCTGCCAACCATTCAGCCAATGTTGGTGGGGTCGTAGTCTGCCAGTGGCACGGGATGACCATCCGTGCGGCAAAGATGCAGAATCTGAGAAGGCTCCGCTTCTGGCTAGCGATAGGGCCTGGGAGTATGGAGAAGAGGGATATCTGTGGGGTTGGGGGAATCAATTCTCTGGAAATCATATAAAAGGCCCTGAACACTCCTTCCCAAAAAGGACGCAATGCAGAACATTGCCACCAAATATGGAACAAGGTGCCTCTTTCGGTTCCCCAGTGCCAACACCTGTCGTCCACAGTAGGGAAGATGGCCCTTAGTCTGACAGGGTAATGGTACCACCTAGTCAATATCTTAAAGTTCTTTTTTTTGGGCGCTCCCAGCCGGGGAAAGTTTGAATGTAAAAAGGAAGGCCCTAGTCAAATCATCTTCAGAGAATTTATAGTCCATCTCGGTTTCCCACGCCCGAATGTAACCTGGAATCGTGTCATGTGGCTCTGATGAGAGCTCCTTATATAGAAAAGAGATTATACGCCTAGGAGGTGTGGGCTGAGAAAATGCTCCAGGCGAGTGACAGAGGAACAACGGGTCCGATCGCCTGATGCCTTCCGTGCTAATGACTTCAATTGTGCATATTCTAGCCACGAGAGCATTCTCGCCGGGCAATGTTCCTGTAATGTCACAAGAGAGGGGAATCTCTCTCCTGAACCAATCTGCCACATGCGTATATCTGAGCTAATATGCCAGCCCAGGAATCTATCGTAATATCTGGCCAGAGGGAAATCTGGGTTCCTAAAAAGTGGGGCCAATGGGTTAAGGGAGCTGGTCAGGCCATTCTTATGTTTCACCCCCTCCCAGGTACGTAGGGCCTCTTTTACCAAGTAACCTGTGGGTCCTCCGCATTTCTTAACAGTGTCAGATGAGTCCCTAATCCATGGGAGGTAGCGTAAAGGAATATCATATTCCAATTTCTCCAATTGTACCCACTGCTTAGAGTGGTATCGGAACTGCCAGTCAAACAAGTGAACCAAAGGAGAGGCTCAGTCGTAAGTCTGTAGGTCAGGAAGGCCCGCCCCCCCTCCAGATGTGGGCAAGGTCAAAAGAGTATATTTCAGACTGGGCTTAGACTGTCTCCAAATGAACTGAATCAGGGCCGATCTGATGGATTGGAAGAACGCTCTCGGAGGGATAATGGGGACAGCCTGGAACATATACAAAAACCTAGGAAGAATGTCCATTTTGAATGTGTTCATTCTTCCAAACCAGGAGATGTTCCTCTGACCGTAGTCCCATAGAGATTTCAAAGTCTTATCCAACAAGGGTAGATAATTGCAAGCATACAAGGCAGACAGGTCGGTCGGGACCTGAAAACCCAGATATTGAATGGTGTCGGTTCGCCAATGGAAAGGAAAGTTTCATTTAGCTCCTGCCACTTCTTTGTCACCCAAGGAAGTGCCTCAGTCTTATGGTAATTAATTTTAAAGTTGCTGACCTCCCTAAATTTAGTAAACTCAGACTAGAGATGGGCGAGTCCTAAAAGACTCGGAATCGCAAGACCCCAACGAGTCCGAGTCCAGGACTCGGGACTCGTTGCGAGTCCAGCGAGTCCAATGTTAATGAATAGGGAACCGAGTAATAGCGAATAATGACATTTACAACTCGCTGATGTGTCTCTGAAAGTGTGCGAGTCCAAACTCGCTGGTTTTTCTCTTATTTGGGGCTTGGAGCCGATGATGCGAGGGAATCGATTCTCCAGCACACACCATGCTTTAAGGAAACAGGAAACGAGTCGCGCTGACAGGCGCACACACAGAGCAATCCATTCATCAGTGCAATCATGGCAGCAGGCCGTGGCATGGTGAACACACTGCGTCTTATTCAACTTGTGGAGGCTCGTCCATTTCTATGGCTCCCTACAGATCCTGACTATGGGGATAAGACCCAAATTAATACAGCCTGGAGAGAGATCGCCCAAGAGATGTTCCCTGCGTTCCATCGGAGTGACCATGAGGAACAGAGCAATCTGGGTAATTTAAATGAGTTCACACGTTATATATTGCATTTACTGTATATATACTCGTGTATAAGCCGACCCGTGTATAAGCCGACCCCCCTATTTTTGCCCCCAAAAACTGTGAAAACATATTGACCGCCATCCTGGTATACAGCGGCTATCACTGGTAGACAGCCCCCCAGCAGAGTATACACCTCCCCCTGCAGAGTATACAGGCCCCCAGATGGGTATACATGCCCCCATATTGTGGTATACAGGCAGGGGCGGACTGGCCCAGGTGCCACGGGTCATGCGGCTGCAGGAGCATGAATCATCCGCATGTCCCTGAAGCAGCAGGCGGAAACGGAAGCTCCTGGCCACGCGATGACGTCATCAGCGCGCGGCTGCGTCCGGGAGTGAGCGTCTGTGAGTGGCGTGCGGCTGCGACTGTGAGCGAGCGGCTGTGAGGAGCGCGAGGCTGCGGCTGGGAGCGAGCCCTAGGAGACTGCGGGAGCTGCGGTGACTGTGAGGCGGCCGCCAGTCATCACCCCCCACCCCACCCCCCGTCCTCACCTGTGTCGGGCCGGTGAGGGAGGGTTGCCACCCAAACTATAGGGTGCCAGTCAGTCCCTGTATACAGGGCCCTCAGTGGGTGTACAGGCCCCCCAGCAGTGGGTATACAGGGCCCCCAGCAGTGGGTAGACAGTGCCCCAGTGGGTATACAGGGCCCCCAGCAGTGGGTAGACAGTGCCCCAGTGGGTATACAGGGCCCCCAGCAGTGGGATACAGGGCCCCCATAGCAGGGTATACAGGACCCTGAATGTGTTATCATGCTCCACCGCATAGTTGCCTATATTTGGATGGGGTCACAACAGTACACTTAGTTTAAGGTCTGATCCTCCTGGCTCTTACGGCCAAGGGGTTGGCTGTATATAAATACCACTAATGACCAGAGTCTGGTGCCCGCACTATTACATTCTCTATGCGTTGACATGTGTCCTGCCTCATTTGTGATTGTGGCCACGTGAGCTCAATGCCCGTAATGCTGTTGATGATGTTCCACACTGTCGTGTCACTGTGCCTTGTATACACATTACACACACAACATGAATAAAATGTTATTGTTGATTTGTACACATACTTTTGGTGTTTCAAATATTACACATCTCTAAACCCGGTTTGAAATCATTTCACAGTTGACCATCTTAAAAAACGGTGGAGGAGCTGCCGGGACCAGCATAGGAAGCAGTACCGGCAGTACTCGGAGAGAGAACCGGGAGCAGCCCAATTGCTGACCCACTACCATTTCTACGACCGGCTGTCCTTCCTTCACCCGGTGGCCCGTATGCCAAGGTATGTGTCTGCAGCACTGTTGTGTACAATTATTATTATTTATTAATATATACATTAGGTTCCAATTCGGCTCTGTGGGTAGCAGAGTATACAGGTGGCTCTGTGGGTAGCAGAGTATACAGACGGCTCTGTGGGTAGCAGAGTATACAGGCAGCTCTGAGGTAGCAGAGTATACAGGCGGTTCTGAGGTAGCAGAGTATACAGACGGCTCTGTGGGTAGCAGAGTATACAGGCGGGTCTGAGGTAGCAGAGTATACAGACGGCTCTGTGGGTAGCAGAGTATACAGGCGGGTCTGAGGTAGCAGAGTATACAGGCGGCTCTGTGGGTAGCAGAGTATACAAGCAGCTCTGAGGTAGCAGAGTATACAGACGGCTCTGTGGGTAGCAGAGTATAGAGGCGGGTCTGTGGGTAGCAGAGTATACAGGCGGCTCTGTGGGTAGCAGAGTATACAGGCCGCTCTGTGGGTAGCAGAGTATACATGCCGCTCTGTGGGTAGCAGAGTATACAGGCGGCTCTGTGGGTAGCAGAGTATACAGGCGGCTCTGTGGGTAGCAGAGTATATAGGTGATGAGAATAGGGTTAATAGATGGTGCTACAGTGTTGGGGCGGGCTAGAGGGAGCAGAGATCCAATTACTGCCATCATTACTGACCTTATTAAAGATAGCGGCCGCAGCTGAATGACATCATGGCAAAGGTAAACATGGGGTGTGGTTAGCTGCAGGAGGGCAGTGAGAGGTGTGGGTTGTTTGGCAGAGGGCGTGGTGTGGGCGGGGTGAGCGCGGCTCCTGCGTCAGATATGCTGCGAGCGCGGACCCGCGGCAGATCTCCGGGAGCAGAGGACGTGTCCGGTACATCCGTAGCCCCCGGCCTCCCCGTTGTCCGCACACACAGCCCCGCTGTGACCTCTGCAGTGTCACAGGCCCAAGCGGGCGGCTGTCATCTCCTCCTGACACTGACCTCCTCCTGATTTGATTGTCTGTGTTGTCCCCCCCGCTGTCAGCATCAGTGATCTGCTAAGACCTGTGGGTGCACAGACGGGGTAAGTACAAATGCCAGCATGCCAGGGCGGATGGGGCGCTGTCAGGGGCGCAGGTCTTGCTGGGAGCGGAGGGCGCGAGGCCGCTCGCGAAAACGCTATAGCGGCTGTGTGAGTTAAGCGTCTGCGGCTCGCGAAAGCGCATACGCGTCTCCGCTCGCAGTGACGCTAAGGAGTTTGGGATTCGGCTACAGTGCCCGAATTTCAAACTCCCGATTATATAAATAGATTATATATATATATTGTATACGTTTCAACCCCTTCCCTGGTTTATATAGATGATAAAAGCTAAAAGTTTTGTAAATTAAGTATGTCAAGTTAAAAGTGAAGTCAGGGGGACGTTTTTTTCATGTGAACCATTGGTGTTATTGATCGTCTAGATTAGATGGGATGGGGGGGGTGGGTGGTAATAAGGGGGGGGAAAATTATGTATTATTATGGAATTAGCAAACAAAGTCACGTATTCCTTTATGTTATGTACAGTTGGTTATTCTTTAATAATAATAAAAAATATCTGATTAAGAATACACAGATACACAGAGTCTATAAAGCGTGCAACTTAATGTTTGACCTATGTTTTTGTTTCCAAATGCAATGCATTCACCAAATTTTTTTTTACTTTACCCACAGAGAAGCTTACTACAGAGGGCGGCGTGCAGCTAACCCTCCACCTCCAAACAGAAGGCGGCGTGGAGAAAACCCACCACCACCACCACGGCCGCCGCCACCACCACCACCGCCGTCGCCGCCACCACCACCACCACCACCACCCGCCGCCACCAGCGGCAGGGCCAGCACCACCACCGCCGCCACCAGTGGCAGGGCCAGCACCACCACCGCCGCCACCAGCGGCAGGGCCAGCACCACCACCGCCGCCACCAGCGGCAGGGCCATCACCACCACCGCCGTCGCCGCCACCACCACCACCACCGCCGCCACCAGCGGCAGGGCCAGCACCACCACCGCCGCCACCAGCGGCAGGGCCAGCACCACCACCGCCGCAGCGCCAGGGCCAGCTTATGGTCAAATCCCGGGGTCACCTCATTCTAATTTAAAACAGAGTAATGCTGACTTTGCCCGCAGTATAATACCATTCATGGATAATATTCCATTTGACAGGCTACTGCGGGCAAGGTCAGCATTACAGATAGTGCTTGAAGCCTGTCAGCCCACTAACCACCCAGGTGAGGTTTTTGACTATTTGGATGGGTGGAAACTATCGGCCTCTAACAGGCTAGGCAGGCCCACACCCCGAGACAGCCATGTGCCACCCCACAGGGCTATACCTCATTTGCCTCACTGCCAGTGGCCACCTAACAGGGACCTACCAGCGTTCCCTACACCTGAGCAGAGGATCCACCCTCAAGGGTTAACCCAGGCCATACATGGGGCCCTTGACCTTTTACAAGATGGACAGCCCACCTACCAGGACCTGTAGGGCTCCATTTGTTCTTTAAATACTTTATTTTTATTTTACATTTTTGTGTTATCTGGAGCAAAATGTTCAATTGCTCTGATTTTACTTTTCTTCTTTCTACAAATGTATCCGCAAAATGGAAAAGCGGGTGATATTGGTTGGGGGTGTGTCCTTTCATATGGTCACAATGTCCAACCAGTGCTGCCATTTTGTTTTTGAAACACAGTTTTAAAAAACAGCTTTGTGTCTGTCTTTTTTCAAGGAATGGATGTGTATTTTTTTTTGTGGGTGGGCTTAAAGTCATCATCATTATTATAATTATTTTTTATTTATATAGCGCCGATAGGTTCCATGGCGCTTTACATGAGGATAAGGTAGACAAGGGCAAGTACAATAAACATAGACAATAAGGTCATACAGGTACAAGAGTAGAGGACCCTGTACGCGTGTGCTCACATTCTACGAGGGTTGGGTGGGGATACAATAGGGTGGGGAAGGTGTCGGTCGTGGGGCGTGTAGCGGGGTCTCATGCCAGGTTGTAGGCCTGTCGGAAGAGGTGAGTCTTTAGGTGTCTCTTGAAGGTTCACAGGGTAGGCGAGTGACTGATGAGGTGGGGCAGGGAGTTCCAGAGCATGGCGGATGACCGGGAGAAATCCTGTATGCGGTTGTGGGAAGAGGAGATGAGGGGGGTGTGTAGGACAAGTTCTTGGGATGAACGCAGGTTGCGTGAGGGATGGTATCGGGAGATCATGTCGGAGATGTATGGTGGGGATAGGTTGTGTAAGGCTTTGAATGTCATGGTCAGTGTTTTAAAGTGAGCTCTCTGTGGGGCGGAGGGGCCAGTGAAGGGCTTGGCAGAGGGGGTAGGCAGGGGAGTAGCGTGAGGACAGATGGATTAGTCGGGCAGCAGAGTTTAGTATAGATTGGAGAGGTGCAAGAGAGTTGGCAGGGAGGCCTGTGCGAAGGAGGTTGCAGTAGTCAAGGCGGGAGATGATGAGGGCATTAATGAGTGTTTCAGCAGTGTCAGGATTGAGGAACGAGCGAATTGGTGAAATATTTTTGAGTTGGAGTCACAGGGACTTGGTTAGGGACTACAGGTGGGGCTTGAAGGAGAGGGAGGAGTCAAGGATTACCCCGAGACATTTGGCGTGGGGGACAGGGAGAGAGAGCATCATTAGCAAGTACTTTATGGCCCGCATGGCGCATGAAGTCACCTTGGTTACTAAGTGTCAAATCATGACTCCACATACAACTGTTGCTGACAAATAAACAGTGCCTGTGTTTGGGGGGTTACTTAATGCCTCTCTATGGCAACAAGACTATGAACACACATGTGAGAGGCTGGGACGTCTACATGCTACACATCGCGTCTACGCGTTTTCTACGGAGCGTACAGTGGGACCCTTCACCAGGCTCCAGCAGGATGATAGTACAAGCAACGCCCACGATGCAGGCATAGGCTTGGTGCCTCGAAAAATTAGCCCAAGGGGCTGTTTGTCATTTTGGGTATAAATGCAGGCCTAAGGGCCTTGATAAGCTTGTTAGCCTGGTGTCTCCAAAACCATGATAAGCTTGTTAGCCTGGGTGTCTCAAAAAATTAGCCCAAGGGGCTGTTTGGCATTTTTGGTATAAATGCAGGCCTAAGGACCATGATAAGCTTGTTAGCCAGGGTGTCTCCAAAACCATGATAAGCTTGTTAGCCTGGGTGGCTCAAAAAATTAGCCCAAAGGGCTGTTTGGCATTTTTGGTATAAATGCAGGCCTAAGGGCCATGATAAGCTTGTTAGCCAGGGTGTCTCCAAAACCATGATAAGCTTGTTAGCCTGGGTGGCTCAAAAAATTAGCCCAAGGGGCTGTTTGGCATTTTTGGTATAAATGCAGGCCTAAGGGCCATGATAAGCTTGTTAGCCTGGGTGGCTCCAAAAATTAGCCCAAAGGGCTTAATAAAGTCTATTTTTAAATAAAGCAGGCGCTTGGCCCATAGCATATTATTGCTTGGACTATGAGCATAGAACAAGCAACGCCCACTATGCAGGCATAGGCTTGGTGCCTCAAAAAATTAGCCCAAAGGGCTTAATAAAGTCTTTTTTTACATAAAGCAGGGCGCTTGGCCCATAGCATATTATTGCTTGGACTGGGTGCCTAATGAAATCAACAGAGCTAAGGGACATGTAATTAATTCCTGTCCAAAATGGGCATATTGTTAACAGCGCAATCTCCCAATCATATAAATTATGATTAGGTTAATCTAGGATTGTGTACTGTCGTCTGGAGGGCTTAGGAACTGTGATGAAATCCAATCCTTGTTGAATTTAATTAGAGTGAGCCTGTCGGCATTTTCTGTGGTGAGGCGGGACCTTCTATCAGTGACTATACCCCCAGCGGCACTGAAAACACGCTCTGATGTCACACTAGCAGCTGGGCATGCCAGCACTTCCAAGGCATACAATGAGAGCTCAGTCCAAGTGTGCAGCTTGGAAACCCAGTAATTAAAGGGTACAGAAGGGTCGGTTAGGAAGCTGGTACTGTCACTGAGATACTGCTGCACCATGTTGGACAATTGTTGTCTCCTACTCAAGGTGACCGTAGGCAAATTCCGTTCTTGATTGGAAGGTCTGTTGAACATCGCCCAGTTGGTGGACATCTTACCCCCACCTCTTCTTGTCATTGATGGCGTTTGTGTCCCAACCAAAGGCTGCTGTTGCAAAGAGCTGGTTCTTCGATGTATAGCGGATTCAGACAGTGATATTGCCAGCAAAATATCAAGAAGACCCTCTTTACATTATCCATCGTTAAGCCCCTGGATGAGTGCGACAGCAGCGACTGAAATTTGTCTTTGTACCGTGGGTCCAAAAACGTTGACAACTAGTAGAGGTCGCTGTCATAGATGTGTATGACGCGTGGATCTTTGGAGACACATTGACACATTACTTCAGCCATGTGTGCTAAGCTGCAAAGACTCATGTCCTCGGTTACAACAGAATGAAGATCACTACACGTCGTGACCTCTAAATCGGTGTCCGCCTCCTCCTCTTCAGCCCACCCATGCTGTACCGACATAAACGTAGGGTTGGGAGTACCATCAGGGTTCACATCAGTACCAGAGAAAAATAAATCTTCTTCATCATCACCCTCATCACCATCTTCCTGAACCAATGTAGCCTGCTGATATTGGCTTGGGTGGCTAGGATCAGCGATGTTCAATTCTGGCTCCATAGCCATCCGCTGTGCTCTCAAAGCATCTGTTTTGAGATTCATTAGGGATTCTTTGAGCAGGCAGAGCATGGGGATGGTGAGACTGATAATCGACTGACAAGTTTGGTGCAGTATTCGAAGTTATCCAGCAACTCGCAAAGGTCAGCGATCCAGACCCACTCGAAAGTACTGATGTGTGTGGTATGACTTCCGGGTTGACGGGCATGTTGCAGCTGACATTCCGCTATTGCCTTCTGCTGCTCATTAAACCTTGCCAACATATGGAAGGTGGAGTTCCATCGCGTAGGCATGTCGCAAATTAGCCTGTGTTTCGGCAAGTTAAATTGGATTTGAAGGGCTGAAAGACTTGCAGCTGCTGTGGACGAATGTCTAAAGTGGGCGCAAATTCGCCTCACCTTATCCAGTAGCTCAGATAACTCTGGGTATATTTTGAGGAATTTCTGAACTACCAGGTTCAGGACGTGAGCCATGCAAGGCACATGTACAAGTTTACCGTGCTTTATTGCCGCCACAAGGTTTGCACCATTATCGCTCACAACTAGACCTGGTTGTAGTTCCAGTGGGGCCAGCCACTCATCGGTCTGTTGCTTGAGACCTTTCCACAACTCAGTTGCAGTGTGACGTGTGTCACCTAGGCAGATAAGCTTCAGAAGAGCCTGTTGTCGCCTTGCTGTAGCAGTACTGCAACGCTCCCAACTCGGACGTGATGGTGCGGGAGGCTCAGCAGTGGACAAGGAAGTTGCAGAAGCAGATTGTGCACTGGACATATATGATGAGGTAGACACCCGGAATGATGTTGGGCCCGCTATTCGTGGAGTTGGTAGTATGTCAGATGGTACAGTTTTAGAAGTTGGGACACTCTCCACCAGGTTGATCCAGTGAGCCGTTAGTGAAATGTATCTGCCCTGTCCACAACTACTTGTCCACGTGTCCGTTGTTAGGTGGACTTTTGCGGTGACAGCATTTGTTAAAGCACGTTTTAAGTTGTTAACCACGTGCTGGTGTAACGCGGGAACGGCACTACGTGAGAAAAAGTAGCGGCTGGGTACAGAGTATCGTGGTGCTGCCTCAGCCATCAACTCCCGAAAAGACTCTGTACCCACAAGCCTAAACGGCAACATTTCCACAGCTAACAACTTTGCTATTTTCGCAGTCACTTTTTGGGAATATGGGTGTGTCGGTTGGAACTTCCGCTGTCTTTCATACAGCTGTGGCACAGACAACTGCACGTTTGGACCAGACTGACAAGAGGATTGACTACTGTCATGTCTGTCTTGTAAAGCACCTTGGGAGGAGTACGCTTGACCAGGAGCTGATGCCTGAACACTTGCCGGTGAAGGATGGATCTGAGGTGGCCTGGAAGTGTTGGGATCAGAAGGCACTGATTTTGAACCCTGATAGGGCACCCACTGAATTGGGTGCTTAAGAGACATATGCTTGCGCATACTGCTGGTGCTCTGGTTTCCTTTTACCGTGCCTCTGCTTAGCCTTGCCTGGCACATCTTACAGATAAAAATATTTGGTACTGTTGGGCTATCCTTAAAAAATTGCCACACACTGGCTGTTCGTCCTTTATTTTTAATTGGAGGAAGAGGAGGATGACTCTGTTCAACACCAACTGTGGACACATTTTGGGCAACTGTGTTTGCAGTTTGTGCAACAGTTGGTACAGTTTGTGCCACAGTTGACGCTATTTGGGCAACTGTTCTCACAGTTTGTGTTCTGGAGACAGTACGCCTTGGTGATTTTGCCAGTGGTACATAGCCACTTTCGTCCTCCTGGCTGCTCTCTTGGCTATGCAATTCAGCAATCCAGGTAGGATCTGTGGTGTCATCATCCACCCCTTCCAGTTCAAAGGATTCTGGATAAACTGACTGAGCAGGCTGGCCAGATGAGATGTGTGTCTCATCATCCTCATCATCATCCACCTCCTGAGATACTGTTTGCATGTCGTGAAAGTGTCTTTCTTCAGGACGAGGTGCTTCCAAACTTTGGCCATGAGTAGACATTTTGTCTACTTCAAGTATGGCTAGGGTCACATTTCCGTTTTGTTTGCAAAATCCTGATCCGGTTTTGAACTTTAAAAAAGCTCAAAACCGGACCAGGAAACGCTCCTCATAGGAGCCTATGCAAAACACCGGATGGCTTCACAAGCCATCCGGTGGCCGGATCCGGCACTGCTGCCTGCGTTTAAAATCATGCAGGCAGCAGTTTTCGCAGCGTTTGCCGGGACCGCACTGCGGTCACCGGATGGCTCAGGATGTGTAATCCTGAGCCATCCGGTAACTGCAGAGTTTGCGGATCAGCCGGGATCAGCAAACTTAATAAAGAGTTGAATAGCTGAGCTAAATGACTGTTTGAGGTCTGTAGGGGGGCTTAGACCCCCCTACAGACCGGCCGCCGACTTCTATAGTGTTCTTCTACAATTTCTCACTGTGCACGGGCTCCTCGGAGCCCGTGCATGTCACCCAAAGTTGCCCCTACCCCCCCGTATCACTATAGAGGGGTGCATACACCCCTCTATTACAATTATGCTTTAATTATGTGATATATACAATGAATTATCCAAATCGCAAAGTAAGTATATATTTACATGTGTCCGGAGGCAGAGTGAAGGGATTTCCATGGGCGGGGCTGTGTGCAGTAGCCTCCGCCCGCTCCTTCTTGATGGCCGCCCCCTCTGGCCGTAATCCAGTCTTGTGAGGGCGGGCACGTTGTTAAAGGGGCGTGGCTAACTATGTGCCGCGGTTAGCCACGCCCCTTTAACGACTCGGCCACCCCCACAACACTGGATTACGGCCAGAGGGGGCGGGCATCAAGAAGGAGCGGGCGGAGGCTTCTGCACACAGCCCCGCCCATGGACATCAGTGGACTCTGCCTACGGAACATGTAAATATATACTTATGTTGCGATTGGGACAAGTCTTGGTGTTCATAACATAAATAAAGCAGTACTGTACTAGAGGGGTGTATGCACCCCTGTATAGTCATTGGGGGACGGGGGATATTTTGATAACATGCACGGAGATCAGATCAGCCCGTGCCATAGGGAAAATTGGAGAAGAACACTATAGAAGTGGCCGCCCGGTCTGTAGGGGGGTCTAAGCCCCCCTACAGACCTCTAACAGTCAGTTCTGTACTCAAATTAAATCTTTATTAACTTTGCCGATCGGGAACCGCAACCTATGCAGTTACCGGATGGCTCAGGATTACACATCCTGAGCCATCCGGTGACCGCAGTGCGGTATTCAGCACACATTTTTGTAAAAAAATGTGTGTGCCCGGCATTGCGTTCACCGCATCCGGATCCGGATGCGGTGAATGCAATTTAGGTTTGCAATGTGACCCTACCCTATCTCGTCAGGCAGTGACAAAGAAACCCCTTGATAAGAACCGAATAAATCATCGGAGTGACCAAGGTCGAGATCCAAATTTTCCTCTGGCTGCCGATGGGTTGAGGCAATAGGAAGACTTTGAGGATTGGATGGCGCTGCATTGTCTGTAGCGACACTAGAATGTCTTGGCACGGATGATTGTGTACTGCAAGAACCAGTGGTCGAGGGCGTCTGAGCCATCCAAGATGTTATCTTGTCATGCTCATCCGGCCTCAACACACGTTTTTTTTGAGTACTGGGATTTCTAGGTAGAAAAAAGGACGTTCTATCAATCCTAGGCTGTGTACTTGTACCAGTGCCTTCTTGGGCAAGACTGCTGCGGCCACGACCTCGTCCCTGTCCCTTTGCAACATCCTTTTTGGTAATTGTTTTTTTTTGAGACATTGTTGACGAATGCACAGTCACCGAGTTGGAGTTAGGTGTTGCTGTATGCGTCACTTGCTGGCGGGGTAAGTGTGCGCGCTCACACTTGGCAGTGAAGCCGCACACTACACTCCCTAAAAAAATTGGTTTTAAGTGCGCACAGCCACCGAGATGTAGTTTGGTGTTGCTGTATGCGTCACTTGCTGGCGGGGTAAGTGTGCGCGCTCACACTTGGCAGTGAAGCCGCACACTACACTCCCTAAAAAAATTGGTTTTAAGTGCGCACAGCCACCGAGATGTGGTTTGGTGTTGCTGTATGCGTCACTTGCTGGCGGGGTAAGTGTGCGCGCTCAAACTTGGCAGTGAAGCCGCACACTACACTCCCTAAAAAAATTGGTTTTAAGTGCGCACAGCCACCGAGATGTGGTTTGGTGTTGCTGTATGCGTCACTTGCTGGCGGGGTAAGTGTGCGCGCTCACACTTGGCAGTGAAACCGCACACTACACTCCCTAAAAAAATTGGTTTTAAGTGCGCACAGCCACCGAGATGTGGTTTGGTGTTGCTGTATGCGTCACTTGCTGGCGGGGTAAGTGTGCGCGCTCACACTTGGCAGTGAAGCCGCACACTACACTCCCTAAAAAAATTGGTTTTAAGTGCGCACAGCCACCGAGATGTGGTTTGGTGTTGCTGTATGCGTCACTTGCTGGCGGGGTAAGTGTGCGCGCTCACACTTGGCAGTGAAGCCGCACACTACACTCCCTAAAAAAATTGGTTTTAAGTGCGCACAGCCACCGAGATGTGGTTTGGTGTTGCTGTATGCGTCACTTGCTGGCGGGGTAAGTGTGCGCGCTCACACTTGGCAGTGAAGCCGCACACTACACTCCCTAAAAAAATTGGTTTTAAGTGCGCACAGCCACCGAGATGTGGTTTGGTGTTGCTGTATGCGTCACTTGCTGGCGGGGTAAGTGTGCGCGCTCACACTTGGCAGTGAAGCCGCACACTACACTCCCTAAAAAAATTGGTTTTAAGTGCGCACAGCCACCGAGATGTGGTTTGGTGTTGCTGTATGCGTCACTTGCTGGCGGGGTAAGTGTGCGCGCTCACACTTGGCAGTGAAGCCGCACACTACACTCCCTAAAAAAATTGGTTTTAAGTGCGCACAGCCACCGAGATGTGGTTTGGTGTTGCTGTATGCGTCACTTGCTGGCGGGGTAAGTGTGCGCGCTCACACTTGGCAGTGAAGCCGCACACTACACTCCCTAAAAAAATTGGTTTTAAGTGCGCACAGCCACCGAGATGTGGTTTGGTGTTGCTGTATGCGTCACTTGCTGGCGGGGTAAGTGTGCGCGCTCACACTTGGCAGTGAAGCCGCACACTACACTCCCTAAAAAAATTGGTTTTAAGTGCGCACAGCCACCGAGATGTGGTTTGGTGTTGCTGTATGCGTCACTTGCTGGCGGGGTAAGTGTGCGCGCTCACACTTGGCAGTGAAGCCGCACACTACACTCCCTAAAAAAATTGGTTTTAAGTGCGCACAGCCACCAAGATGTGGTTTGGTGTTGCTGTATGCGTCACTTGCTGGCGGGGTAAGTGTGCGCGCTCACACTTGGCAGTGAAGCCGCACACTACACTCCCTAAAAAAATTGGTTTTAAGTGCGCACAGCCACCGAGATGTGGTTTGGTGTTGCTGTATCCGTCACTTGCTGGCGGGGTAAGTGTGCGCGCTCACACTTGGCAGTGAACCGCACACTACACTCCCTAAGGTGGTGTACGTGCTATTTAAAGGTAGGAGAGCAGCAACGCACTGGTCTGCCACAGAAAAAATAACGCTCTATGGGTTATTAGGAACAAAAATCGATCTGGTGCAAAAACAAAAAGGAAATAGCACCTCAGCTAAGCCTCTGACTGCAGCTGTTAGCAAAGCTGAGTGAGTAAGCTAAGCTATGAGGTCCGTCCTGTGTGCACTGTAAGGCTTCTCCTTCCTTCCCTCCCTGCCTGCCTGCCTGCCAGCCTACACAGCACTACTCTGTCCTCCTCCTAGCTCTTAGAAGAGCTTTTTGGGTTAATATAAGGAATCTTCCCTACACTGACAATCCCTGATCTGCTCCAGCATATATCTCTCTCTCCCTATACTAGGTCAGATCGTCTCAGGAATGTGGCCAAAATGGCGGGGACAAGCCTTATATACTGCCTTGCCTGTCATACATGACATAGGCATCACGATGGACAGCAGCCAATCATAGTCCTGACACAACCAACTTTGCTATGCCATTACTGACTATGATTGGCTATCTTCACAAGTTTTCTGACCTAACACGCACGCTGTGCTGACTAGGAACATAACAGATTCTGTATTCGAGAGTCCGACTCCCGAATACAGTATACAGGACTCGGAATCATAGACTCGTAGGACTCGGAATCGTAGACTCGCTCAGACTCGCTGCTGACAGCGGGTATCTGTGAAGAGTCAAGCTTATTGCCATTGAATTCCATTGGACTCGTCACTGTGCGAGTCCAAGCTGGGAGATTCGCCGAGTAACGAGTCCTGCGAGTACCTTCAGAATCGCCGAGTCCCGAGTCCTAGAGAGTAGACTCGCCCATCTCTAACTCAGACATCAATGTCAGGAGAGAGATGTGCGGTTGGAATATGTACAGGAGGAGATCATCGGCATATAGTGAGGTTTTGTAGGCATTGTGGCCTACTTGTAGACCGTGCACGCTGGGGTTTCTTCCAATCACAATGGCGAGGTGTTCCATAATCACCGTGTAGAGGAGGGGCGACAAAGGGCAACCCTGCCTCGTGCCATTGTGTATAAGAATAGGATCTGAAACAGCCCCATTAATTCTGACACGTGCAGATGGGCTAGAATATAGGGCTACCATCCTCTGAAGAAAGCGGTCGCCCACACCCAACTGCCTGAGTGCCGAGAACATAAAATCTTAGCGTACACGGTCAAAGGCCTTCTCGGCGTCTATAGACACCAAGCCCAATGGTTTGTGGTGGGCCTTAGCATACGCTACAAGCATGAGGGTCTTGCCAATGCAATCTCTCGCCTCCCTCACCTGCACAAAGCCCACCTGGTCCGTATGGATAACCGAGGGTAGAAGGGGCGCAAGCCTGTTGGCTAACATTTTTGCTTTAATCTTGATATCAATATTGAATAGGGATATTGGGTGGTAATTAGCAACCACAGTGGGATCTTTACCAATTTTTGGCAGTACCGTAATATAAGCTTCCAATGATTGTGGGACGAATGGGGCATCAAACGATATGGAATCATAAACTCTGGTAAGAAAGGGACCAATTTGTATCCGAAATTATTTATAAAAAAATGGAGAGAAGCCGTCAGGGCCAGGACATTTCCCTGCTGGGGAAGATTGAATTGCTTCATCCACCTCTGCAGCCGTAAAACCCCTCTCAAGGTCCATCACTGAGTCTATGTCCAAAGTTGGTAGGGCGGTATCTGAAGTGTATGATTCTAAATCAGGCTGTGGGTCAAGTGGCAAATGACTAGAGTGATCATCATTGATGTATAAGGTCTGATAGCAACGTCTCATCAAATCTATGATTTCAGTCGGATTAGATGTCACACGGCCGTTCTGAGTCTGGAGGGAAGGAATATAAGTGACCTGGCTCCTAGGGTGCAAAAAGCGGGTCAATAAACGGCCCCATTTATTCGCCTGGCCATATAGAATGCTTTTAAAGCGACTCCTCTATTGGCGCAAACGTTCGTTCAGAAGTGATCTCAGATCATCCCTTCATTTGATCAATTCAGTTTGCACCTCCGGAGACAGACCCGCCTTATGAGTTGTTTCAAGTAAATGTATTCTATCAGTGAGATTCACAATTTCCTCTGATTTCAGTTTTTTGAGGCGGTAGCCATGTTTTATTAGAACTCTGCCGAGGACGCATTTAAAGGCCTCCCACTAAGTAGGCAGAGGCATAGTGTCGTTTGAGTGATCTTCTAGAAACAGGTCTATAGAGGACTTAAACTCAGTGGCGCAGACCAAATCCTTCAGCAGATTATCGTTCAATCTCCACGACCACGGAAGAGCCACTGTGTCAAAAAAGACAAAGTCCAAAAAGACAGGAGCATGGTCTGACCACAGGAAACTACCTATGGACGGCCTCGGGTCCCGTGACAAAACACACTGACTAGTGAGGAAGAAATCAATCCTGCTATATGAGTCATGTGGCGTGGAGAAGAACATATAATCTTTCACAGAAGGGTTGGCAAGTTTCCATACATCCGCCAACCGAAGGTGATACAGATCCCTTTTCAGAGAGGAAATCTGGCGTAGCCAGAGGTGAGATTTCTTTGCTGTGGTATCCACCGCTGGGTTTAGAGTCAGATTAAAATCTCCCCCCAATATGACTACCCCTTCCGCGAATTCCGCCACCTTCCCCAGATAGGTCCTGGCCGCCCTCACTTGGTCCCGGCTGGGAGTGTACCAACCTCCAACAGTATAAGTAGTGGAGAAGATCTTCAATTTCAGAAGTACAAATCTCCCTGCAGTATCAACCACAGAATCACGAATCATATGCTGGAGGGACTTATGAATACAGATAGAGACCCCTCTAAAACGAGATTCTGAGTTGGCGCTGTGGAACCAGGTCGTGTAATACCTATCGTGGATGTTAGGGATATGTCCCATTTTGAAATGAGTCTCTTGAAGAATTAAGATGTCCACCTGTTTTTTGTGCATCCCATAAAGAATCTGCGACCTCTTTTGGGGCACATTAAAGCCCTTAACATTCAAGGAGCTCAATTTAACTCTTCATATAGTTGATTTACTGGACGTCATGACAACGAGTCTAGCCTGGGACAGCCAGAGCCGAATCAAGGAAACAGTCTAATGTCTGGACCCAACAACTACCTCAGAAAAAGGGAAGGAGAAAATAAAAACTAAAGGAGGAAAAAGAAAGAGTGACAAAGAAGGGAAGAACCCCTATAAAGCCACAGAAAGAGAAAAGAAAAAAGGTAGTGAGAAATCTGTACAATCAATCTACAACTAGGTGCGAAAGGGCGCATCTCCACGTAATTAACGTGGAGCTATTCGGAGGTAGGTAATAACTGCTGTGTACTACCAGTGTAACACAGCTCCTCCAGTGGGTTCGCCACTCCCGATTCCTGACACCACAATAGTAAGGCAATCAACCAAGTGGGATAAGTCACGTATTAACGGCATACATGAACAGCATGTTAATATGAGGGTAAGGAGGAAAAACACAGGATGTGTCAAGGAGGGGAGACAGGTAAAACCGACTCCCTCAATCGTAGATGGGGGGTTCAGAACTAAGCCAGCATAACGTTAAGAAAATAGACTATAACAAATAACAATAACTGCAATGCAATCTTCATAAAAGGCAGCAATATAGGAAATGAAGTCGAATACTACCAATCCATGTAGTCAGAGTAATGATGGCTGCTGACGTCTGTGCCTCTCTATCCAGGAAGTAGTATGTCCATTGAGCTGTCCCTTCTCCTTGGTCCAGGGAACTCCATCCAAAAGCGGAGAGAAGGCAATCCCTACCGAGAAAGAGTCATCTTCATGGCGGGATCTGGCGGTGTAATTAGTCCTCCGGGTGCTGCTTCCAATATGGCGCCTGCGGTGTCTCTCTCTCCCTGATGTCGGTAAAGAAGCGGGAGATGCACTGTGTGGCGGTCTCAGGGGCTGCGGGTCTGGCGGTGCTGGGACCCCTGCGTCTCCGGTGCTCATTGGTGCTGCTGTGGGACACTGAAAAGGGCTCTGGTATGTCGGGAATCCAAGGTAAGAGCAGGAGCTCCTGGCCGTGTGTCCTCACTCCCTGCTGGCCATGCTCCACCCCGGGCTCTGCCCTATTTTTAATTGTCAGCCAAGTAAAAACTAGGCAGCTGAGGATGGTATGTAGGGTGAGGGCCCATTGTGTTAATGCCCCCCATGCTAAAGAATAGCAACCTGCAGCTGCCCCTGAAAATAGAGCATTCATAAAAAGTGACCATTTTCCAGGCACTTTACCAGGCTCTTCCAGCGGCCCTGGTGGCAGGTAGCACGCTGGATAATAAGGAGTTAATACCGGCCTTTTTTTACCAATTGGTATTAAGCCCTGAAATTCTTAATACCAGGCCAACTTACACCCAGCCATTAAGAATCTCAAGTCAAAGGTTAAAAACGACACAACACAGAGAAAAATTAGTTTATTTGAAAAAGAAAACCAGATACACTAAGACGCCATCTTTATTACTCCTTCCCAGGGCCGGCATCAGCACCCGGCATACCCGGGCAAGTGACGGGGCCTTGAACAGCTGGGGGGACCCACTGGCCATCAGGGACAGGCAGCCCTGACAGCCAGGGGCTCATTAGGGACAGACAGCCCTGTGAACAAGGGGCACATCAGGCAGATGCAGCAAGGCGCTGAGTGCTCCCCTGAGCTCCCAGTGCACATGGCTAATTTGCATGCGATGCAGATTAGCCATGTGCTGGATCCAGGGAGCAGTGGAGCTTCCTACTTTGCATACTGTAGTAGAGTGATGAGTTATCACCCTGCACCTCATCACACAGGAAAGAGGAAGCTCCACAGTCCCGGGAGCTGCTGCTATAAGGATGTGGTGGGGAAGAATCTGAGCAGGACACAGGCCCGGGGGAGAGGATGGAAGGGGAGTATGATCAGTTTGGTTTTTTTAGCTAAGAGCAGCAGCAGGATGGGGGATTATATGTACCATGGAGGCTATGCAGACTGTATATAGAGGCTGTGCTGACTGTATATAGAGGCTTTGCTGACTGTATATAGAGGATGTGCTGACTGTATATAGAGGCTGCCTGTGCTGACTGTATATAGTGTATGTGCTGACTGTATATAGAGACTGTGCTGACTGTATATAGAGGCTGTGCTGACTGTATATAGAGGCTGTGCTGACTGTATTTGGAGGCTTTGCTGACTCTATATAGAGGCTGTGCTGACTGTATATAGAGGCTGTGCTGACTGTATTTGGAGGCTTTGCTGACTCTATATAGAGGCTGTGCTGACTGTATATAGAGGCTGTGCTGACTGTATATAGAGGCTGTGCTGACTCTATATAGAGGCTGTACTGACTGTATATAGAGGCTGCCTGTGGTGACTGTATATAGAGGTTGTGCTGACTGTATATAGAGGCTGTGCTGGGGTATATAGAGGATGTGCTGACTGTATATAGTGTCTGTTCTGACTGTATATAGAGGCTGTGCTGACTGTATATAGAGGCTGTGCTGGGGTATATAAAGGCTGTGCTGACTGTATATAGAGGCTGTGGTGACCGTATATAGATGATGTGCTGACTGTATATAGAGTCTGTGCTGACTGTATATAGAGCCTGTGATGACTGTATATAGAGCCTGTGCTGACTGTATATGGAGGCTATGCTGACTGTATATAGAGGCTGTGCTGGGGTATATAGAGGCTGTGCTGGGGTATACAAAGTCTGTGCTGGGGTATACAGAGGCTTTGCTGGTGGTATACAGAGGCTGTGATGGCTGTATATGGAGGCTGTGCTGGGGTATACGGAGGCTGCTGCTGAGGTATATGGAGAATGCTGTTGTGCTGTATATATAATATGGAAGCTGTGCTGGGCTATATATACTATTTGGAGGCTGTGCTGTGCTGTATATATAATATGGAAGCTGTGCTGGACTATATATTATTTGGAGGCTGCTGCTGGGCGGCCACAGCTTCCAAATAATATACACAGCCCAGCACAGCCTCCAAATAATATATATAGTCCAGCACAGCTTCCATATTATATATACAGCCCAGCACAGCTTCCAAATAGTATATATAGCACAGCACAGCCTCAATTAATATATACAGCCTGCAGCCTCTATGTTATATATACAGCCCACTCAGGAGCCTCTATATTACATATACACAGCCTGCAGCTTCTATATTATATTCATGAATCATAGTATGTGTTAAAGGGGCCCACTGAGACTGTTTTGTCCGGGGCCCACAAAAACCTGGAGCCGGCTCTGCTCCTTCCCCACCCTAATACCATCCACGATCAGCATCTTCTCTGTCTTCTCTCTTCTTCAACGGATGCTATATCAGAGATTAGAGTGAGGAAGAATGCTTCCGCACCCGGTGCTCTGTGATCACTGAATGGGTAAGCTGTGATGTCACCACTGATGCCATTGCCGTAGTGACTGAACAAGCAGTTACCATAGCAATGGTGAACTCGTATCACTGCAGTTAACTCCCTGAGTTCCGGCGCCACTATCACCGCAGCTCCTAAATAAGCTGGCTCCTGAATGAGCCGCATGAATAGTGGCATGTAAGCAGGAAGTTAACTCCTACGGCCTCTAAATAAGCCGGCTCATTCAGGTGGTGCGGTGATAGTGGTGCCAGTAAACAGGGAGTTAACTGTGATCACAGAGCATGGACAGCGGAAGCGTTCTTCCTCCCTATGCTCTATGATATAGCAGAGCTGCATCTGTTGAAGTAACAGCGGTAGACTGATAAACCCGATCTGCCTAGTCTACCATCTATCTATCTGTCTATTCTATTCAATCAATATATCCTATTTGTCTGTCTACACTTTTCTAACTTTATACAGCATGAGAAAGAACATGTTAAAAACGCTTTGCACCCGGACACCACATGGATGTTAGCTGATAAAAAAATGCACAATCGCATCACACTCGCATCACACTCGCACGACCATATGGAGCGCACTTGCGCCACTGTCTTGCATCAAAATCGCTTTGATTTACATGCATGCTAGTGTGCCTGCACCCTTAGTGTGATTTCTGCGGAAAAGCTTTGGCTGTCTTTATGCTGGTAATGGGGCTCTAGGTGTCACTTCTGTGAGGAGGGTGGGGAATGGATGAGGCTCGCAAACCTTTCACAGAGCTGGATGTGGCTCATGACCCTCTTTCAAGGATGGATATGGCTCTCAAAGTGCATTTAAATTCGTCGAGTGCAATCCTATGAAACATGCTTGATAAAGTTGCGTTTCCCCTAAAACATCGCCACGCCATATGGACTGAATAGAGTCACCTTTATACTTTTGAATTTTTGGAGTACTGCCTCTATTTTTTGCTAACTATATTATTTGCCCTAGTGGGTATCTAGTTTCTGAAGAGCTTGCACCTATTTTAATTTACGTTGCAATGCTGTTTCTATTTTTGTTTCTATAGATGATAGGATAGATAGAGTGATCTTACCAGTTTCCCACTGCCTGCTTCCGGGTCCGCTCATTAACCCCCTTCACAACCAATGATGAACCCGTATGTCCAAAAAGTCAGTTCGTTCCCATCCAGGGATGTACGGGTTCATCCTGACGCAAATGTGGCACCCTGGCTGCAGTAACGGGAATCACACTCCGATAGCCTGTGATTCTAGTCACAGAATACCGGAGCTTGACCACCCAGGGGGTGGATTCCACACCCCACACCCACAATCGCCATGATTGGCTGTTCAATTCTGAATAGCCAATCCCTGTGATTGTAGTGATAAATGAAATTGCCTGATGATTACTTTCCAGCTATGGATGTGGATGTAATAGTATCTTCCTTAGGCTGGAGCTCTGGAGGAGGCGGTATCACTACCTGCAGCCCTGATGGTTACGATCACAGAAGTTAGGGAACTGGGAGAGGGAGAACGCGATCACTCACTTGTCCCTGCGCTGATCAGTCCATCATAATGTAATTGCAATGGGCCGATCATCACCATGGTGACACAACATTGCCATGGCAACCTGGTGAACCAAAAACACAGCGAAGCTCCACATCATTTTAATTAAATTATTTCTAGAAATAATTTTAAATAAAATTGATGCTGGGCTTTGCTGTAATTTTGGTTGCCATCTATGTACAGTTAGGCAGCTGGGGGTGGGTGGCAGCCCATAGCTGCATAGTTGTGCCTGGTAGGCAACCAAAAATATGGCAAAGCCCAATATCATTTTTTTTATATTTTTTAGAAATAATTAAGAAAAGGGTTCTGCTGTATTTTTGTTTATCAGTCATGTAAAACTAGGCAGCTGGGGTTGGGTGGTAGCCCATACCTGCTTGCTGTACCTGTGCTGCTGAACAAAAATACAGCAGAGCCCCACATTATCAGTGCAAAATCTCTGCTAAATGCACAACAAATACTCACTGTGTGACAAGTGAGGTCTATTTGCTGAGTATTTTGGAGCTGATTTTGAGTTCTATGGTTGAAAATTGCTGCAAAATACGCTAATAGGATTGACATGCTGCAGATTTTGGAAAATGAGCACCATTTTTGCAGAGGGAAAATCTGCAGCATGGGCACAACACTTCTAATTTCCAATACACTTTGCAGGAAAGTTGCTGTAGTGCGGAATTGTACAAAATACAATGAAAAATGTGGGTAAATCATGGCAAAAAATGAAGGAAATCCACAGCGTCGGCACATACCCTAAAATTCACATACCAGATCCCCGCTCAAAAACGTCACTCTTTCCCTTCCAAGTCCAGTCGTGCGAACTAATAATAGTTTTCCCACCACTTATGGAGTGTCAGCATACTTAGCCCACGTGCACACGCTGAGTATTTGATGAGTTTTTTACCTCAGGATTTGTAGACAAAACCAGGAGTGGAGCAATCAGAGGAAAAGTATAATAGAAACACCTGCACCTCTTCTATTTTTAATTATCCACTCCTGGTTTTGGCTACAAATCCTGAGGTAAAAAACTCATCAAATACTCAATGTGTGCACGTGACCTTAGGAGAAATTAACTAACATATTTTGGAGTCCATGTTATTATGTTGCCTGTGTGAAAATGAAAAAAATCTCTTTTTCCACAAAAATTTTCTTTTAACCTCCATATTTTCATTTTCACAGTTCAACGTTATACCCCAGGAAGGCTGATGGCCACTTTACACGTTACGATATCAGCGCCCAACTCCGACCAAAAGTCACATGGTTCGTGCGTTGGCCCTGATATCGTTCGTGCGTTGTATGGTGTAAATGTCCAATACGATGCACGAACGATGCCAAAACGATATCGGGGATCGAATGAGCGTGCTCTCCAACGGCCCGATATTGGATGGACATTGTGGCCGGATCGTGCTGTGTGAAAGCCCAGCAACGATGTGGAGTACAACTTCCCCTATTCACTCCAATGTTAAATTGTCGTTCCTGGGTCGGCCGTACAAGGGGGCATAGACATCGCTGTTGCGTTGGCTGCCGATATCGCGCTGTGTAACATCTCCTATGCGATCTTGGATTTATGCCCAGAAAAAGCGCGCTCCCGCGGCGTTGGATCCAATATTGGACCGACGTTGGGACGTGTAAAGTGGCCATGACAGATCATTACGATCAGTTAACCCTCCCACTCTCATTGCATCTGTTTTTATTATCCACCGTGCTTCTGTTCTAAAAAGGGTTTTATACATATTGCCGCCATTAGGGGAGACAAATATTCTTTCTAAACCCACAAATTTTAGCACCTCAGGATTGGACCTATGGGATTCCCTGCCATGCTGAATAAGCCTCAGGGAACCTTTTCCTGAGAGTATGGAATTAAAATGCTCACAAAACCAAGCATACAGTGGCCTTATTGTTTTACCAATATAATACCGATGGCATGGGCAGAAAATGGCATATACATATATAACCCACTTTGTTTTACAAGTGATGAGGTCCGTTACATTGTGATAGTGGTCTCCTATTTTTATTGAAGTTTCAGTATAGTGAAAATTGCAAAATGAACAATTCTTACATTTAAAATTGCCCCTCAACCCATCTTTTTCTAACCAAGTTTTTTGTTTGTCTACTTTCCACTTATTTTGCTTAAAAGACCTTTTAAATTCCTAGATCTACGATAGCTTATAAAAGAGGACCCAAACCTGCTGTTTGTAGAATTTTATCATTTTCTAACATATGCCATTGTTTATGGATTTCTCTTTTTATTGTTTCTTGTAAGGGGTTATATTTAAAATTCAACAAGAATCGTTTCTCTGTTTTTTCCTTTTGAACAATTTTTTTAGGAATATAGGTTTTTTCAAAACCTTTTTTTTTGGGCTGATTCTACTAATTGTTTTCGATAGCCACGTTCTAAAAAGTTTTTTTTTCCATTTCACTAGCCTGTTTGGTAAGGACCTCTTAGTTGTTATTTATATGTTTTAATCTTAGGAACTGGCTGAAAGGCAATGATTGTTTTGTATGAAATGGGTGATTACTGTGGTAGTGAAGAAAAGCATTACCTGCCGAAGGTTTTTTGAAAACCGATCTCTGAATTTTCCCATTGATGTTATCTAATTTTACATCTAAAAACTCAAGAGATTGACCTCCAAAATTGAACGTGAAGAACATATTGAACCTGTTCTAAGATTGAGATACTTTACAAACTCAGAGAAAATGTAATTTGTTCTTTCCCAAACGATAAAGATATCATCTATATACCACAAATAAGCTTTTATGTGTTTTAAAAATGGGTTCAACAGTCTGCAGATCATCTCTTCTTCTAATGCTGCCAAAAAAATGTTAGCAAACGTGTAAGCACGGGGGTACCCATCGTGGTACCCCTGCGCTGCACATACCACGTGTCTAAAAATCTAAAGGCATTATTTTTTAACACAAAAGAGAATTACTTAAAAAGTTAGCAAAAAGTACACCTTTGCCAGAATTTAATACTGCCTGTCTAACTTTTTCTACCCCCACAGTTTGAAGAATACAAGTATATAGGCTTTCAATATCTATGGATATAAGATTATAATTTTCTTGCCAAGTGATACAATCAATTGATTCAGCAAAATCTCCAGGCATTTGCTTCAAAAGTGGTCCCATCTACATATATTGATAGAGGGTCTGTAATTCATCCCTCCCCAAAAATAATTGGGTGACCAGAGGGATTTGTGTCTGATTTGTAGATTTTCACAAGAAAGTACCAATGGGGATTTGAAGGGAATTCTGGGAGAAGCTAATCGGCTTTTTTTTTTTTTTTAAATAATGCCTTGCGACACACTGCTATGAAGGAATCTACGCAGTTTTTCTTTGATCTGATTTGTTGGATCTGCTAAGATCTTTTTATATGTAGATTCATCATGCAGCTGTCTATATGCAACCCCCAGATATGCTTCCCTGCTCAGCAACACTGTATTTCCTCCCTTGTCCACTTTTCTAACGATAAAATCATTCAATTCCTTCATAGTCCTCACAGCTTTCCATTCTTTCTCTGTCAAATTTGAAGGGAATTCAGGATAGATAAGATATTTAATTTCTCTCATCACTAATTCCTCAAAAAGATCAACATTGTTACTGTGGCGCCCCTACGTCCAGGAGGCCACAAAAGGGAACTGCAGCCAGGCAGGTAGGACACGTGTTGCACACCAACACCCTCACAGCCCACATAACCCACATGTAAAACAAAAAGGAAAAGGGGCGCAAATGTGTAGGATCCCCTTATTAAAAACGTCTAAGTGGCATGGGTAGGTGGCCACTCACCTTATCGGGTTGTGCAATTCCTGCACAACCCGGTTTAACAGCCTCCGCCGCCGGCGGTATATGCAATGCCTCTCTGCTCTCCTCTCTCCTGTTCAAGGCCTCTCTGCTCTCCTCTCTCATAACCCACATGTCAGAGAAGGTAGCATCCAGCTCTGAGATTAGAGACTCTATGAGATTGAGGGATGGTGGATTTAGAGGAGTGGGTTGGGCACACCCGTAGTCAGGTGACCTGACAGTATATAGGAAAGGGGGAGTAGGAAGGTGTTCAGTAGGCCCAGGGTGCCGAGCTGCAAAGATCAGAAGCTGAGGAGCAAGGCCAGAGAACAGCAGTAGGTTGAGCTGAAGCTGAGCAGGAGAGAGCCACACGTTCTGGAAGAGTGAGGACATAAGGAACGCAGAATTTGTACTGAGCCAGTGTGAGCCAAAGGAGAGAGAAAGAATATCTAGAGCTGGATCCCCAGGAGTGTGAGAGAGCCAAGAGGGACGGTGATAACCGGGGCCCTAGAACCACAGCTAAAGCAACTGACTGGAGGCGGAGTAGCCCTCCTATATACTAAGAGACACAGAGAGAAAGGAACCTGGTAGAGCCACAGGCTTGAGGACTGCTGGAGGCTGGGCTGAAGTAGAGTGTCGGCTCTAGAGGGGACCGTAGTTTACCCAGCATCCCCAAACAACACGACGAGGGGTCTTAGTTCCAGATTGAGATCCCTACCCAAAGGATAGGCAGCTCAGTGACAAACTAAGGACCCACAGGGGCCCGAGTCACCGCCATACTGTCCAGCGTTTCACACACACCCATGGAGACGAAGACCGTTATAGCCCGGAAAAGACACTGCAGACTGTGTGAGGGGTCACGGAGAGAGAGAGGCCTGGCTGCAGGGAGCAAAGGGAACCCGGAGAGGGAGAATGTGCCCGTGTACTAAGAACTGTGCTTGAACTGTGTAAGAACTGCAAATGACTGGTGAACTGTCTGAACAACTGACAGTAAAACACGGAAAACCCTGGAACTGCTTCCCTTGTGTTTCTGCATGAAAGTGATTCTCTCCATACAGGATACAGTCTGTCAGCACCAACAGAGAGGAGAGATCCCTGCAGCGTCTGCAAAGTAAGTGTGCTACACACTCCACAATAGACTTAACCCTTACTGCCCCGGGGAACACAGTTCTACCCACTGGAACTATACCACCTAAGCTGTTATCCCATCGTCCCCGGAGGTTCTGCAGCAGCGGCGGCCCCCATCACTGGCCGCATCAAGTGGGTGGCGTCACTACTGACAACCCCTGTAAATATCCCCTTTATTTGCCAGGGCCCGGGAAACGGACCGGACCAGGACCACCCGTGACTTCCCCAGTAAAGACCCGGAGTACCCTCGTCCCAGTGGGCTCGACATTACCAGGAGAAATGAGTGGAACAAAAGATGATTTTATTCCACATGTAAAAGAAGTCAAATTGTGTGAAACTGTTGCGTCTAAGGCTAGTTCTTCCTTATTGATACTCAAAAGAATATCTAAATCATCCTTAATATTTTGCAAAGCTGATGTTTCACCAATGAAACCTAAGCTACTTATTTTTACTGGAATTTCTCCAGGTACTTTTGGAGTTTCTTTTTCACTAAATGATGATGGACTATTTTAATTTTAAAGTCCACAAAATCGTATCTTTCGGGTATGCAGAAATTAAAACCCATTTGTAAAACTTGTATCATTTCTTCTGACAGGATATGAGAAGTTAAGTTAAAGATTTTTAATGGGGCAGGGGCGAGAATATCCTCAGTTAATTTCTCCACGAGACTTGTTTTCTTTTCCCCACTTGTGGTCTTCTGTGTTCTCCTTCTTCCTCGCCTTTTTCTTTTTCTAAAGGGCCACCGCTAGTTTCTGTATCTGAACAAGTTGACTTGTCACTTTGTGGCTCTTCATTCTCACTTGAATCAGAAATGTCAGGAACGGTTTTTGTTTTTTTCCTGCTGATTTTTTTGTTGTTTTAGGATTTTTTGGTGTCTGTGGATTTTTTGGCATTTGTGGTATATCATTTTTATGAGGTGTACGTCTCTTTTTTGGAGTTGTTCTGCCATCCTGGTTCTTATTCCATTTAAACACCTGACCCCATTCATAATCGAGTTTACCTCGAACAAATTTTTCTTTTTTCCTCTTTTTAATTTCCGTTTAAATAGGAATTAATGTTTTGTCCACTTTTTCTAAAAAAAACCTTCCATTGCTCTTTAGAGATTTTACTTTCCAATTCTTTTCGTAGTTTGATCAGTTGATTTGTGATCATACCATGTTCTTTTTCATTTTGCTGCAGAGTGAGATGTAACAAATGTAAAGAGCAGTTAGTTTAAATATCTTCCCATTTTTTGAGAAATTTTGAGTCATCTTGTGAATGGGCCATACTTTTTTCTATTTTCACTCTGTTAGGACACTTTTACATTCCCAATAGCAGTTTAAAGATTGGACTGTCCAAAACAACTTTACTTCTTTTTCTGTCAAGGACAAAAACAGAGAAACAGTTCTTGTTCATTTTTAAATATAACCCCTTACAAGAAACAATAAAAAGAGTGGTTCATAAACACTGGCATATGTTAGAAAAAATTATAAAATTCTACAAAGAGCAGATTTAGGTCTTCCTTTAATAATCTATCATAGATCTAGGAACTTAAGAGATCTTTTAGTACATAATAGGCTGAAAGTGTCACGTCGCCGTTGGACTCGGTGGCTGGTGTTCCTGCCTCGGCTGCTGGGAGGAGCCGGATTCCTTCGGCTGATGGCGCCGGTGATAGGAGGACCTTGTCCTCATATGGAACTGCTCCCGCGACGTCTGCCTCTGTCGCTGAGCGCCGCTGTGTTTTCCCTTTGGGTGGTGTTGGTCGCAGAGGAGCGGGCCCTGCAGAGGTGTCTGATAGGCGCAGCCTTTGTTCTTCTGTCAGAGGTGGGGTGGGTGGAGCCAGTCGTGCATCACCATCTGGCCTGGTTCTAGGGGCTGTCCGGATGAGATCATCGGGCTGTGAGCTCCAGCCTATGGGAGGTGACCGCACCCTTCAAATACATTGGAGCCTGTCTTGCAGGCCGCCAGATATAGTTTTGGTTCCCCAGTGATATAGTGTGTGTGTTTGGTTTTGACTCTGACCTTTGCCTGGATTTTCGACTCTGTTACCGCCTGACGATTTTGTACCTTCGCTGCCCTCTCGGTTTTGACTCGGACTCCTGACTACGTTCTTCGGATCCTGATTTTTTCCTTCCTAGACGACCTCCCTGCTCTGCTGCTCTCATAGGTAGCTACCTCCTGGGCTCCGCTGTAATTCCAGATCCCTGTATAGGGGCTAAGGGTCTCGGGGTTTCTCGGGGTGCTGCCTTACCAGCAGCTCAGCCTCACAGCGGATGGTCGTCACATTATATCTGGCCATAACATTTTTATATATATATATAGATACTATATATAAAAGCATTCCCTTACCTTTTTTTTTTTTTTTTCTCTCCTTTTCCCAATGGTTCTACCTGGTGTTTTTTTTTTCTTTACTCTGCGCTGTGTCTGCTGATTGCTCCCTCAAAGCACCTGTGTCCAGCTTCTCAGTCCTGTGGAGGAATACTCCCATCATCTTAGACCAACATGCTGTACAAGCCACAATCTGGGGTCCTCTGCATGAATGCTGGAGATCAGAAGGCCTCGTTCCCTGGATGTCAGCACCTGGGTGGCTCTGGCTCTGCCTGCCCAGGTGCCAAGGTATTGCCCGCGGATGCTGCCAAAGTCCTGTTACCTATTTCTTTATCTTACCTTAAGAAATCTGTGTGTTTGGAGGCTTATGTAGACAGTGGCTCAGAGGGGAATTTCATAGATCTCCAGGTAGCGAGAACTCTTGGTGTACCACTACTAAGGCTTAATGCCCCCATTAGAACCACTGCAGTTAATGGCACTCCCCTCATCCAGGGTGGAGTGGAATTTGTCACTGAGGAAGTGTCAATGCTGGTGGGGTCTTTACATGCTGAAAATGTGTCATTTTTTGCTATCAGTAATTTAGCATCTGCAGTAATCCTGGGCATGCCATGGTTACGTACACATAACCCTGTCATAGACTGGCACCTGGGAGACATCGTGCGCTGGAGCCCAAAGTGTCAGGATAACTGTATCTCGCTATCTGTAAACCAAGTGAAGGTCAAGACTCCTCTCTTTGTACCATATGCATATAGAGATTTTGAGGATGTATTTTCTATCCAGGAATCAGAGAAAATACCCCCTCACAGAAAGTATGATTGCGCCATAGATTTGATACCTGATTCTCGTCTCCCAAAGGGGAGAATATTTAACCTCTCTGGTCCAGAACGTCAGGCCACGAATGATTACATAGCAGACAGTCTGAGAAAAGGGTATATTAGACCGTCCACCTCACCAGCAGGGGCTGGTTTCTTTTTTGTGGGAAAGAAAGATGGTGGCCTCAGACCTTGCATTGACTACCGCGAATTAAACGCGATCACTGTGAAAAACCAGTATCCTCTTCCACTCATCCCTGATCTTTATAATCAGCTGTTGGGAGCCAAATATTTCACCAAACTGGACCTCAGGGGAGCATATAACCTTGTCCGTATAAAAGAAGGCGATGAGTGGAAGACCGCGTTCAACACGCCTCTCGGCCATTTTGAGTATCTTGTAATGCCGTTCGGGTTAAGTAACGCACCTGCAGTGTTTCAGAATTTTGTAAACGATATTTTTAGAGATATCAGTGGGGTATATGTGGTCGTTTATTTGGACGAAATTCTGTTTTTTTCTCCTGGTCTTTGGTCACACGTCCGACATGTCCGTACTGTACTCCAGAGACTTATAGAGCATTCTTTATTCGCCAAATTAGAGAAATGTGTCTTCATGGAGGAGGAGATAAACTTTTTGGGGTATATTATATCGGCAAAAGGTTTTCGCATGGATCCTGCCAAAATTAAACCCATTAAGGAATGGGTACAACCCAAGTCATTAAAGGCACTGCAGCGATTCTTGGGTTTCGCTAACTATTATCGTAAATTTATTAAAGGGTTTTCAGAGATAGCCAAACCACTCACTGATTTGACACGTAAGGGGGCGGATGTGGATAATTGGAAGCCTGAAGCAATTTATGCGTTTTCTAAGTTAAAGGAATGTTTCTCCTCTGACCCTATATTGGTTCAGCCTGATCTGGACCGCCCCTTCATTGTAGAGGTAGATGCCTCTGAAGTTGGAGTGGGAGCAGTGCTATCACAAGGCACTGCATCCCTCACTCAGCTTCGTCCGTGTGCCTTCTTTTCCCGAAAATTTTCATCTACCAAGATGAATTATGACATAGGTAATCGGGAGTTGTTGGCAATCAAATGGGCCTTCGAGGAATGGCGCCACTTCCTCGAAGGCGCCAAACATAAGCTTACCGTAATTACTGACCACAAAAACCTGACCTACTTGGAGTCAGCAAAAAGACTGAATCCTAGACAGGCTAGGTGGGCTTTGTTCTTCTCCAGATTTGATTTCGTTATCACTTTCCGACCAGGTACTAAAAATGTGAGGGCTGATGCCCTGTCTCGAAGTTTTTGCCCCTTACAAGTCGAGGACATGGAACCGACTCCCATTTTAGCCAAGGGGATTGTTGTCTCAGCTGTGTCTTTGGATATTCTGGAAGAGATTCGTAGATCTCCAGAACAGGCCCCTGACACTACTCCTGCCCAGAAACTATTCGTCCCTTCCAAATTCCGCCTCCTAGTCCTTAAGGAATTTCATGATTCCGTCCTCGCAGGGCATCCTAGTATCAATAACACCATCAGACTTGTAACCAGGAGTTTGTGGTGGCCAACCATAGTAAAGGACTGTAAGGAATATGTACTGGCTTGTGAAACCTGTGCTCGCGCTAAGTCTCCCCACAACCGCCCTGCCGGGTTGCTCCAGTCCTTGCCTACCCCTGAGGGTCCTTGGACTCATATCTCCATGGATTTTATTACTGACCTGCCACTCTCAGAAGGGAAGACTTGTATCTGGGTAGTGGTAGACAGATTCAGCAAGCAGTGTCATTTTGTTCTGCTGTCTGGGTTACCTAATTCCGAGACCCTGAGCAAATTATTTATTAATCATGTTATTAATCATGTTGTGTGATTGCATGGTGTTCCTGTGAATATTGTTTCTGACAGGGGCACCCAGTTCGTTTCTAAGTTTTGGAGGGCATTCTGTAAACGGATTGGAATTGACTATTCCTTTTCTTCTGCCTATCACCCTGAAACCAATGGTCAAACCGAGCGCGCTAATCAAGCTCTCGAGCAGTATCTCCGTTGTTATGTCTCTGAGCATCAATCTGATTGGGTGGAACATCTGCCACTAGCGGAATTTGCCATGAATAACCAGTACCAGGAGTCCATCAAGACCACCCCTTTCTACTGTAATCATGGGCTACACTCGCGCTTTTGTTCATTTTCTTCTAAGATTTCTGACGTCCCTGGGGTAGAAAGGTCCGTAGATCGGTTAAAGACGAACTGGTCTGAGGTGAACAAAAACTTGAAGGGCGCTGCCCTCTCGGTTTTGACTCGGACTCCTGACTACGTTCTTCGGATCCTGATTTTTTCCTTCCTAGACGACCTCCCTGCTCTGCTGCTCTCATAGGTAGCTACCTCCTGGGCTCCGCTGTAATTCCAGATCCCTGTATAGGGGTTAAGGGTCTCGGGGTTTCTCGGGGTGCTGCCTTACCAGCAGCTCAGCCTCACAGCGGATGGTCGTCACAGAAAGTAGACAAACAAAAATATTGGTTAGAAAAAGATGGGTTGAGGAGCAATTTTCAATGTAATACGCATAAAACCCTTCTTAGAACAGAAGCACGGTGGATAATAAAAACAGATGCAATGGGAGCGGGAGGGTTGAATGATCGTAATGATCTCTCAGCCTTGCTGGGGTAATTAGTTTGTCAGCTCTGTGTTACATATAGTGTGGTCTAAAAGATTCCCATTTCTTTATATAGTAATTTGTATTCAGTTCGTTATACCAAGTTTGATTCTGTTGCAAAAATGTATTCTGTTTTTATATGTCATGTTCACGGGCTGATTGGCGACGCAAACCCTAGGTGGCAATATTTTTCCGCTAGCCCTTAGGTGAGGTCCAGGGGGGGCCCATTTCTGTGGTTGGGCGACCCTAGGTGGGGGCTATACCACCAGCCCAGGGGGCACTTGCCCCCCTGCCACCTGGGCCAGTCCGCCCCTGGTCATGTTTAAGTGTTTTTAACGAACATATAGTTTGAAGGCAGTGACGTCTCATCAGGTTGAACCTGTATGACTCTGTAATAAAGAACTGACATCAGAAGCCTCTCTAGGACTAGTAGAAGTGCAGGAGCATGAAACCGCACCATAGTCCGTGGATCCATCACCCCCCTCCCTGCCTGTATGTACCTGTTACTTGCACAACAAAGGACCTGCACTGATCAGTGAGCTGCAGCTCGTTATTCATTTCTCTCATTCCTGTCAATTAAAAATAGGGCAAAGCCCACGCATTTATTTTAATTATTTCAATAAATAATTGTAAAAGATGGGCTCCCTTGTATTTTTCATTGCCAGCCAAGGTAAAACTAGGCAGCTGAGGGTGGCAGCCCACAGCTGTCCACTTTATCTGTGCTGAGAATGAAACATTCTGCAAAGCCATATGCATTTTTTTTCATTAACTATCTATTTTGCACACTATAACGGCAGGTTGGTTACCATACTGTAATGTGTATGTCAACCAAGCACAGACACCATACAGATTGTGGTAGTGCAGTCTGATTGCAACAGCCAATCACAGAGACTGACATTATAATTTTAAATTAAAAAAAATTGTTCTTTTCCTTCACCAAAATTGGGGTACGTCTTATAATCCGGTGCATCTTATAAAGCGAAAAATATTGTAATTTGTCTTCACTTCTATTTGTCTTCTACTTCTATTTGTCTTCACTTCTATTTGAATGCCCATTACTTCTTCAAATTCAAAACACTATAGGACACACAATTAAAGGGATAATATGTATCCTGCAATACTGAACTCTAATTAGCAAATTAAAAACAGGGTTTATAAAAGCTTTCATTCCAATATGCGATTAGGATTAAAACTCAATAAAAGGCTAGTTAGGCAGAGTACTTCACTTTAATACGCATGGGCCAGATTGTAGTTTAACCCCTTAACGACTAATGACGAGTATACTCGTCATGAAAAGATGTCAGTTCCCGCATCATGACGAGTATACTCGTCATGGCTTTGAACTGTCACTGCTCCTAAACGAACAGTGACAGCTCAAATCTAAAAGCTGTCAGTGACAGCCAAGGGTTAGGGGCAGAGGTGTGGGCACCCCTGTTAACCCCTTCACCCCCCTCCCCCACCGCAATCACTCTTATCTGCGGGCGGGTTGCACCGCAGCCGCCGGCCATGAGCTGATGCTCCAGCTCCCCCTGTGTCCTGTCCCAGCCCCCTGTGTCCAGCTCCCCCTGTGTCCTGTAGCCCCCCCCCTGTGTCCTGAGCCCCCTGTGTCCTGTCCCCGTCCCCTGTGCAGCCCCTCCTGTGTCCTGTCCCCGTCCCCTGTGCAGCCCCTCCTGTGTGCGGTCCCCGTCCCCTGTGCAGCCCCTCCTGTGTGCGGTCCCCGCCCCCTGTGTCCAGCTCCCCGTGTCCTGTAGCCCCCCTCGTGCCCTGAGCCCCCTGTGTCCTGTCCCCGTCCCCTGTGCAGCCCCCCTGTCTCCCGTCCATCCCCGCCCTCCACCCTGCATTGTTTGGCTGCCGGCGGGCTTGTGCGCCCGCCGACGAAGCTGCAGGGCCCCCTCCTCCTCCTCCTCCCTGCTGGTCCCGGTCCCCAGCCCCCGGTCCCCGGTCCCCAGCCCCACTCACCTATCCCGGCGGGCTGCACGCTCGGTGCACCCGCCCGCACCGTCGGGCCTCCTCTGCAGTGTGGCTCCTCCTCTTCTCAGGGGCTCCTCCTCCTCATCGCTGGGTAAGTATGAATGAATGAAAGAATGAATGAAAGAATGAAAGAATGAATGAATGGATGGATGGATGGATGGATGGGTGGATGGATGGGTGGATGGATGGATGGATGGGTGGGTGGATGGATGGATGGGTGGATGGATGGATGTGTGCGTGCGTGGATGTGCTTGTGTGGATGTGTGTGCGTGGTTGTGTGCATGCGTGGATGTCAGCACGTGGATGTGCGTACGTGGATGTGCGTACGTGGATGTGCGTACGTGGATATGCATGTGTGGATGTGTGTGCGTGGTTGTGTGCGTGCGTGGATGTGCGTACGTGGATGTGCGTACGTGGATGTGCGTACGTGGATGTGCGTACGTGGATGTGCGTGCGTGGATGTGCGTACGTGGATGTGCGTGTGTGAATGTGCGTGCGTGGAAGTGTGCGTACGTGGATGTGGATGTACGTGGATGTGTGTGTGGATGTACGTGGATGTCAGCATGCGTGCGTGGATGTGTGCATGCGTGGATGTGCGTGCGTGGTTGTGTGCATGCGTGGATGTGCATACGTGGATGTGCGTGCGTGGATGATGGGTGCATAGGTGGATGGATGGGTGCAACAAGGGATCAAGTGTCCTCTTGTTATAGTCTCTGGGATCATAGTCATGGTGCACTGTATAACTGATCATTGTCATACAGTGCACCATAACTCTGACCCCTGAGACTGTAGGAAGAGGACACTTGATCCCTTGCTGCAGTCTCTGGATTGAGCAGAGGCGATCGAGCGTCGTGGGACCTTCGTTGTGGACTACGTCGGAGGCAATCGAGCGTCGTGGGACCTTCGTTGTGGACTACGTCGGATCTTCATAATAAAGATGGAGTCCGAATTTTGTTTGTGTTTTTTTTTCAAATAAAAAGATTTTTCTATGTGTGTATTTTCTGACTATTTACCAGAGATTCCTAATGGCGGGTCTAACATTGGCCCTATATTATGAATCTCGGGCTTAGTGCCAGCTGCCAATAAAAAGCTGGCATTAACCCCTTTATTACCCAGTTCGCCACCGGCACCAGGGCAACTGGAAGAGCATGGGTACAGCGCCAGAAAATGGCGCTTCAATGAATGCGCCATTTTCTGGAGCGGCTGCGGGCTGCAATTCGCAGCATGGGGGGCCCAGAACGCTTGGGCCTTTCCATGCTGAGGATTCCAGCCCCCAGCTGCCTAGTTGTACCTGGCTGGGCCAAAAATATGGCGGAGCCCTACGTCATTTTTTTTTCTAGAATTAGTTCTAGAAATGAAAAAAAATGGGCTTCACTGTATTTTTGGTTGCAGCCAGGTACAACGAGGCAGCTGGGGGTTGCTGGCAGTCTGTAGCTGCCAAGTTGTACCTGGCTGGACCAAAAATATGGCGGAGCCCTTCGTCATTTTTTTTTCTAGAATTAGTTCTAGAAATAAAAAAAAATGGGCTTTGCTGTATTTTTGGTTGCAGCCAGGTACAACGAGGCAGCTGGGGGTTGCTGGCAGTCTGTAGCTGCCAAGTTGTACCTGGCTGGACCAAAAATATGGCGGAGCCCTACGTCATTTTTTTTTCTAGAATTAGTTCTAGAAATAAAAAAAAATGGGCTTCGCTGTATTTTTGGTTGCAGCCAGGTACAGCGAGGCAGCTGGGGGTTGCTGGCAGTCTGTAGCTGCCAAGTTGTACCTGGCTGGACCAAAAATATGGCGGAGCCCTACGTCATTTTTTTTTCTAGAATTAGTTCTAGAAATAAAATAAAGCCTTCGCTGTATTTGTAGCCAGCCATGTACAACTTGGTAGCTGGCTGACTGGAATCCTCAGCGTGGAGAGACTCAAATGTTGTGGGTCCCCCACGCTGCAAATTTCAACCCACAGCCACCCAAGAAAATAGCGCATTCATTAGAGGCGGCATTTTCTGGTGCTGTACCCCAACTCTACCAGTTGCCCTTGTGCTGGTGGCACACGGGTTCTCCATATGCGACATAGTGTCCGCTAACAATTTCAATAGAAAATTAGCTCCAATTGTTAGCGGAAACCATGTCGGGTATGGAGAGCCCCTCCCTGTGTGCCTGAACATTGGAGCTCCCCCACAAGTGACCCCATTTTGGAAACTAGACCCCCGAAGGAACGTATCTAGATGCATAGTGAGTACTTTGAACTCCCAGATGCTTCACAAATTCATCCATAAAAATGAAAAAGCACGTTTTTTTCCACAAAAAGTTTCTTTTTTCATTTTTACGGATCAATTTGTGAAGCACCTGGGGGTTCAAAGTGCTCACTATGCATCTAGATACGTTCCTTGGGTGGTCTAGTTTCCAAAATGGGGTCACTTGTGGGGGAGCTCCAATGTTTAGGCACATAGGGGCTCTTCATATCCTACAAGGTGTCCGCTAACAATTCCAATTGTTAGCGGACACCATGTCGCGTATGGAGAGCCCCTGTGTGTCTCCACATTGGAGCTCCCCCACAAGTGACCCCATTTTGGAAACTAGACCCCAAAAGGATTATATCTAGATGCATAGTGAGCACTTTGAACCCCCAGATGCTTCACAAATTGATCCGTAATAATGAAAAAAAGAAATTATTTGTGGGAAAAAAGTGCTTTTTCATTTTTACGGATGAATTTCTGAAGCACCTGGGGGTTCAAAGTGCTCACTATGCATCTTGATACGATCCTTTGGGGGTCTAGTTTCCAAAATGGGGTCACTTGTGGGGGAGCTCCAATGTTTAGGCACATAGGGGCTCTTCATATCCTACAAGGTGTCCGCTAACAATTCCAATTGTTAGCGGACACCATGTCGCGTATGGAGAGCCCCTGTGTGTCTCCACATTGGAGCTCCCCCACAAGTGACCCCATTTTGGAAACTAGACCCCCAAAGGATTATATCTAGATGCATAGTGAGCACTTTGAACCCCCAGATGCTTCACAAATTGATCCGTAATAATGAAAAAAGAAATTATTTGTGGAAAAAAAGTGCTTTTTCATTTTTACGGATGAATTTCTGAAGCACCTGGGGGTTCAAAGTGCTCACTATGCATCTAGATACGTTCCTTTGGGGGTCTAGTTTCCAAAATGGGGTCACTTGTGGGAGAGCTCCAATGTGGAGACACATGGGGACCCTCCAAACGCGACATGGTGTCCGCTAACAAATTGAGCTCATTTTCCATTCAAATTGTTAGCGGACACCATGTCGCGTTTGGAGGGTCCCCGTGTGTCTCCACATTGGAGCTCCCCCACAAGTGACCCCATTTTGGAAACTAGACCCCCTAAGGAACGTATCTAGATGCATAGTGAGCACTTTGAACCCCCATATGCTTCAGAAATTCATCCGTAAAAATGAAAAAGCACTTTTTTTTTCCCACAAAAAATTTATTTTTTCATTATTATGGATCAATTTGTGAAGCATCTGGGGGTTCAAAGTACTCACTATGCATCTAGATATGTTCCTTTGGGGGTCTAGTTTCCAAAATGGGGTCACTTGTGGGGGAGCTCCAATGCGGAGACACACAGGGGCTCTCCATACGCGACATGGTGTCAGCTAACAATTTGAGCTCATTTTCCATTCAAATTGTTAGCGGACACCATGTCGCGTTTGGAGGGCCCCGGTGTGTCTCCACATTGGAGCTCCCCCACAGGTGACCCCATTTCGGAAACTAGACCCCCTACGGAACATATCTAGATGCATAGTGAGCACTTTGAACCCCCAGATGCTTCACAAATTCATCAATAAAAATGAAAAAGCACTTTTTTTTTCCACACAAATTTTCTTTTTTCATTTTTACAGATCAATTTGTGAAGCACCTGGGGGTAGAAAGTGCTCACTATGCATCTAGATATGTTCCTTTGGGGGTGTAGTTTCCAAAATGGGGTCACTGGTGGGGGAGCTCCAATGTGGAGACACACGGGGACCCTCCAAACGCGACATGGTGTCCGCTAACAATTTGAATGGAAAATGAGCTCAAATTGTTAGCGGACACCATGTCGCGTTTGGAGGGTCCCTGTGTGTCTCCACATTGGAGCTCCCCCACAAGTGACCCTATTTTGGAAACTAGACCCCCAAAGGAACATATCTAGATACATAGTGAGCACTTTGAACCCCCAGATGCTTCACAAATTGATCCGTAATAATGAAAAAATAATTTTTTAGTGGAAAAAAAAGTGCTTTTTCATTTTTACGGATGAATTTCTGAAGCATATGGGGGTTCAAAGTGCTCACTATGCATCTAGATACGTTCCTTCGGGGGTCTAGTTTCCAAAATGGGGTCACTTGTGGGGAGCTCCAATGTGGAGATACACAGGGACCCTCCAAACGCGACATGGTGTCCGCTAACAATTTGAGCTCATTTTCCATTCAAATTGTTAGCGGACACCATGTCGCGTATGGAGGGTCCCTGTGTGTCTCCACATTGGAGCTCCAGCACAAATGACCCCATTTTGGAAACTAGACCCCCTATGGAAGGTATCTAGATGCATAGTGAGCACTTTGAACCCCCAGATGCTTCACAAATTTATTCATAAAAATTAAAAAAACACACTTTTTTTTTCACAAAAAAATTCTTTTTGCCTACATTTTTTCAGTTTCACATGGGCAAAGGGATAAAATACATCCCAAAATTTGTTGGGCAATTTCTCCTGAGTACACCGATACCTTATATGTGGTCATAAACCACTGTTTGGGCGCACGGCAGGGCTCAGAAGTGAAGGAGCGCCATTTCACTTTTTGAACGGAAAATTGGCTCTAAAATTCAAATTGCGCTCCTTCCCTTCTGAGCCCTGCCGTGCGCCCAAACAGTGGTTTATGACCACATATGAGGCATCGGTGTACTCAGGAGAAATTGCCCAACAAATTTTAGCATGCATTTTATCCTGTTGCCCATGTGAAAATGAAAAAATTGAGGCTAAAAGAACATTTTTGTTACAAAAATTAAAATGTCCATTTTTTCCTTCAACATTATTTTAGTTCCTGTGAAGCACCTGAAGGGTTAATAATCTTCTTCAATATAGTTTTGAGTAGCTTGAGGGGTGCAGTTTTTGGAATGGTGTCACTTTTGGGTGTTTTCTGTCATGTACACCCCTCAAAGGGACTTCAAATGTGATGTGGTCACTAAAAAATTGGTTTTGTAAATTTTGCTGGAAAAATGAATAATTGCTGATGAACTTTGAACCCTTATAACGTCCTAACAAATTTTTTTTTTTCTTCCAAAATTGTGCTGATGTGAAGTAGACATGTGGGACATGTTATTTATTAACTATTTTGTGGCACATAACTCTCTGGTTTAGCAGAATAAAAATTAAAAATTTGAAAATTGCTAAATTTTCAAAATTTTTGCCAAATTTTTTATTTTTTCACAAATAAACGCAAAAATTATCGACCTAAATTTAATACTAACATGAAGCCCAATATGTCACGAAAAAACAATCTCAGAATCGCTAGGATCCGTTGAAGCGTTCCAGAGACATTACCTCATAAAGGGAGAGTGGTCAGAATTACAAAAAATGGTCTGGTCATTAAGCTGCAAAGTGACTCGGTCCTTAAGGGGTTAAATATGAAAAACTTCATGCCATAAAGATAGAAAAATAAGTAAAAGAAAGAGGTAGTTTAAGTTGTGTCACTAGGGAGTTTGGTATACAGGAAAAAAATAGGAGCATAAACTAAAATCAGACCTTTATTGGCCCCTTGTGCTGCCACAAGGGGTCAATAAAGGTCTGATTTTTTTTGATGTTCTGCTTGTGATTCATTTAGCGCTCCACAAGCAGATAAAAAAAAACCTATTTTTTTACTGTATGCTACCACTCCCTGGGAGTTCAGCAGGAGCTGCTCTAGTGGATCACAGCACCCAATAAGCTGAAGGACCTCTGAACATCACGCTGAGGAACTGCAGGACCGACATAGGAGGACACCGCCACCCGGGTACTGCGACCAGAGGACATAAATTTCATAGGAGGCTTTATCCGGGGTTGTGCGGGGGCGCACAACCCCCCAAGGTGAGCGGCCTAACAGCCCCCCTTAATTCTTATTCCTGGAAGGTCCTTTCACAGGGAGCGCTCTCTTTTCTCTTTTCTGACTAGGGGGTTTGGGGCTCAGAGAATGGTTTGCCATGTATATAGAGTAAAGCAATTATCCTCCATCTTTACCAAAAGTAGAGTTTTGGTATCCACACGCGCTGTTCTGGCAGCCTTGAAATACTTAGAAAGGTTATGTACTGAAAGGTGATAAACCTTTATATTAAAAACATAACATTAATAGCCATAGGGGGTCCTTTATCTGACTGTAAGTTTGAGAACATTACTTTTGTAAGGATAGAATGTCCTTGCTCAGTAATGGTTTGGAAGGATTTTAAATAGGTGGATAATTTGTGGTAGAAGAACTATTTTTGCAGAATGAAATCTGTTCATGATGAAAATGAGCTTCACTTGTTTATTTACATTTATTTTTTAGTCACTTGAGAGGGTTACAGTTCCTCTTATACAGACTGTTAATTCACCAGGTGAGTTTGAAAGCAAGGTAAGATAAGGGTACCATTACACGATGCAACATTGCATGCAATTTCACTGGCAATTTGCTGGTTGCAGTGAAATCATGGACACATTGTTGCATTTGTACACAGCAACAGAATAGAACAATGTGTCCATGATTTCACAGCAACCAGCAAATTGCCAGTGAAATTGCATGCAATGTTGTGTCATGGATGTAACAGTACCCTAACACATTTTTCTGCGTTAATACCAGTATACATTAATTAATAAAAACTACAAAAGAGAGGATTTTTGCTGCTTTACTTTATTTTATTAATGGACTTATCAAATAGGTGAACACAAGGGGAGACAATCTATTGCACAGTCCCAAACCACTTACCGTATATAACCACATACACATAAGAATTCCAAATTAACAATAATCTCTTGTACAATGCCCTATGGCCTCTGTAAAATTTCCTTCCCTCTACCATAGTGTGTTACACTTATGCAGGTATGGTGATAGGCAACATCAGGGTTCCTGCACTAAGGGTACCTTACACGACGCAATATTGCTAGGCAATTTCACTGGCAATTTGCTGGTTGCAGTGAAATCATGGACACATTGTTCCATTTGTACACGGCAACAAAATAGAGCAATGTGTCCATGATTTCACTGCAATCAGCAAATTGCAAGTGAAATTGCATGCAATGTTGCGACGTGTAACAGTACCCTAAGTGCTGAGATTAGCTTCTTTTCATTAGGTGCTTACCGTGTGTGTGGCTGGGACCGCTTAGTGGAAGGAGCCAGACCCTACGTCAGTTTCGCAGGCTGAAGTACCTGCTTCTTTGGGGGGGATGTATTACTCACGCACGAAGGGCCCTTTTTAACCGTGCGCCACCATGCCCCATGTGGCTGTTCTACCAGAAGTAGGCGGAGCGTCTACCTGGCAACCAGAGGATGCACATCACATCACTTCCACTGACATATATATACCCAGGTCAGCGGAGGAGCACGACATCCCAACGGCAACCAGTGACACTTCCTGCCTCCAGCTCAAACCACGCCACTCCTTGGAATGCGTCACCATAGCAGCAGCAGCAGTAAAGCGCGGCTGGAAGTTAACCACTATTATGTCCTGATGTGCATGGGTGTATTGAAACAGTATGTCTAATGGGGAATTACCACCTTATCACTTGATATACCACATTATAATTAGTTACATACAATTCCCCCTCATTGAGGCATACAAAAGATTATCTCTTTTTCATATCACACATTACAAATAGAGAGCAATTATAACGGCTCCTACATTTAGATCAGGGGTCTTAAACTCAGCTGGGTTGGGGGGCCGCACATAGAAAAACATTTATGGCTAGGGGGCCGCATCCCTTGTTGGACTAACTGTACCTTTACACGCCGCGACGGCAGGCTGGATACATCCCGCTACTTCACGTGCACGAGCACGCTCAAACGGCTACAAACGGTCAACGCATCACCTTTACACGCCGCGACAAGGTGCGCTACGCCACGCTACATCTATAGCTAGCTACATCGCCGGGTGTCTCAAGTAGCCAGCTGTAGCTTAGCGTACCACATTTACACAGCGCTACAATAAGCTAATATGGGCGGACCTGGTACAGCAGGGACAGCACATAGGCGTGCCACATTCTTGGATTACGAGCCGTCCGTACGATGATAGGACAAAGCAATATCATCATGATTGGGCAGGCATCGCAGGAGGCTGAGAAATACAGCACGCTCGAGCGATTGTGTAGTGTGACTGGTCAGCTCCTTAAATATGCCTCCCTATGCAGCGACTACCAATCGTCATGCAGGAGCTTCCTCCAATGATCGGTGATGGGGCGCGGTATCCCGGAGCCTGGGTCACGCCTTAGCTACATACCAGCTACAGCCCCGGGTGTCCAGACATCCCTTCCGTTGCTTCTTTACACGCCGATACAGCTCGCTACCATCGGCGTTGTAGCCATCAGTTTTCGAGCAGAGCTAGGAAACAGATGTATCTGTCGCCGGCTGTAGCGTCACGTCTTCAGACGCCGCTACGACGGGCGATATTGGCGCTACAAGCGACATTTGTAGCCTGTAGCGGGATGTATCCAGCCTGCCGTCGCGGCGTGTAAAGGTACCATAAGTGATATTTTTAGTAATACCAGAATTTTTTGCTCAATGTAGTAAAGTACAAATCCTGATCCCCTTCTTGTAGTAATGTCCTTTTCTACTGATGTCCCCCATCCTGATCCTCTTTACTAGTGATGTTCCCCATCCTGATCCCTTTTTCTAGTGATATCCCCCATCCTGATCCCTTTTTCTAGTGATGACCCCCATCCTGATCTCCTTTTCTAGTGATGTCTCCCATCCTGATCCCTTTTTCTAGTGATGACCCACATCCTGATCTCCTTTTCTACTGATGTTCCCTATCCTGATCCCTTTTTCTACTGATATCCTCCAATCCTGATCCTTTTTTCTAGTGATGTCCCCCATCCTGATCCCTTTTTCTAGTAATGTCCCCCATCCTGATTCACTTTTCTAGTGATGTCCCCTATCCTGATCCCATTTATTTTGTGATGTCCCCCATCCTGATCCCCTTGTATAGCGATGTCCCCATCCTGATCCCCTTTTTTTAGAGATGTCCCCATCCTGATCCCCTTTTCTAGTGATGTCCGCATCCTGATCCCCTTTTCTAGTGATGTCCCCCATCCTGATCCCCTTTTGTAGTGATGTCCCCATCCATCCTGGTCCCTTTTTGTAGTGGTGTCCCCATACTGATCTCCTTTAGTAGTGATGTCCCCCATCCCGATCCCCTTTTGTAGTGATGTCCCCATCCATCCTGGTCCCTTTTTGTAGTGGTGTCCTGATGCTGATCTCCTTTAGTAGTGATGTCCCCCATCCCGGTTCCCTTTTGTAGTGATGTCCCCATCCTGATCCCCTTTTCTAGTGATATCCCCATCCTGATCCCCTTTTCTAGTAATGTCTCCCATCCAGATCCCCTTTAGTAGTGATGTCCCCATCCTGATCCCCTTTTCTAGTGACGTCCCCATCCTGATCCCCTTTTCTAGTGATGTCCCCATCCTGATCCCCTTTTCTAGTGATGTTCCTCATCCTGATCCCCTTTTGTAGTGATGTCCCCCATCCATCCTGATCCCCTTTTCTAGTGACGTCCCCATCCTGATCCCCTTTTCTAGTGATGTCCCCATCCTGATCCCCTTTTCTAGTGATGTTCCTCATCCTGATCCCTTTTGTAGTGATGTCCCCCATACTAATCCCCTTTTGTAGTCATGTACCTTTCCTGATTCCCTTTTCTAGTGATGTCCCCATCCTGATCCCCTTTTGTAGTGATGTCTCCCATCCATCCTGGTCCCCTTTTCTAGTTATGTCCCCATACTGATCTCCTTTAGTTGTGATGTCCCCCATCCCAATCCCCTTTAGTAGTGATGTCCGTCATCCCGTTTCCCTTTTGTAGTGATGTCCCCATCCTGATCCCCTTTTCTAGTGATAGCCCCATCCTAATCCCCTTTTCTAGTAATGTCCCTCATCCAGATCCCCTTTAGTAGTGATGTCCCCATCCCAATCCCCTTTAGTAGTGATGTCCGCCATCCTGGACCCCTTTTGTACTGATGTCCACCATCCTGATGCCCTTTTCTAGGTATGTCCCACATCCTGATCTACTTTTATAGTGATGCCCCCCATCCTGTTTTACCTTCTTTTTACACACTCACATACACACACACACTCTCTCTCACACACACACACACACACTCACACATCCTCATACACACTCACACACTCTCATACACACACTGAAACTCACACACACCTCACACACACTTTCTAATACACATATCCTCACTCACATACTCACACACTCACCCTCACACACTCACCCTCACACACACCCTCACACACACACCCTCACACACACCCTCACACACACACCCTCACACACACAACCTCACACACTTTTCTCACTTTAATGATACATCACTCCAGTGCAGGGGGCCTCCGTGGTCCCCGCTCTGCTGACTTCCGGCCTTTGCTGTGCTATGACTTCCTCCAGCCGCCGCTCTGTTGCTCAACAAGATCAATGCAATCTGCCGGCCAAACGTCACATTCTGCCATCAGCTGCGGACCTCTCAGTGGCTGGCAGCTTGCATTGATCTTGCTGAGTGGCAGAGCTTGTTAGTGCCGCGGACGGAAGTCATCACACAGCAGGGACTGCAGAGGCCCCCTGCACTGGGGCGATGCATCATTAAGTTGTCCAAGGTGCCGCGAGCCGCATAGTGAAGCCCCAGGGGCCGCATGCGGCCATTGGGCCGCATGTTTGAGACCCCTGGATTAGGCTAATAGGGGTGTTCCATTAAAAGCATAGGTTCTGGCAGCCTTAACGCAGTGTTACCGCCATGGTGTTAACGCTGCCAATGTTTCCCTATGGTGATGCGGCCCCGAGCGCAGCTCAAACGCCGGTATCTGAGTGCCGGTGTTTGAAGTTTCGCCCTTCCTCCTAGCACGTCAAATGATGCGCTCTAAAGCGTCATTTGACACTCTAGGAAATAGCACGAGAATTCAAACTCCGGCATTTAGAGCTACGCTCAAGGCTCCGGCACCATAGGAATGAATTGGCAGTGCTGATGCCACGTTACCATGGCGGTAACACTGCGTCAAGGCTCCCAAATTCTATGTTTTTAACAGAAACCCCCTGAGCGCAGCTAATAGCTGTAATCTGACCCTAGCCTAAGCATTAGGTTTTCTCTGGAGGGATTGGTACATGCTATTTTAGTGGTATCTGCGGAACTGAAAGACGCTGTTTTTTTGCATAGCATAAATATACTATGTCAAAAACTCACCCAAAACACATTATGAGAACTTCCCCAAACATCAGCTTGTGGAATTCAGCTTCGCCTACTGCTGTTAATGCCTTAAATGCTACTGTGAATTTCTGACATTGGCACTAAAGGTACCATTACATGGCATGATATCGCTGAAAGGGCGATGTTGAAACGGCATCGCCAGTGTGTCGTAGTGTGTAAATGCACGATTCAACTCCGATAAATTGCTGGATTGGAGTTGACAGGTTTACCAACATGTTGAAAAACCTGGCGATGTCGTTCAAGCGATCTTGTAGCATCGCTCTGTGTGACACCGCGATAACGATGTTGTGAGCGACTTTTCCCATTCACAGCAATGAGCAGGGATCATTCGCGGGGTTTGCAAACGATACCTGCTCACAACATTGTTGGTGAGTTGTTCACGATATCTACACATGTGACATCTCACCAGCGATGTTGAAATGATACCAAAAATAACCGCGCGCCCCCGAGATCATTGACTACATCGTTTCAACGTCGTGCCGTGTAACTGGGCCTTAAAGCATGCAAATTGGGGGGTGCACTGTTCCACATACCTATTAGCCAATCGTCCATTTCCCTCGCTATGAATAAAGTAATATAAAAATTCATATATTTGGTATTGTCACGCGCAATCTTTTGGAATAAAAAAATGAAGTAACCAATTGATGAATGTCATGAAGATGAAGAATTGAAATACCAGAGATGTGTTTTTTTAGACACAGTGGCATCGCAGGAAAATGCAATTAGAAGCCATCCTATTTTATGGATAAAAAGAACCACTGTATTAAGGGTGCACACTAATTGCAGTGAAAAAACAAGGATTTTATTGAATCAATGAAATAGCATATTTTGAACAAAAAACATAAAAACAATTAAAACAAGGGTTACAGAGTAACAGAACACAAACACCCACACACTCCTGTAACGTAGTACAGGAAGGACCCGAGGTGTGGAGGTAGGTATATATTAATGTGGCCTATACAGAAAACAGCTATATAAGAGCCCCAAAGTGGCTGATCCTGTATAAATCAACTGGATTAATTCTTTGGTGGATTGGTTGTCACCATAGAATTAGATACACAATATAATCCCAGTCAGAATAAATAGTGCACATCAAAACAAACCGTTTCATTTTGTCAGAATAATATCCAGTAGTTCTGATGGGGATCGGGGGATAGATCAGTGTCACTTATGGTTATTGTATCTACCGTTGACACTCCAGTATAAGCTGAGTTTTTCAGCACAAAAATTGTGCTGAAAAGTGCCCCCTTCAGCTTATACTCGAGTAATACAGTTGCTGAGTGGGGGGGGGGGAGGGGGCTGTGACTGGGGCTGGAGGAGGCGGGGGAGGCTGCAGAGTGAGCGGAGAGGTCACGTGGGGCCACTCATTACTGTAATGAATATTCACTGCATCCCCCTGTCCATCAGCGGCAGGGGGAGCAGCGCATATTACATTACTATCCCCCATCACAGTATATGCCCCCAGCATTGTACACCCCAATTACAATATATGCCCCCCTTGCTGCTGCTCACTATAAAATAATAAACTCATCTCACCTATCCAACGACTCTCTCCTGGCCCCCTGCGTTCTCCCTCCGGCTCCCTGCTTCTAAAGTCATGTGACTGGCGCCGCAGTGACGTCATTGCTATGAGCCCCGGTCACATGACTTTATAAGCAGGAAGACCAGAGAGAGGACGCAGGGAGCTGGGAGAGAATCGTCGGATAGGTGAGATGAGTTTATTATTTTATAGTGAGCGGCAGGAAGGGGGGCATATATTGTGATTGGGGTGTACAATGCTGGGGGCATATATTGTGATTGGGGTGTACAATGCTGGGGGCATATATTGTGATGGGGGGTGTACAATGCTGGGGGCATATATTGTGATGGGGGTGTACAATGCTGGGGGCATATATTGTGATGGGGGTGTACAATGCTGGGGGCATATATTGTGATGGGGGTGTACAATGCTGGGGGCATATATTGTGATGGAGGGTGTACAATGCTGGGGGCATATACTGTGATAGTGGGTGTACAATGCTGGGGGCATTGTATACCAGGGATGGGAGGTTGTGCAATGATGGCGGTGCTGTATACAAGTGATTGGGGGGTATGTGTGCAATGATGGGGGCGCCGTTTATCAGGGATCGGGGCTATATTCAAGTGATGGGTGTGCAATGATGGGAGTTATATGCAATGATGGGGAATATGCACCAGGGATTGGGGTGTGTGTACAATGATGTGGGGCTATGCACCAGGGATGGGGGTATCAAAGAGAATCAAATAAAAGTATGTGAACCTTTGCTTTCAGTATCTTGCATGACTTCCTTGACTTTCTAACTGCATCTAAACCAGGGGTCTCAAACTCAGCTGAGTTAGTGGACCGCACATAGAAAAAATTGATATCGGGGAGCCGCATCCTTAGCAGGACTTAGGCTACTTTCACATCAGTGTTTCTTAGCATTCGCGGCAAATCAGGCAGTTTTGCCGCATCTAAGTGACATTTTTGCTAATTTTTTGCTAATAATGTACAAACCCTGATCCCCTTCTTGTAGGAATGTTCCCATCCAGTAGTAATATTCGGTCCCAATATTGCAGTAATGTCCCCATGTCCTCTTCATGTAAAAATGTCTTCATCATGTAGTAATGTCCCCATCCTTGTCCTCATCATGTAGTAATTTGTTATTTTTATACCTTCCATCAGAGCATGGATTGGTGATTTCCAAACTCTTTAAAGATGGTTTTTGTAAACTCTTCCAGCCCAATGAACAAGTTTTCTTCTGTGCTTAGAAATTTCCTTTGTTTGTGCCATGATACATATTCACAAATGTGTTATGAAAATCAGACTATGATAGTTTCATGTTCTTAAATTGAAACAGGACTCTCACTCAAACCAGATTGTCTCCTTAATGAATGAAAATACCAGACTCTACTTTCATCTTGACACACAGCTGTCATGCTATGTCTTTAAATCACAGCATCCTTAGGGTATGTGCACACTGGGCGGGTTTTCGGCGGTTTACCTGTGTAAACCGCCGTTTTGCATACATTAGTTTTATTTAAATTTATGTTAATCCAAACCGACGTTTGGATTAACATTGAAACTAATGTAACCCGCCCAAGCCTGTGCACATACCGGCGGTTACCCAGCGTCATCCGTTGCTAACCCGCAGGTTTCCCAGCGGGTTAGCAAAGAATGACCAAGTTCTAAAAACCGGCCGGTTCTGCAGCGGCTGCAAGCAGAATCATGTGCTGCTTCCAGCCGCTGCAGAATCTCCGCCGAGAACCCGCTGGGCAGCCGCCGGATACCGCCCGCACATATCCGCCAGGAAGCCGGTGCACGGCGCCGGAGCTTCCTGGCGGGTCCCGCCCAGCCGCCGACGACCAACCCGCCGGTAAGTGTGAACTTACCCTTAAGCCACTATGGTTTATCCACTGTTTCTGTGCACAATCACTTCCTTTACTGGAGAAGTGTGTTCATCGATAGCAGAATAGAATCGCCCTGGAATTGGAGCCAGCTCCACCGAAGTTCGACCAGATTTGAAATGATGATGCAAATTCTTGACTACAACATATGATGGGGAATCGTCACAATAAACCTCTTAGCTCATCAAATGTCTCCCTTGGTGTGTGGCCTTAAAAGGAAAGGAACTTAATTACTGCTCTGTATGGGTCCATTATCACACCTCACACCACTTCAGCACCTGTAGAAGAAAGATCATTATCAGTTCAGTTGCAAATTGTCATGTAACCTATAGAGACTTGTATCATTATTATTATTATTATTATTATTATTATTATTATTATTATTTTATATAGCACAATTAATTCCATGGTGCTGTACATGAGAAGGGGCCACATACAAAATTATAGATATAGTTTACAGTAAACAAATTAACAATGACAGACTGGTACAGAGGGGAGAGGACCCTGCCCTTGTGGGCTTACATTCTACAGGATAATAGGGAGGACATAGTAGGTCAGGGGTGCAGCAGATCTGGTGGTGGAGAGGCGGCAGATCCGGTGGCGGTGGGGCAGTAGCTTCGGTGGCAGTGGGGCGGCGGCTCAGTTATTGCAGGCTGTAAGCTTTCCTGAAGAGATGGGTTTTCAGGTTCCATCTGAAGCATCTGAGCGTGGTGTATAATCTAACGTGTTGGGGCACAGAATTCTAGAGGATGGGGGATATTCAGGAGAAATCTTGGAGGCGGTTGTGTGAGGAACGGATAAGTGTGGAGGAGAGGAGTAGGTCTTGAGAGGATCGAAGATTACGTGAGGGAAGATAGTGGGAGATTAGTTCAGAGATATAGGGAGGAGACAGTTTATGGATGGCTTTGTAGGTCAGTGTTAGTAGCTTGAACTGGATTCGTTGGGAAATTGGAAGCCAGTGAAGGGATTTGCAGAGGGAAGATACAGGGGAGTAGTGAGGAGAGAGGTGGATTAGTCAGACAGCAGAGTTGAGGACAAACTGGAGAGGTGCAAGAGTGTTAGCAGGGAGGCCACAGAGGAGAATGTTGCAGTAGTCAAGGCGGGACATGATGGTGGCATTTACAAGAATTTTAGTAGATTGAGGGCTGAGGAAAGGATGGATTCTGGAAATATTCTTGAGCTGGAGGCCACAGGAAGTGGAGAGAGTTTGGATGTGTGGTTTCAAGGACAGGGCAGAGTCAAGAGTTACTCCAAGGCAGCGAATTTGAGGTGTGGGAGAGAGCATGATGCAATTTACCATAATAGATATATCAGGTAGTGGAGATGAAAGATGGGATGGAGGAAAGATGATGAGTTCAGTTTTGTCTACATTGAGTTTAGGTAGTGAGAGGAGAAGAAGGAAGATATGGCTGACAGACACTCTGGGATTCTGGACAGCAGGGAGTTGACATCTGGGCCAGAGAGGTAGATCTGAGTGTCGTCAGCGTACAGGTGGTACTGGAAGCCATGGGACTGTATGAATTGTCCTAGGCCAAGGGCATAGATGGAGAAAAGTAGGGGCCCCAAGACAAGGTCTTTGATGCCAAGGGAAGAAAGAATCTGAAGTAGGAGGGAGTGGTCGACTGTGTCAAAGGCAGGTCTAGAAAGAGGAGGATGGGGAATTGTCTGTTAGCTTTGGTTATAAGACATTGGTAATTTTGGTTAGGGCAGTTTCGGTGGAGTGGTGGGGCCAGAAACCGAATTGTAGATTGTCAAGGAGAGAGTTAGATGAGAGGTGGGAGGAAAGTTGAGCATGGACGTGTTGCTCAATGTAGCGCCCCACTAGTCAGCGTGCTACAAAAGGGTACCGCACCCCTAACAGAAGGTGCAGTATGCTTTGTTCTGGTAGTGGGTAGTAGAAGCCTGAAGCTCCATACCACACACACACACACACAGAGATAGAAGACCAATCAGACGCCCGTTACTAGGGTAACTGGTCCTGGTGGGAGGAGAGCTAGGTTATATAGTGAGTGGGGAAAGAGGAACAGTTAGAAAGAGCAAGAGCAAGAACAGCACAGTGAACAGAACAGAGCAGAGGAAGTTAGAAGAGAGTGTAAAAGAGGAGAAGTAACGGGGAGGGCACCTCAACCTGGTGACCCAGAAGAGAAAGGGGCAAATATATGGTAACTGAATCACCCTGGCCCAGTCTGAAGTGGGGTACTGGCCCCGACGTGGATCAGAGGTCCATGCCTGAACCGCAAAATACCGTCATGGTCGATGTCTTCTTAGGAGCACGATCCAACCACCCTAAACAAAGCACGGTCTCCACCAGAAGAACTAAACAGGGTTGGGTCCCCTTTGGAGAGATAAAGGGTTCCCATATCACCCGATGGGCCTGATTCAAGAAGTTGGATTGTGCAGGGCACCACAGAGAAAGGACAGAGAAACTGATAGAGGAGGAACATCACTGGAGCTTCAGAGGGACATTACGCACTGCCAGGACCACCCGGTCCACTACCCTAGCTGAGACAACTGCGTACCCTGCAAGACTGCAGATTACCGGAGTAAAGTACCCATTCAGAGTGAGCAATGTGTCTGTGTTCCTTACGGATGAACTGTGGTGTACCTGCCTTGCACCACACCGCAGAGGCCTCACAGCCCCATTCCAGCCACGCTGCCTATTCCTCCATCATACCTTTACAGTCCCGGGGATCTCGCTCCACCTGTGGGGAGCCACAAAACCTTGCTGCTGTCCATCAACCTGGAGGTCCCCGCAGCACTGGTACCATTACCGGATCTACAGGTGGCGTTATGACTGACAACTTTTTTTATTTTATTTTCTCCTTTTTATTATCTGCCTAAGGGTACGAACTCGGGCACCGACCACCCGTGACATCCCCGTACAAGTACGCCCGAGATCCGAGTACCCCAAGCCCTTGGCACGAGACAATTTGGCAATCATGAATAGGACAAACCAACCCGTGAACCGGGTTTTGTGCACCTTATAAGACTTTATTGGCCATTTTGAAAAAGAACTTTGTCTATGCACAGCACCTAAGAACTTTTCCCGCCCGTCTACTGGGCCAGGGATGGAGGGTCCAACAATGTGAAGGACTATGTGTTGGCCCAGGGGCATGCCTCGGCCCCTCGTTGTGGGAGGGCCATTGCAGAGGTGCCAAAATACTTGCCCGCCCCAAGTGCTGAGGAAAAACAAGGAGGCGGGCCAGAGACTTTAACCCGCCCGTGGACTATAAAGCAAAACGAACATGGTGTGGCAGAGTCTTTGCAAGCAGAACATTCCCAGATAACAACGGGTACAGGTCCTGGAGAAAGAGACATGGCGGCTATCCGGTTGAGAGACCTGATGAGGGAGGTGGAAGAGGAGGCCCGCGCTGTAGCTGGTGAGCCGGAGGTAGTCTCTCTCCGCACCATAGAGGGAAACCCAACCTTCTGGGAGACCGTGCTCCAAGACCTGAAGGTCCAACTCCTAGAGACAGCAGAGTGGACGGTCCGGCGCTGGAGTGCTTGCGTGGCCCACCAGCTACAACGCAAGGCCATGCAGAGGCAGCCCAGCCGTCCAGAACCGTAACTGGTGGTGAGGAACCAGTCACCGAATACCCACCCGATTACCGGTGAGGTGTCACAGTGTAGTGGGAATGCTGATGAGGGAATGGCAGTTATGGGCAGGGTGACCATGGAAGACTAGTCTGACCCTAGTCTAGGAACCTTGAATGGCCCTGATCCCGAAGGTATCACTAAAGGTGAGAAGGTTCGGGCCTCCAGCCTCTTCCTAAAAATTCTCCACCAGCCCTGCGCTATTTCCCCCTCCCCTCCCTCCACAGAACTGGGATACAGCAACTCCAAAGGAAAGAACTTCAGCAACACAAACACACAGGTCAGCACAGCACGGCTTCCAGGCATAGAGTGGAACTCTATCAGCAGCACCACCTGGTAGAAGGAGAGGCTACTTAAAGGCTAGGGGGAGGGGAGTTCAGGTGAGTCACACATTAACCCCTCAAACAGCAGTTGAACCTAATAGTGAATGCAGTTCTGGAGCACAACATACAACTATCAGCCATGCAGCTCTTAAAGACAAACATGCACAGCAGCACCCAGCAATGTCAGCGCCAACTAAGCGCGTGACAAGAGGACCCGGTGCTGCCAACCATAGAAAAAGAGGAGGCAGCAGCCCTGAAGCCCCGCAGGAGGATGACAACGAAGCTGCTGATCAAGATGACCCCACAGACCCTGAGCCGGAGGAGGAGCAGCCAACTGCCTAGGAGCCAGACCTGGTGATTGAGGCCGTGGAAGAGGAGTGTGATGACCAGTTCCCCGAGGAGGATGAGGAACCAGACCAGCAAGGCCCTGAGGAGGAGGAAGATCTAGAGGAGGATCCAGAGAGGAATTCCGGCGATGCTATGTCACCCGAGGCCCAGGTCGCTTGGTGGGCAGCAACCCCATCTAGCAGCTGTAGCAACACCAGAGCCATTGTGGAAAGCTACCGCCAGAGCCAGGACACTCACCGCGCATCCAACAGAACGGACTATGTGCGCACCTTTTACTGATCCAACCAGGAGGAGCGATGCAGAGAGGAGTGATGGGCCCACGAGATGGAGAACCTGCAGATTAGAGCTGAGGCCTGTCGCCAGCCAGCCGTTCCCCCTGAGCACCGGAAAAGAGGTATAGTGACCACCTTCATAACTTGATAACTGTTGGAGTTTTGCGAGGGAGGAAGGACTCTATGAGGAGGTGTTTATTTCACGTAGAGATGTAGAATCAGATTTACCCAAAGACCACCCAGATTGAGACTTATATCGCTTAGACTGGGTGAGCTATGAACGCCATGCAGGACCTAGAGGCTGGTATGTCCTAAGAGTGCGCAAATGTGAAGATCCCCAGTGAACTGCTTTGAGTTGATGTAGAATATGTATATAGTGTGCATTCGGAGGGGGAAGCGGTGGGCGGAGGAGAGAGTTAAAAGTGCTGAACAGTTGTTTGGGGTTGTATGATAAGGAAGATATAAGGTTTGTGAAATAGGTCTGTTTAGCAGAGGTGAGGGCTGATTTGAAGGCAAGTGTAACTTGTTTGAAAGTTGTGAAGTCATCTGGCAAGCGCATTTTTTTCCATTGCTGCTCCGCAGCCCTGGACACTTGTCGAAGTTCTTTGGTGAGATTGTTGTGCCAGGGTTGCCTATTGATTCGTCGCACCTTGAGATGAACGAGAAGGGCGACTGAGTATATGGCTGATGTGAGGGTGGCATTGTAGAGAGCGGTGGCATTGGTGGTATTGTCTGTGTCATGGAGTGAAGATATAGAGGACATAGGTAGAAGGTGAGTCTGAGAGTTTGTGAATGTCTAGGTGTGTGAGATTTCTATGAGGATGAGCTAGTGGCTGGATATGGGGGACCGGTGAGGAGGACAAGGGTGAGAAGGTGAGTAGAAGGGAGCCAGATAGGGGGAAGGGGGAGGATGTGAGATTAGATAGGGAACAGAGGCAGGTGAAGATGAGGTTTAGTGTATGTCCATCTGTGTGGGTAGCTGTGGAGGACCACTGAGTAAGTTCAAAGGATGAGGTTAGTGAAAGGAGTTTAGAGGCCGCTGGCTGGTGGGTGTCAGTAGCGATATTAAAGTCACAAATCATAATGGTAGAGAGAAAGTGAAGAAGCCAGATGGAGAATTGGTCAATGAAGGTAGTGGCAGAGCCCGGAAGGGTGGGGGTTAGATTGGGTTGAAGAAGCAGTTTGCAGAGAAGAGGAAGCCCACTTCTCCGACATGTCTGTTGCCAGGGCGAGGAGTGTGAGTAAAGTGAAGGCCGGCATAGTTCAGTGCAGCAGGGGAGGCCGTGTCAGTCAGGTCTCAGTGAAGCCCAAGTAGGAAAGGTTCTGGGAAGTAAAAAGGTCATGGATCATGTGGAGCTTGTTGCAAACAGAGCGGGCATTCCAAAGTGCTCCAGAGAGAGGAAGCAGGGGGGTGGATGTCAGGGGCACAGGTTTTACATATGAAGGATTGCAGTAGTTTATCTTACTTTGGTGGAGGTGTGGCTAGGTGGGACGTATGGGGTGAGGGGGGATCAGGATTGGGAGATATGTCGCCAGCAGCGAGAAGTAGTAGGGAAAGGGAAATCAGGTGGGAGGAGGAGAGTTGCCGGCTTGTTTTATATTTCTGTAGGAGAGGTCTGAGGTTAAGGAGTAGGTCTGAGGATGAGGTGAGGTGGGGGTTAAGAGAGAGGGGGAGATAGTTATCTGGTTAAATGGTGCAGGGGTTTGGGGATAGCGAAGGAGAGAGGGAATAAGTGGAGCAAATACTGTGAGGGAAAATGTGGGCATAGTGAAAAAGCAAGTTGAGAAAAGAGAGGCAGGCATAATTAGAAGACAGTGGTATCTCTCACGTTCTGTCCAATTTCTGTACTATCTGTATCATTACGCATGTGCAGTTTCAAGGTCCTGTGATAAATAGAAGTGGGTCAGGGGAAATCTTTCATGAACACCCCTCGTAATGGCTAAAATGATAAATAAAGAACTGAAAATAAATGATTGCCCTGAAAAAACTTTTTCTTGGCTAAATAAAATATTTCATAATAATAATAATAGAAACAACACACAAACACTAATTTCTGAATGCAAAAAATATAAAAAGACTAGGATATCAACCCAACCACTGAGGCCAAACTATACAAAATTAAGTCTAAATGTGTATACCCTGGCAGTATTTTTGGATTATCAGATTTATATGTGAACTGATTTGAGCAGGAGAAACATTCACTTAAAGTCTGCTTGTCGATCCAGGACATAAGATCTTAATTATTAGAAATGCCTTTCTTTTCATTGGGTTTTTTATGTGTCCAACTCATTGGCATTTTAATGGCTTATTAAATGGTTGTTTTACAGCGTTAGTATGTTGAGGTCTAGGGCTCCTATATACTTTGTGCTTGTGACGGAAGGCCTTTACTAATGCATGCTGCATGGAATGCTTTATGGTACAACTTTTCCCACAGTCCTTACAAGGAGATAATAAATGTCTTATTAATCATTTTCTTCAAGTGACTTGCCATCATGTTGACTTTGATAAACTGCACCGACAATAGAAACACAAAAAGAAAGTTGTATGGTAAGAACTCAATCAAAAATAGGCTTCAATGAAAATTATTTTCTATATGAATTTCAGATAGTTAGTGCGTTTCATGTAAATTCTACACATATTAGTCCAAACAAAATGATAGAACTAGTACAAGAAAAGTTATAAGTGGATTTAAAGAACTTAGGTAAGCACTGAAAAAGCATAAAAACTAAGACATCTTGTGTCATCCCTGCCAATTGGAGAGACATTTTCTCAAATTCTAAAACATAAATTAGCAATTTGACAATTAAAGGGTTTCCCCTCTGTTGTCAACCAACTTCACTTACCTTTTATTATTTTTCCTTTAAAGTCATGTATGACAACAGAGGGAAAATAGACATACAGTAGAAAGCAGAAGTATCTAGTACTGCTTTGGTAAAACTGTGAGCTGCATTTACTGACTGCCCGTACTTCCACGTCTCACTCACACACAAAATGCATTCATCTTACTAAACCGAGGCTGAATGCTGCATTCCCACCTAGACACAAAGCAGAACGCAGATTAGGAAAATTTGTGGGTGCTTACTTTCCAGTTTGTCAGCCACAATTGTGTTCACCTTTTAACATATGGTAGGCAAGAGGCCTAGTGTGAATAGATGGAAGTCTGTTCATTTCACAAAGAAGCTCCTCAGCAGCCAATGATGATTACCACAGAAAGGGTTCTGTCTGCTGGACAGCCATTAAGCAGTAGTTGTCTGTTCTCTGAGCCGGCTGTCAAGCTGACAACCCATTCACAGAAGGTGCAGCACACTGGCTCCCAGTGATCAATTGTACTTGCATCTTTCAAGCGTGTGTTAAATTCAAGCCCTGATCACTGGCACTTCTTGGTTAGGGCAACATCTAAAGCGTGATCTGGTCAGCTGATCATGTTGCTGATGTCACTTACCGACACCTCAAGGGACTATACAACGTTGGTGCTAATTGCTCCAGTGGAGCTAAAGACTCCAAAGATTTTATATGGTTGGGGGAAGGGAGAAGATATTTCCGAACACAATATGGAGAGCAAACAGGGAATGTATGTGACACGGTATGGGGAGCAAATGAGGAAGGGGGCAATTTGAGGACACTGTGTATAAAATGAGGGAAGGAGGGAGGAATTTGAGGACACACAGTATGGGGAGTGAGGGGCAGAAATTAGAGGACAAAGAGGGGAATTTATGTCAACATAGTATGAGGAGTGACAGGGATGCATGCAGATGTAGTAAGGGGATAGGTTAGAGAGCAAGGGGTGAGTGTATGTGGACACAGTATGGGGAGAAAATAGGGGGAAGAAATGAGGACACTATATGGGTAGCAAGCGGGAACTGGAGGACACAGTATGGGGAGCAAGGGGAAATGTATGACTAAACAGTATGAGGAGTGAGGGGCGGTGGGGAAGAGTTAGTGAGGATACAGTGTGAGGAGTGAGGGGGTGTATGTGGACACAATATGAGGAGCAAACAAGAGGGGAAGAAATTTGAGAACACAGTATGGGGAACAAGGGGGGTCGAATTAAAATGGGGAGCAAGAAAGTAATTTGAGAACACAGTAGGATGTGTTAGGGCAGAAAATTTGAAGACAGTATGAGGAGTGTGTAGGTAAATTTGAGGACACAGTATGTGGAGCAAGGTGAGGGGAATTTAAACACAGTATGGGGAGCGAGAGGGTAAATTTGAGGAAGGAATGTATGCAAACACAGTATGAGGAGTGATAGTGAAGATAGGTGCAGAGGTAATGAGGAAACAGAATGGGATGATTAAAATGTGAGGGGGCATAGCATAGAGCCTAGGTAGGGAGTGTGGGAGGCAGTATAGAGAGGGTGCATTGTTGGGTAACATTGTCAGACCCCAGCAAGGAGGAGACATTATTCTGAGGAGGGGAAGTATGAGAACAGGGCACAGTATAATGACTGGGCAGTAGAGGGGGGACACAGTGTGGGAGGAAAGTGTGAAGATGGGGCCCGGTATGGAAGGGAGAGGGCAGTGAAGAGGGCATTTACCATATCCCTGAGGAAGACGCCGGGTTGTGGCGTTGAAACGCGTTGGATTAAGGAATAAAGAGGATAAAAGTTTGCTGGGCTCTTTGGTGAGTTTTTAATCCAGAAGCAGCGCGGACCGTGACACACCATCACTCCCATCACTTCTCTTGGAACATACCACGATCCAGTGGTAGGTGGAGGTCCTGCAGCAGCTTGGAACATTGATTCCTAAACGCAGTTAAACCAGTTGTGGGGACCACAACTGGATCAGGTGAGTGGCCACACAGCACCACCGTTTACATACTAGTGTCACTAGTGATAGGGCACTATTGCGCCTCTTGTCCCCCTCCCCCCCCCTTTTTTGTATTTTGCATTTACCATATGAGGAACAGTATATGCATCATAGTTTGTGCAGAGAACACAATGAGGATCAATTATTTATTCAAGCACACAGTTAGAGCAGATATTTTTTATTCAGGTGTATTATAATGACAATGCTATTTTTAAGAGTATAATGCCAGGATGTGTTACAAGACCAAAGAAGATGGAAGTCTGGAGAAATGAGCTGTGAATGTGAAAAGTCATCATGGTTTCTGGACAAGATGAAAAAAGAAAAGAAAGAGAACGACTCCGAACAAAGACAAAGTCATCTATAGAGCACCTGGATGTAAATGATTTGTGATACTAATTCTTATTAGTACTGTGGTTACTATATAGTTAGCAACCTGATGATGATTGATAGAAACAATTACCAGTATCTTCTTACCATTGTTAAAGATGTACTGAAAGTTGCAGGTTCATGTAATACAATTATACATGGTATGATCTGACATTACAACTGATGTAGCATTACTTATAGTGGTTTTAGTGATGTATTCCTGTATTGATATTGATTCTTATGATGAATTTCTGTACTGCTTGTGGTTATAATGATACATTTCTGTACTGCAGGTGGTTCTCATGAATATCTGTATATCTGGAGGTCTAGGTGATGTAGGTGATGAGGGCTGAGATGCTGTGTTTCTGTACTACTAGAGGTTTTGTGCTGTTATTGGTTCTGACCCTGTACACATGCAGCAATCCTTAACTTGTAAGATTACGTTATACATGGCTATGTTAAAAAGTGTTGTACTGTCTGCCAAGTTAAAGATTACTATGTTTTTATTTATTTTTGGAGTATTAAAGGGGTTGTCCAAGTTTTTGGGATGAGTCTGCAGTCACTCTACGTGACGGCAAACTTCTGAATTTTCACAGGGCACAGTGCACGTATTCAGGGTTCTCTGGTGCTAGCGGTGAAAGAGGAGGTCATGGAACTGCAAGTATTTGCATATGTGGTGCCCCACTGTTCAGTTTGCCACTAAAGGGGTACTACACCCAGATTAGTGTGTGTGGTATCCCTGTCACCAGAGGATGATAATGTTAATCTGAGGCCCTTGTGTATGCATTCATACACTTAGAGCTAGGGAACCTATTGGCTGAACCCATAACCAGGGTAACCGGTCCCGGTGGGAGGAGCTTAGAAGTAGTAAGAAGAGCGGGAAGGAGTGGCAGTTAGTCAGTCGTGAGGAGAGTGAAGTGGAGGGTGCCCGTAAAGGAAGGCAGCCCAGACAGAAGATGGATCCCTAGCTTGAGCAAGCCTGGAGCCGGAGCATGCTGATAACCAGTCCAGAAGGAACCAAAACGGAGAACCGGCTCCGAGAGCGGTGCAGGTGTCTATCCCTCAGCTGTCAAACTGTAGGGTCATGGGCCTTCAGATAGCCACAACCCGGTCCAAGGCACATCCCCACATGGATCTCCATCCAGGGTTTAAGTCCCTTAGAGAGAAGAGTAAACTATAGCAGACCCGTGGGCCTGGTAGTAATAGGGCTTCATGTAGGGCCATGCATGGAAGTTAGGCGAGTGCAGTGAGAGAGAAGGATAGAGGAAGAAACCTGAAGGAACATCATTGGGGACCTCAGAGAGACTTTGCATCCTTTGGTGACTACCCGGCCAGCTACCCGTGACTGTGTATCTTGTGTACAGCTTGAAAGTCACCAGTAAATACCCGTGCAGAGCAAGAAGGTCTCATGTGTTTCATTTCTACTACGACAACCAGTACTACTCAGGTCCACCCTGGGGACTCTGCTCTGCCTGCGGGGAGTGACATCATTCGGCTGCCTACCCATCGTCCCCAGAGGTTTGCTGGCAGCGCTGGTGCTATCACTAGACACCGCAGGTGGCATCACGAACATTTAATTTTATTTTTGTCTCAATTATTTTAATTCTTTTATTAAACCCTCTTTTTGAACAGTCACCAGGGCACCGGCCACCGCTGACAGCATCTATAACCAACGCCCGGGATCCGAGTACGCCAGCCCTGGGGTGTGACACATATATGCAGTCGTGTACTAAATTGACATGCGTGACCTCACTCATTGGAAAAGAATTGAGTGAGGCCAGACACATCTATTCAGAATGTGAACAGGAGTATACAAATCGCATGCTTGGGCTCACATGACTGCCCACTCTCACCACTGGCAAGGGAGAATCCTTTAAGTGAGCAGTGCACACCTGTGAGAATTCACAAGCCTGTAGTCACTTAGAATGACTGAAGATTTTCATCTCAAACCTGCACAAGCACTATAATTAAAGGGAGTCTGTTAGCAAGTAAGCTGAAGACAGCGTGATGTAAAGAGTTAAAAACCAAAAAGCAACTGTCTTCCTGTTATTAGAATATGTGCTGTTGTTTACGTAAACTAATGGGTTTACTACCCTGTGATTAACATTGGAGGACTAGAAAGTCACGCACACATGGTAGACTGACACGTCGACTGCTGTGAGTGACACCTCATTGTCAATGCACAATCTCTGCTGAGAGCCTGGGGTGGGCTTGGGCAGCTCTCCCAGCTCTGCCACCTGCTTAAAATTAAATTCTTTGATTGTGTCAGACTGGCTTCAGCCAGTAATCTATGTGATACCTTGTTGAATTCATGGTTTCTTTGCCTACATTATGTTGCTGTCAGATGAGGTAGCAAAAACCTGCTGACAGATTCCCTTTAGGCGCTGCAGCATGCCAATCCTAACAGCCTGTACTATACTCCCTGTCAGTATTCAGCTCTGCTTGCTAGTTTCCAGTCATCACATGGCCACTCCACTCACATGCATTTTCATTCTTACAGTCATGTGACAAATAGATTTCCTCTTACTTCTCTCAGTTTTTCACTGAATATTGAGGGAATTAGGAAGAGCAGCTCATCTGCACCTGACTGTTAGTGTGCAAATCACATATATATATGATTGGTCACATGATGACTACTCAAACCGCTTGGGGGGATGGACGCCAAACTAAATTCTTGCCCTTTGTGTCGGAGACCTTAGATACATCTGTAGATTTACAGTATCTCCTATACAATAGCATACCATTATCCCATCCTTTTTTACATCTAAAAGTATCGTAATTTACCCTATTCTTTATTTTGTACCAATTTATCTTTGAGTGCTTAATACTAAATAATTATGTTAATAAACTTCATTGAATTTATGTAGAGCCCCAGCGTGTGGGGTACTCGGGTATCAGGCCACCGGGAGTTAACTGTGTCACGGGGAATGGCGGCCGCACCTGATCACGTGTCCTGGGGGACTATTCTCTGAAAAAGGGGTTGATATATACAGGGGACTATTTACAGAGTTTATTGTCGTGACGCCACCTGCAGTTCCTGGTGAAGTAGCACCAGCGCCGCCACAGTCCTCCTGAGGTCGGTAGTATTGTGGCTGAGATGTTGTAGTCCTCCGCAGGCAGGACTGGGACCTCCGGGGCAGTAACGTGTACAGGGGCAGTTTAGAGGGGAGCTGGGAGAGTACAGGCAGTGCTGGAACAGTCTATGAGGGGCACAGTGAGTGGAGAAGAAGGATGCACGCACACAGAAGAAGTCTTTATTACCTTTTACTGATGTTTCGCAGGTAAATATGTCCAAAGCACCGACGGGTGACAGGGTTGCACAGTACGTCCCCACAGCAAATGGGTATAAGGCCTCCACTGCTCTGTAGTGATGGTTGAAGCACAGCCTGCTTGCAGCCAGACTTGCCTCCTCTCTCTTCCTGACTGTAGTGTCTGCCTTCCCTCTTGTGCGGTCTCTGGGTTACCCTCACTGAACACTGAGGTGCTGTGTGCTGTGTCTGGCTCCCTCTCTTGACTCACAGGGGGGAACAAACCGGGTAGCCGAAACCTCCATGGTGTGACGGGGTTCTCTGTGGTCCTATAGTATCCCACAGGTGCAGATCCCCAATATCCGGTGATTCTCTGGGAGGAACTCTTCTTCAAGTTCCTTGCTCCCCCTTAGGTCTCTCTGCTCCTCGCCTTTAGTCCCACTTAGGCTGGCCGGATGTAGAAGGGCCACTCCGAGTCACTGGTTCGGGCCTATACACGGCACCGATAACCAGGATGTCTTCGCAGCTCTCCTAATGTCTGCACGCTCTGACTAACTCCGCCCCCAGCAGCAGTATTTATAGGGGATTTGCCTAAGGGCAGCAAGTTGGGCTCCCCCTACTGTGTCGGGGTGGAAGATGTTGTATGAAGTAGGTACCTGCTGTGGCAACCCAGCTGTGCATTAGAGAGATCTGTGGCTACCTGTGTGAGCAGAGCGCCACATTTACCATGAAAAAGTGCTTATTTTAGGGGAAGAAAAAAATAGGGTTAGAGAGTAATATGCAGTAAATTGCAGTATACTTTCATGTCAATGGTTTTTATAACAATTTCATTTTTACATGAAGAGTTCAATAGGTGCCCAAATTGCTTACAATGCCTCATTCAAGTCTTGTCACTGATCCCTTTGACATCAAAGATCTTAAATACATTTGTGTTTGGGCAAGTCCCAATTACATGTCATAAGTAGAGTATTTCTCATCATTTTGCCCTTGGCTCAAGTCACAAATATGAATATCCCAAACATTCAGTAGGCAATATGAATTAAAAGCATACATACCGTGCATCAATCATGCTTACACAATATCATATGTTCTACAATGGAGTTATTTTTTCTTTTCTCTTGGGAGTGGAGCCATTAGTGTCAATACAAAGTGGGGATGGGAAGTTAGTGAGGTCAGAAAGGACAACCTGAAAGGCTTTATTTTATATGATATAGTGCAGTTGCCTTTTGTCATTAATTAGTGCATTCAGGATCCTAAATCTTTTAGTTTATCGCTTAGTAATTAGATGCATGAAATTGCCAGCAAAAATACCTTCTGCCAAATGTATTCACAAAGTTTCCAACATGCAAGATTACATGACATTACACTTTTTAACAATATTTGTTCTGCTATAGTTACATGTAATTTTAAGATGGGATAACAAAGATGTAGACAAAGCAATCAGCTCACCAGTCATGATATTATGCATTGCACACATCTTTTCCCTGTATCTAATCCCTGCTGCATCCAATCTCATCTATGTGCCGTGCATTTTGTCTAGACCTGGTATGACTTCATTGCAGTGCCGGAACAAGGCATTTTGGTGCCCTAGGCAGGTAAGGCAAACGGCGCCCCCCCCCCACCGAAATATGTCTAGGAATAAAAAAGAGGTACAGAAATACATCCATGGAACCCTCATCAGTATAGAAACACAGCATTAAAACTCTCATCAGTACAGTGATACATGACCAGAACCACCAGAGGTACAGAAATACATACATGCATATAACCCTTATCAGTACATAAGTACAGCATCACAACCCTCATCTAGCAAAAAAAAAAATCATCATCAGAACCCCATCAGTACATGGTAAAACAATTATAATGTCAGATCAGAATTATACATATTTGTGCTGCATGAACCTACAACTCCTACTACATCCTTAACAATGGTAAGGAGGTGCTGGGAGTTGTTCAGTCATCATCAGACGACACAGGAACTACAGCACTAATGAGAATTAGTATCACAACCATTTACATCCAGGTACCTTATAGATGACCTTGTCTCTGATCGGGGTCGCCTTTTTCTTTTCTTCATCTTGTCCAGATGCCATAATGACTTCACATCCACAGCTCGTCTCTGGAGACGTCCATCTTTTCCAGTCTTCAGCCAATCCCGACACGATACCCTTAAAAATAGCAAAATGATCAAAATTCTCCAAAGCAAAAATATCTGCCCTACACTGACCCTGGAATAATAATTGTACTTCCTCACTGTTTCCTGCACAAAATATGATTTACACACTGTCCCTCTTTCTGTACATGTCTTCCACACTGCCCCTCATCACACTGCCCTCTCCTTCCATAGTGAACTCCCTGGTCACACTGTCCTCCCTTATCACACTCCCTCTCCTGGCTGTGGCCTCACACTGTCCCCGCATGCTGCCCCCTCTCCATACAGCCCCACACTACTCACTCTCTATTCTGTGCCCCCTTACATTTTTCTCATGCCCTAAAGTTTCTTCACTACTTCCCTCCCCTCACTCCACATACTGTGTTCACACCTATCTCCCACTCATACCACATACTGTGTCTACATTCATCCCCCCTCATTCCACATACTGTGTCGTAGCCATGCCCCCTCACTCCACATACTGTGTGGCAGTCATCCCTTCCTCACTCGTTATACTGTATCCACACCCATCCCCCTTTACTCCACATACTGTTCAGCAGCCATCTCCCTCTCACTATTTATACTGGATCCTCAAACTTACCCCATTGTTTCCCATACTGTCCAACTCATACTATGTCCATACTTATCAACCCCTCACTCCATTTTCTGTGTTCTCAAATCCCCCCTGCTTGCGCTCCATGCTGCGTCTACATACACTCCCCCAAACCTCTTCCCCTTATTTGCTGCTCATACAGCCCTTCTCTCCCCTCCCGATTTGCTCCTCATACAACCCATACCCTCTCCCCCCATTTGCTCCTCATACAGCCCCTCTCCCCTCCCCTGTTTGCTCCTCATATAGCCTCCACCCTCTCCCTCATTTGCTCCTCACACAGCCCTAATCCTCCTGTTTTCTCCTCATACAGCCCCCATCCTCCTCCCCACACGTTTGCTCCTCATACAGCCCCCTTACTGCCAATCCATTTGTTCCTCATACAGCCCCCATACTCCCCCTCATGTTTGTTCCTTATACTGCCCCTATCCTCCCTCCCCAATGTTTGTTCCTCATATAACCCCAATCATCCCTCCCTCCACGTTTGTCCATTATACTGCCCCATACTCCCCCCATTTTTGTTCCTCATACAGCCCCCATAATCCACCCCCCCACGTTTGTTCCTCAAACTGTTCCCATACTCCCCATCATGTTTATTCCTCATACATCCCCCATACGCCACACTGTTAGTTTCTCATACTGTCGCCATACTCCCCCCATGTTTGTTCCTAATACTGCCTCCATGGAATCCCCGTTTGTTCCTCATACTGCCAACATACTCCCTCCATGTTTGTTCCTAATACTGCCCCTTACTCCCACCATGTTTGTTTCTAATACTGCCCCCATATTCCTCCTGTTTGTTCCTCATACTGCCCCCATACCCCCCCACATTTGTTCCTAATACTGCCGCACAATACTCCCCCCATGTTTGTTCCTAATATTGCCTCCATACTCCCCCAGTTTGTTCCTCATACTGCCCCATACTCCCCGTTTGTTCCTCATACTGCCTCCATACTCCCACACGTTTGTTCCTAATACTGCCCCCATACTCTCCCCCTGTTTGTTCCTCATACTGCCCCCATAGTCTCCCCCTGTTTGTTTCTCATACTGCCCACATGTTTGTTCCTAATACTGCCCACATACTCTCCCCCTGTTTGTTCCTCATACTGCCCCCATACTCTCCCCCTGTTTGTTTCTCATACTACCCCGCCCCCCCATGTTTGTTCCTAATACTGCCCCATGCTCCCCCTATGTTCCTCATACTGCCCCCACACTCCCCCACATGTTTGTTCCTATTACTGACCCCATACTCCACCCACAGCGCCCATATACCCCCCAGATTTGTTCCTCATACTGCCCCCATATGCCCATGTGTGTCCCTTTATAATATTGTCCCCATAATTCCCCCCATACTTGTTCCTAATACTGCCTCCATACTCCCCCCCCCCCCTCCCCTCAGTTAGTTCCTCTTACTGTACACCCTCTCCTCTTCCCCAAGTTACATTAGTCTTCGGTGTCTTCAGCTCCTGTAGCTGGAGCACTTGTCACCTCACCAGTTTGCTCCCTGTCTGCCGGGTCGCCAAGTGACGTCAGCAGCGTGAATCAGGTGACCTGATCACGCTGCTGAAATCCTCCCGACCCGAAAGTGCCGGGTACTATCAGGGCTCCATGGTACAGAGTGTCTGATAGACTTTCTGTACCATGGAATGTTGGAGCCGGCGTGCGGCGGATCCTCTGCTCCGCCCGGTGTCAGCGGCTCACTCTGCGGGCGGGCGGCGGCGGCAAATGCAGGAGCAGTGGAGAGAGGCGGGAATGCGCCCTCCACAAGATGGCGCCCTAGGCGATTGCCTAGGGTCACCCAGCTGTCGTCCCGGCCCTGCTTCATTGCACACATCTTTTCCCTGCATCTAATCCCTGCTGCATCCAATCTCATCTAAGTGCCGTGCATTTTGTCTTGAACTAGTATGACTTCTTTGCCCACATTTTTTTCCATGATTTGATCTTCCTGCATGGCTCATTGTGGCATATTTGTAACTACTCACTCCATCCCTCCTCCTTACTTTATGACCTTTGTGTTACTGTAGCTATGTGTTTCTGCATCTAGTCTCAGCTCTAATTAGATGATCAAGAGAAGTCCAAGCCCTCCCCTTAGTCAAACCTTATTAGATTTGTAAGTGTTATAAATTAGGGCTAACAGGTCTGTTCAGACTTTAGTCTGTTCAGTGCAGAATTCAAAGTGTGATATAACGAATTAGACCAGAATTGGACAGGAAAGGACCTCAAGGTAAAGGAATACATAGTTACTGTAAACAATGTTTCAACTTCTTTTCACTTTCACTCCCATACTACGTCATTTCTTACTAACCCCACTAATCCCTCCACCCAATAATGAAGTAGTCCTCTTTCCCTCCGTCATCCCCATCCATCCCACCACCTCCTCAGAACTGTTCCTCCACATACCTTCCTTTGTCTTCAAACATGCACGGCCACCACGTGCCTTCTCCTGTTCCCACCTTGTAACGATCTCTCTGCTACTGCTACTTGCTGGTGACATATCCCCAAATCCTGGTACCACTCATCACATCTCCACAATCATTTCTAACCTATACCCAAAATCCAACACAAATTTTCGCAACCCTAACAACATTATATCCATTCATCCAGCCCTCACTCCCCCAACCCCTCTACCAGCAGCCCTATGGAATGCAACAAACCTTCATACATCCATGACCTCTTTATCACTAACAAACTCTCCTTCCTTTGTATCACTGAAACTTGGCTCACCCACTCTGGCACAGCCACTCCAGCTGTACTTTCTTATGGTGGATTTAATCTTCCTCACACACCCTGCCCCAGCAACAAGCATGGTGGAGGATTTGGCTTTCTCCGGTCTGATTACTGCTCCTTTACTCCAATTCCACTGCCACCCTCTTTTACTCTTTCCTCTTTTGAGGTGCATTCTGTCCACATCTACTCTTTCTGCAACCTTCAGCTGGCTGTTATTTACTGCCCCCAAGGGTCAACAACCACTTTTCTTGACCAGTTCACCACATGTCTATTTTACTTCCTTTTTGCTGACATCCCGACTATCTCCATGGGTGATTTCAACATTCCCATTGACACTTCCCACCCATCTGCCTCTAAACTTTTAGTACTAACTTCCTCCTTTGGCCTCAGTCAAAGGTCCTCCCTGGCCACTCACAAAGATGGCCACATGCTGGACCTTATCTTTGCCCGCCTCTGTTCCCTATCTAACCTCTCAAACTCACCTCAACTCACCTGTTCTCCATGAAGGCAGAAGGGATGAGCTGAATTTTCTGTTGTACAGTGGCTTAAATAGAGTTCAATGAGTGGAATTTGGACTGCCCCCATACACTCATATTGTTCAGATGTATGAGCCCTGGTAGCATTCTAAATCCTATAAAGAGTTTCTAATTCCCACCTCCCCTTTATTATGTAGCAATGGTCCGTATTCTGGTATAAAAGTCCCCCTTCCTGATATATGTGTCTCCCATCTTGGTATATATGTTCCCATCCTGGTTTATATGGTTCTAATCTTTGGATATATGGTAATAAACCTGTTATATAGGTCCATCATACTGGAATATTTGTCCTCATCCCTATATATATGGCGCTCATCCTGGTATATGTAAGCCTCATCCTTGTATATATGAGCTCATTGCTGGTATATAGTCCTCATCCTCGTATATATGATCCTCTTCATTTTATATATGTCCGTATCCTGGTATACACTGGCATAGAATATAGAATAAAAATGTAAATGAGATAAATAAAAAATAACGCTGATCAAAATTGAGAACATGTTCAGATACCAGCAAGGTATTGGTGTTATTCTGGCACCTGGTGCTAATTTCCTTAATTATCTGATAAACCCTATTTAACTGGCAGGGTAACTTTCCAGTTTGCACTCACTTTGCAAAAATAGTGTGCTGTTCCAAAGAGATTGAAACCCAGGTTCTCCAGATGAAGGCCAAAGGGGTCAACTTATCAGCCATAGCAACAGAAATTGGTCGTTCCAAGACTGTGATTTTGCATCTTTCCAACATCACAAACTCTTTCAAGACCCTCAAGAAGGCTGGTCACCCTCATAAAAGTCAAATGCACAAAAAAAAGGACAGTGGCAATAAAACGTAATGTTTCTGTCACGGGTGTGTCAGGAGGCGCGGATGACACTGTGGAGGTCACTCGCAGAAGGTCCCACCGTTTGGCCAAACAGTCCACATCCTAAAGAAAAAATGTCTCTGTCACTTTAAGAGGCATTTCCCTTTTAGTTAAAGCTGGAGGTCACTAGGACCCAGCTGATTCCTTACCTTGGAGCTGCCTATATATTTCCCTTAGGGAAAAAAGGTGTGCTGTAGTCCGCGCTGCCAGGATCACTCACTCCAATAAATACGAGTAGAAAATCTTCATCAAAACCTCCTTTATTCTCCTACGCGTTTCAGTGCCCTCCTGGCACCTTCATCAGGGTTTTGATGAAGATTTTCTACTCGTATTTATTGGAGTGAGTGATCCTGGCAGCGCGGACTACAGCACACCTTTTTTCCCTAAGCATTGTTACAACCTACACGTGAGTGTGGCCGGTGGGAGTCCAGCAGCAGCCATCAGGACATTACCAATAAGCCTTCAAACCAGTTGTGGGTCTCACAACTGGACCAGGTGAGCAGATTTAATTACTCACCATTACACCCATCAGTGTCTAGTGATAAGGGCACTATTGCGCCTCTTGTCCCCCCCCCCCCCCCTTTTCTCTTGTTTTATTATATATTTCCCTTGACTCCCAGGATGCACTGCTGGTGATAGCCTCAGGTGTTCCTGATTGATTCTTAGATCAAAGCAGTGTTTCTTGAAGACTGCTGGTTTGCTGCTTGGATCTGCTAAAGCTAAATGTATCTCTTCCCCACTTTGTATGTTTCCCTTGTGTGTTTTCTAGTTGCAAGCCAGGTTGACTAGTGTTCACCCGCTCAGAGCCCTGTGTAGTGGTAGCAAGAGACAGTCAGGGAATAGGCATCCTGGTGGCGACAGTTGCGGAAACTGTATAGGGACGTTAGGGGAGCCAGGTGTCAGTGCTAGTTGTTCTAGGGGTCACCATCCCCCCTTTTTGCCCATAGCATCAGGGTCTCCTCCCCCCCATCCCTGTTGTCATCCAGCGCTGGGTGTCACCCTACACCCAGCGTGACAGTTTTCTAACTCAATTTATAAAGGGGTGCATCTATGGTGACATCCCAGGGGGAGATTAAAATCAACAAACACACAAACATAATCCCTCAGAGCATGGAGAGTAAGACAAAACCACTCCACCCTCTTTGCTCCGTGTCTGATGCCTCAAGAGTCTGAGGGATCATATGATAGAGCCAGAAACCTCAGAGGTACCCTTATATTTACGCTTAGGTTTTAACCAGAGTCAGCTCAATCCTCATATGTGTACGAGTCCTGTAACAAACAGTACCTACCTGAAAAAACAAGATCCTGGACAGTGTGTGTGAAACCTGTTTAATCAATATGGAACAACCTCACCAGTTTATCTTCCACTGTTCACACTTCATTCAGACATTTCAGGGTCCCATGTCTTTCTGCCAATGACACACCGACTCCTCAGACTGACAAACACATCAATCAGCCATCGTCTTCATGTTCTGCTCCCAATGCATTTCATTGGCCCCATCATGAGTGGAGTTATGGCCGTATGGGGAAGGCTAAGTAAGAGCAATCACACATCAGTAATGCAAGTGGTGGTTTCTAAACAAACAAAACAACCAAAGAATTTATTCTCAGAAAGTGTCCCAAAATACCATTCAGGGAAACTCATAGGAGAATAATTGTACGTATAATAAGCGGATGTCAATGTAGCCCATAGTACCCACATACTGTCTTACCAAATGCAGCCCATCAGCTTTCTCCTGTGCCACATGCCGCCGTTCAGAACAGCGGTTTAAATGTTCTCCTCACGGCTGTCATGTGTGACGCCGGGAGCCAAAAGTGACATCACCGCTAATTGTGTCTCAGCGCTTCTGGGTTTGACGTCACACCCGCTCTCCAGTACTCGTAGAACGCAAACCTGCATTCCACAACGCCGCTTCCTGGTCTTCATCATCAACAGTGGGCATCACTGAGGACATCATGTGACCCCCTCCAGGAAGCCAGCAGTTAACTGCACGGGGTTTTCTTAGACACACAGCCCCTAGCAGTATATAGATGGTAAACATCAAACTTAGGAAGATGAAAAATCTTTTCCCCATAAGAATCTCAGTATGCCGGATTTCAACCCCAACACTATACAATACCATTCTTTAAGCAATCTGTGGTTAGCTAGTAAAAATAGAGAGCAGATCAGGCCCAGAATTAATGACTCAGAGGAGAGAGAGGATATGGGTTTCAATTCATAATCAGCCACCATAACACAATAATACGGAGAAAGATCACATACAGTGTAATTGAAAAGGGATGTGGGTCCCTATCATACATGAGTTATTATATAGTTTGGCAGTTCAGCACTGAACAAGGTAAGGAAATGTCTTGTCATACAGTGTTACGACATTTAAGAGCATTTGGACTGAAAGTCCACTCTGCATGGACCAAACTTATCATTAGCAGAAAGAATCAAAAGGCCAGACTCGCCTTTGGTGAAGAACATGTTGTGTGGACAAATAAGTGGTCCAAAGTTCATTTTAGTGATGAAAAACATTATGTTCGTCGACAAACTGCAAAAAAATGAACTCAAAGTGTGTAATGAAGTCAGTGAAAGGTGTTGGAGGAAGTGTCGTGGTTTGGGAATGTTTTCTACTGCTGGGGTTGGACCTGTCATTCAGCTACATGCCAGAGTGAATGCATGTGTGTATCAACAATACGTGATTCCTTATTTGCATTCAGCACTCAATCAGCCAGCAATTTTCATGCAGGTCAATGCCCCCTGTCACACAGCAAAATGGGTAAAGCAGTTCCTTTAAACAACAAAACATTGAAACATTGAAATCGCCAGCCCAGAGTCTTGATTAGAGATGAGCGAGTACTAAAATGCTTGGGTGCTCGATGCTCAGGCCGAGCATCCCAAGATACTCGTGTACTCGGTCCGAGCACCGAGCCCAATGTTATCTTATGGGAGACCCGAGTATTTTTCTCGCATGACCCCGGCAGCATGGATAAACCTTAAAAATGTCACAAAAGTATCAGAACAGTGCTCAAATGACATGAGAACAGCATGGGGAAGACCCTGTAAGCATTTCAGACTCCAAGGTCACTGCTGTGAACAATGTTGTCAGAGTATTACGCCACTTTTACGGACTGTCAAGAAAACGTTACAAAATGAAACCAAAATGGATTTTCCTGGAGAAAATATTAAGGGCTCATACCCACTTGTGAGACAGAGTAGGTGTATGTTAGTTTTTTGGATTACATGAAAGATTTAAAAAAAAAAAAAATTGTGTGGCACTCCGATGCCCCTGGGAAGAGATGTACATGAAGGCCTCTTTAAATAATGTGCCCATGTTAAGGAAGTGGGTCTTTTGTAGTATTGCCCTTTGGCAGGGCAGCCAAAAAATGGGAGGCACCCCAATGCCCCTGGATAGAGGCGTGCATGAGGGGCTCTTTAAATATTGTGCCCATTTTAAGGAAGTTTGTCTTTTGTAGTATTGCCCTTTGGTAAGGCAGCCAAAAATTGGCAGGCACCCCAATGCCCCTGGATAGAGACGTGCATGAGGGTCTCTTTAAATATTGTGCCCATTTTAAGGAAGTGGGTCTTTTGTAGTATTGCCCTTTGGCAGGGCAGCCAAAAATTGGGAGGCCCATTCTGTAAGCATGGATTAAAACATTTACCCCTGGGGGGTATACATGAAGCTACTGCCTAACTTTTGAACGGTTAGGGTCATCATCATCATAAATATATAAATAAATTATGTTTTCGTGGCATCATGAACCACGGTCGCACTGATCATATGATGGTGGTGGATGAGGAGAAGGAGGAACAGTACAGCAAGTAGCCAAAGTCATGAAGTGTGTACCCATGTGTGGGTGTGCAGAGGTGCATGGCAATTTACCGCCACAAAATTCATTTGGTGGTGTTGTGGTGAAGTCAGGCCCAAACCAACCCTTGTTCATCTTGATCAATGTCAGCCTGTCAGCATTTTCAGTTGACAGACAGGTGCATTTATCAGTAATGATTCCACTTGCGGCACTAAACACACGCTCTGACAAAACGCTAGCTGCAGGGAAGGCCAGGACTTCCAAGGCGTAGAGAGCCAATTTCTGCCACGTGTCCAGCTTGGATACCCAATAATTATAAGGCACAGAGGAATCTAGGAGCACTTTTGTATGATCGGCAAGATACTCCCTCAGCATCTTCACAAACTTTGCAGTCCTTGTGACACTACCCCGCACCTCAGGGCCTGTGCTACGGGAGGTGCTGAGAAAACTGTCCCAGATCTTTGAGAGTGTTCCCCTACCTCTGCTGGATTGGACTTGTGCCTCTCTCGGCCAGACGCCTTGGTTGTCCACCGAATGGTGACCTCTGCCGCTAACGTTTTCAGAAGGGAATTTTTGGTCTAATTCCGCAACTATGGCCTTCAGGTACTGCAGCATTTTTGTAGACCTCTCCGGCTCGGGAATAAGAGAAATAAAGTTCTCCTTGTAGCATGGGTCTAAAAGTGTCACCAACCAGTAATGCGTGTCCGCCAAGATGTTGATAACGCGAGGGTCACGAGACAGGCAGCGTAACATAAAGTCAGCCATGTGCGTCAGACTGTTAACAGGCAAGAATTATTATTACTATTTATTATTATCATTTATTTATATAGCGCTATTGGTTCCATGGCGCTTTACATAAGAAGGGTCCTCACCAACAACATGACTGGCCATGCTGGCCTCATCATCCTCCTCCTCCTCCTCTCCTCTGGCCATCCACGCTAAACCCGCACAAAATTTAAATTCCGCTATCATTTGGAGGTGGTGTGGTGAAGTCAGGCCCAATCCAACCCTTGTTCATCTTGATCAATGTCAGCCTGTCAGCAATTTCAGTTCAGGGTCCTCACCAACAGCATGACTGGCCATGCTGGCCTCATCATCCTCCTCCTCCTCCTCTCCTCTGGCCATCCACGCTGAACCGACGGTATGACGGTTGTGCATGTATTACTGTCAATTCCGCATGAAAGTAGCTCTATTACTTCATCCTCCTCGTCATAGTCCTCCAATGCACGTTGGGATGAGATGAGGCTGGGCTGTGTGTAATCACCCAGTATGGTTTTTTGCTCCAACTCATCGTGCTCCGCCTGCAATGCATCGTCTTTGATTTTGAGCAGAGAGCGTTTTAGAAGACAGAGAAGCGGGATGGTGACGCTAATGATGGCGTCATCGCTGCTCACCATCTTGGTGGAGTCCTCAAAGTTTTGGAGGATGGTACATATGTCGGACATCCATGTCCACTCCCGAGGTCTTATGTGTGTAGTTTGAACCGTATACCGACGGCCTAGTTGATGCTGGTACTCAACAACTGCCCTCTTCTGCTCACAAATCCTGACCAACATGTGCAGTGTGGAATTCCAACGTGTGGGGACATCACACACCAGTCTGTGAGCCGGAAGCTGCAAACGCCGCTGAAAGCCGGCAAGGGCGGCAGAAGCAGTAGGTGATTTTCTAAAATTGGCACACAGGCGGCGTACTTTGACAAGCAGATCCGACAGCTCCGGGTAGGATTTAAGAAACCGCTGAACCACGAGGTTGAGCACATGGGCCACGCATGGAACATGTGTCAGCTCGCCTTGCCTCAGAGCCGCCACCAGGTTCCGGCCATTGTCACACACGACCATGCCTGGCTGTAGGTTCAGCGGTGTGAGCCAGTGATCTGCCTGCTGTTTCAGAGCTCTCCACAACTCTTCAGCATCGTGGGGTTTGTCACCTGCGCATATTAGCTTCAGCACAGCCTGTTGCCGCTTAGCCGAGGCAGTGCTGCAGTGCTTCCAGTTTGGGACTGGTGTGGACGGTGAAGTGGTGGAGGAGGAGGCTGAGGACCATGACGTTGCGGAGCTGTACATTATGGGTGAAACCCTGACTGAGTTAGGGCCTGCAATATTTGGTGTCGGAAGGACGTGATCCGTCTCAAGCTCAGACTGGGTCCCTGGCTTCCAGAATATTAACCCAGTGTGCCATCAGCGAGATGTACCAGCCCTGCCCACAAGCACTTGTCCACGTGTCCGTGGTTAGGTGGACTTTGCCTGAAACTGCGTTTTTAAGGGCACGTCTGATGTTTTGTGACACGTGCTTATGGCAGCGTATTTGCGCCTGCATTCCAAAGATTGGTGTATGGATAACTGAACGCTGCGCTGGGACAAGGACGTGATTGATGATGGTGCTATTTCTGCTTGTGCAACTACAGGTGAAGGACAGGAGGCATCTTCGCATGCAGTATGGACTGGGGATTGTCTTGCACGCAAAACTGTGGAAGACACAGTGGTGTCACCCACAGACACTGCTCCTTGACTCCGGTGTACATCCCACAAAGTCGGGTGCTTTGCTGACATGTGCCTGATCATGCTGGTGGTGGTCAGGCTGCTAGTTTTGCTACCCCTGCTGATGCTGGCATGGCAGGTGTTGCAAATGGCCTTTTTGAAATTATCTGCAGACACCTTAAAAAACAGCCAGACTCGGGAAGACCTAACAGTTGTACTGGCAACTTCTGTCATGTTGTTGTTCCAGGAAATGGTTGCCTGCCTTCTGCCTGCGGCCACCATCCTGCTTCTTCCGGCCTGTTGTGATGCTACGCTTAACTCCCCCTGTGCACTGCTGTCCCCACTCTGCATGTCCTCCTGCCAGGTTAGGTCAGTCACTGGATCATCCACCACGTCGTCTTCCACTTCTGCACCCGGGTCCTCCTCCTGACTTTCTGGCAATTGTGTCTCATCATCGTCCACCTCTTGTTGAGACACGTTCCCACCATTGCCTTCGTGAGACCGTGGCTGCTCAAATATTTGTGCATCGGTACATACATCCTCATGACCCACTTGAACTGGAGCTGGCAAGAGGCCAGACTCTAAGAATGGATAAGTGAACAGCTCTTCAGAGTGTCCAAGTGTGGGATCAGTTATGATGGGAGGAAGGAGGATCAGGGTGTGCAATGTGCGGTCCAGTCTCACGGCTACTGACACTTGACCGTGTGGAAGTCAGGGTATTTGTGGTGGTGCCAAACTGACTGGAAGCATTATCCGCTATCCAACTAAGAACCTGTTGACATTGGTCTTGGTTTAATAGTGGTGTACTGCTGTGGTCCCCTAGAAATTGGGACAGGAAGGTCGAGCGAGATGATGTGGGCGTTTGTCGTGGTGCAATTTGAGCTTGCACACAGCCTCGGCCTCTGCCTGAACCACCATCACATCCAGTTCCTTGTCTCTTGCCACTGGCCTTGCGCATTTTTAATGTTGTGCTGCCTGTATACAGCTAAATGAAGATGTCCAAAAGATGGTTTTTAGCTGAACACTGAGATTACAGATTAGAGCGGTTTAATCCCGGCAGCTGGAACGGTCAGACACAAACGCTGACGCGTATACAGTGTTTTGGCGTATACTATTTGGAGCTACAAGCCACTCCTGCCGTACTAAGATGGTAAATTAATGCAGGCAAGAGTTGGTTTTTAGCTGCACACTGAGATTACAGATTAGAGCGGTTTAATCCCAGCAGCTGGAACGGTCAGACACAAACGCTGATGCGTATACAGTGTTTTGGCGTATACTACTTGGAGCTACAAGCCATTCCTGCCGCACTAAGATAGTAAATGAATGCAGACAAGAGTTGTTTTTTACCTGGACACTGAGATTACAGATTATAGCGGTTTAATCCCGGCAGCTGGAACGGTCAGACACAAACACTGACGCGTATACAGTGTTTTGGCTTATACTACTTGGAGCTACAAGCCACTCCTGCTGCACTTAGGCTGGGGTCACACATAGAAATCCATTTTTGGAAGTGATTTCCATGACCAATCCATTTTTTTTGGGTGCTTTTTGAGCCCCCTACACCCCTGAACATTTTTGGACTTAGTCATTTTTTGACCAAAAGTCTCAAAAAAACGGATCCGTTTTTTTAAGGCACTGCATGTACCATTGGCTGGAATGTCAATTTATTTAGTTTTTATTTTTATTTTTTTAATATTTAACACCCTTTTAATCCACCTCCATGGGCAGAGTGTCGAGTAGTTCTCACCTCAATATAGCACAGTGCCTCCCCCCGAATCTTGCTAGTAGCTCTGAAAAATGGTCGCGGACAACATTAAGTTCTGAGGGGAACCCGCCTCTACCTACGGAGAGCAGTGCCATCTAAGCTGCCTACCATCTTCCCCGGCGGTTCTGCAGCAGCGGTGGTCCCATTACTGACCACACACAATGGGTGGCGTCACGACAAACATTCCATCCCCTGTAAATAGTCCACTTTTTCTTGCCAGGGCCCGGGACACGGTCCAGACCAGGCCCTCCGTGACATCCCCCACAGCAAACCTGGTCCGGTACCGAGTACCCCATCCCAGTGGGTTCAACAACCTGGCGTCACGAACAGCATCTACCATGCCCGGTAAAACGGGCATTGTGTGCCGTGATTAATGTGAAAACTGTTTTTGAGCTGCGCCATCAGAACTGTATTTTTGAGAATCCGCCATTTTACAGCGTGCAGCGCGTGGGAAAGAAGGGGGGTGGCACCCTGCAGTAGTGTGAATCCAGCCTCATCCCTGGTGCTGATGACATCCGGCGGGGAAGAAGATCTCTGGTGCACCGCGGAACCTCCAAGAGACATCCGGACGGAAGCGGAAGACAGGAGGGCGAACGTTAAATAAGGGGGCACAAGATGTCGCAGCCCGATGCGCCAGGCGGCGGAAGAGCAGCCGGTGGAGCTGCAGCGCCGGATCCAGCAGTAGCACTCGGCGGTGCAACGGTGCAAGGAGCAGCACCTATCATGCCGTTCCTGATGCCGCATACTCCAGGGGCAATGTGGCTGCCCCAATACTCCGGTGAGCCTAATACGCTTAATGACTTTTTGCTAAAGATAAAAGCCTATTATGTGATGTATCCCCTCACTGAAGCCCAACGTGTAGGAATGATTATGGGACAATTAATGGGCAATGCAGAGCGGGAGGTTGCGTCCTGGCTGGACACAGATAAGGACACTGTAGAGCATCTAGTAGCGGGACTGAAAGCAACCTTTGAATCTACTGCTGATACCCGGGCTAAGATGAGGTTCTTTGCATGTCACCAGAAGCCTAAAGAGAGTGCCAGATACTATGCCTTAAATCTGCAGAAAGCACTCAAAGCCCTTAAACTGGCAGAACCTGCTTTAGCCCCGGGAGCTGATCCCCTTCCCACAGAGGACAGCTGAGTATGATACTTCTTCAGAACCCTAACATGACATTTGCTGAGTTGAAAGACAGAGCCATCCGTCTGCAGCAGCTAGAAGAGCCCCGGGATCTAGCATCTGTACCGGACTCTGTAGCAGCACCTCAGCAACCGGCAGCGCCAGCGACATCTGCCATGTCAGCGACTGCTGCTGAAACTAGGGAAACAATCTCTAATGAGGCCCTCAATCAAAAGCTAGATGCCCTGACAGGCACCGTTATCTCAATGGCTAAAGTCATCAAGGAGCTGCGAGGATCCAAGCCTGCACCCAAGATCGAGTTGGTGACCAGCAAGGAGAATGTCCCGTGGATGAGGCCCAGAAGATATCAAGCGACAAGAGGACGACCCAGCAATCGCTATCAACTGGATGGACAGCCCATTTGCCGCCGTTGCAAGAAACCAGGTCACCTTGCCCGAGAGTGTGCTTTAAACGACGATTCCCTGTGCAGGCGGGCCGCTCCTCAGGCATGAACGCTACAGGTCCTTCAGCCTGGTATGACAGATTCGTGGGAGGACAGCCGGTTATCCCTATCGTGTTAGATGGCATTCCCTTTAATGCCTTGTTGGATACCGGGTCCCAGGTAACATCAATTCCACATGTTCTATATAAAAGGTACTGGGCTGATTCAGACATTACTAGTGCTCCAACTGTCTTTACAATGGACATATGGGCTAGTAATGGACAATTAACACCACAGGTTGGGTTCAGAGAAATGACCATTCAGATTGGGAAGGTAGAATTGCAGAACCAGGGTGTTATAATCGTAGATGTTAACCGGCGAGAACGTGAGCCAGTGATGCTGCTAGGAATGAATGTAATTGAGAAATATTTTTCCGAAGTGATAAGTGTTTTGCAGCAAATCGCCAAGACTGCCGGAACCGGACAGCAGAGGCTTCTGCATAAAGAGATCAAAGCCCTGATATTGAAGCAACAGGTAGAAATATCCTGAGGTGAGATCGAAGTGTAAGAGTAAGTGATCCAATACCCATTGAAATACCTCCCAAAACTGAAATGTTGGTCTGGTGTAGAGCCGCAATAGGCATTAAAGGGTGAGACTATCAAGCCCTGGTAGAACCCGTGTACTCAGACAGTAGACCCACTATACTCACAGCTAGAGGAGTGGTTGAGGTACACCGGGGAAGAGTGCCATTATGCCTATTAAACTGCAGAGAGGATGAGATCACATTACCAAAGTATGCTACCATGGCTAAGTTGTACACGGTTCATAATAATAACATCACAGCCGTCGAGCCCTTCGACCCGTCAAGTCAGGCAGATGACAATGGCTCAGGGGAAAAGCTGGAGGATTGATGCCAAAAGCTACATGTAGGTACCAGTTCTACACCTCCCCATCACAAGCATGGAGTATACAGGGTAGTGAAATAATATGAGCAAATATTCAGTAAACACCCATTAGACTTTCGGGCAAATCAAAGGGGTAGAGCACACTATACCCACAGGTAACCATCAGCCTATAAAGGAGAGGTATAGACCATTACCACCCGCTCACTACCAAACCACCAAAGATATGCTCAAAGATTTTAAATCTATAGGGGTAATAAGAGACAGTTGTAGCCCCTGGGCAGCACCTCTAGTGTTAGTTAAAAAGAAGGATGGGACCATGAGAATGTGCGTAGATTACCGGCAGATTAATCGCATCACACATAAGGACGCATACCCATTACCTAGGATTGAGGAGTCATTAGCTGCATTAAAATCTGCCAACTACTTTTTCACCCTTGATCTGACTAGAGGGTACTGGTAGGTTCCTGTGGCCGAGGTCGACAAGGAGAAGACAGCGTTTACTACACCGATGGGCCTCTGTGAGTTCAATTGTATGCCGTTCGGACTCTGCAACGCACCCGGGACCTTCCAACCCCTGATGAAGAGCTGCTTAGGACATAAGAACTTTGAAACTGTCCTCCTGTACCTAGATGATGTCATAGTCTACTCCAAGACGTATGAGCAACATCTACAAGACCTGGCAGAAGTGTTCGAAGCCTTATCCAGATACGGCATGAAAATCAAGCCATCTAAATGCCACGTACTGAAACCAAAGGTACAGTACCTGGGCATGTCGTGAGTTCAGAGGGAGTAGCACCGGATCCTGATAAAGTCACAGTGATAAGGGATTGGCCAAGACCTACAAACGTGAAAGCAGTGAGGCAATTCCTGGGCCTGGTAGGCTATTATAGAAGATTTATCAGTGGATTCATGAAGCTAGCAGCTCCCCTGCAAGACATCCTGGTAGGACAGTCAAAAAAGTCTGCAACCCGTAATCCTCCTTTTCAGTGGAGTGAAGAGAAAGAAGACTCCTTCAACAAGCTGAAGTGTGCACTGACGGGAGAAGAGATCCTGGCATACCCTGATTACCATCAACCATTCATTCTATACACGGATGTCAACAACGTGGGACTGGGAGCGGTATTGTCACAGAAGCAAGGATGCAAAGAGAGGGTTATTGCCTTTGCAAGCAGGAAGCTCCGGCCTACAGAATGAAATCCCGAGAACTACAGCTCCTTCAAGTTAGAACTACTGGCAGTAGTTTGGGCTGTAACGGAACATTTCAAGCACTACTTGGCAGCTGCAGAATTCACCATCTAAACGGATAACAACCCGTTGACTCATCTGGATTCAGCAAAATTAGGTGCTTTGGAGCAGCGATGGATAGCCCGGCTGTCTAACTACAATTTTGTCATCAAATATAGGGCAGGCTGCAAGAACGGGAATGCAGATGCCTTATCCCGGATGCCACACCTGAAAGACGTTGAAGAGGAACTGGAAGACTTGGAAGAGATTGAACTACCGACCTTTCATCGTTCAAAGGTAGAAGATTATCAACCTGGCATCTACCAAAGAGAACAAAAGGCAAACCTCAACCCGTTAGCGCACCATGGATGGGCTGACACCCAAGATACTGATCCAGCTGTGAAGCTAGTGAAAGAACTGCCTATACAACCAGGTGCATACCCTAATCAGAATGCCCCAGCTGAGACCCAACAGCTCTGGAAAGAAAGTTGTTCCTGTATCAAGGGAAATTCTACAGAAGGCATACCAATCCCAAAACACATGAACTGGTCTGGCAGATAATCATACCCAAGCAAGACATCAGAATGGTCTTGGAAGCCTATTACGACGGTGCAGGTCATTTCGGATGGAAGAAGTTGGAAGCACTCCTGAGAGAGAGATTCTATTGGGTTGGCATGAGAAGGTCAATTGAACTTTGGTGTAGAAGATGTGCCGCGTGCAACATCAGAAGAAAAGATCCACAGAAAGCTCCACTCCAATCCATAATAACCAAGCAACCACTTGAGCTAGTTGCGTTAGACCACGTCAAGTTGTCACCAAGCCAGTCAGGCTATGTCTATGCCTTAACCATCGTGGACCATTACTCATGCTTCTTAGTGGTGGTACCCGTCAAAGACTTGACAGCGAAGACGGCAGCAAAAGCATTCCAGACACATTTCTGTAGACCGCATGGTTACCCAGAACAAGTCCTTGCAGACCAAGGTCCAGCTTTCGAATCAGAGATATTCCAAGAATTCTGCAATATGTATGGTTGTAAGAAAATCCACACAACGACATACCATCCCCAAACAAATGGCTTATGTGAGAAGATGAACCATATTGTAATTGACCTGTTGAAGACCTTACCAGAGTCAGAAAGAAATCAATGGCCAGAGAAATTACCCAATTTGGTAGACTTATACAACCATGTTCCAGTGAGTTCTACAAACTGCACTCCAGCCTACCTTATGCGTGCAAAACCCGGTAAGCTACCAGTTGATTTAGAAATGGGAATCGTAAAACCAGATGCAGAAGTGGAAAAATCAGATTGGGATACCCTACGTCAACAACAGTATCTTCAAGTACAAGAATGTGTAGAGAGAAACCTTCAGCAAGCTAGAGCAAGACAAGAGAAAACCTTTAACAAACATGCTCGCGCAACACTATTACAACCTGGTGAACAAGTTCTCAAGAGAAAGAGACGTTCTAACAAATTGGATAATCAGTGGGAAATCATCCCATACACAGTCTTACCATCTAACTTGGACAATGTTAAAACCTGTTTAATAAGTAAAGACGAGGGAAGAACTTCAGCAATTGTATCCCGAGATCAGCTCAAACTGTGTCCTGAAACCCTGAAGACACCTGAAGTAACAGAACCCGTACAGGTCCAACCTGTTAAAGAGAAAGAAGAAGATGAAATATTCCATACAGTACTAGGAGATTTCCCCAAAACATGGCCAAATTACTACGGAGCAGTTGTAGTACCAATGATTGCATTCCCTTCAATGGTGGAACCAACACCAGAACCCGTGTTACCAGAAGAAATCCCAAGACTTGAAGAACTGGAAGTAGAACCCGTAGAAGAAGAACAAATTCCTGGTCCTAGTGAACTTGCCAGTCCTGCAGTCAGATCTCCACCTGCCACAGTACCAAACACTACAAGTAGGTACATGCCCACCAGCACCATAAGTCCACATGCAAGTAGTATACCCGTTTTACGCACATCAGAGTGTAGTACCCAAGTTCAGTTACCGGCTTGGTACAAAGAGTAAAATGTAAAGTTAAAGGTGCAATGTAAATATGTTTGTTTGAATGTAAATTGAACCCGGTAGACCGTGTCCAAGAGGGTGGAGGAACTGGATTGACCCCCATGCACATTAAGTTAGGGAAACAAGTGCCTGGGGGTGGTGTAGCGAATCCAGGCCTCCTAAGCAGAAACACCCGTGGACAAATGTACATAGTTAATGCAACGTTAAAAAGCCCAGTACCTACAGAGACTGTCCTGTATGAACTTTGAACTTTCCTTGTTTGCTTATGGACCATATATACCACGGACTGGTTGTGGTAAGAACTCTCTTGTATATATTCAACAGCCCAGAGGCAATAGACTAAACCCCTGGAAAGACTGCTTTTGGAATTTTTGGACTCTTTTCAATGTTAGTGATTTTTGTACTTTTTTACTTTTAAGTCTCTGTAAATATTAATTGTGTTAAGTGTTGTTTACTTGTTTTTCCACAGTCCCTGAGTACTGTATTTAACTAAGGGGGAATGTGGCACCCCAGGGGTTAATGTGCCACAGTAACATCACACGGGTTCCCTCCCCACAACACACTGACCTACACTAGCACCTCTGGGCCAGGAGGGGGAGTTAAACCAGCTCCCTTATATACTCCAGGTCAAGAGGAAGTAGTGAGTTCTGAGTTGGACTCTGGAGTCCAGATCCTGGGAGAACTGAGGGAGGCTGTAGTGTAAAGGAGCTGCGCCAGGCTTCTCTACAGCCCGCTCATCAATTCCAGGCCTAGCCAGGGTCTGAGGAAAGGAGAATTAAAGACAGGGAAACACATCTGGGAGCTTAAAAGCCATCACCACTCGCCCCAGAGGAGCGCACAGAGCGGACACCAAATCCGAGACTGTGAATGACACACACAGCACAGTAAATCCAGGAATGGTGGAGTTTCTAGATCGACACTGTACCAGTGCAAAGCAGCACGGCGGGGTCAGCAACACATGGAAGACTCAAGTTGCCTAGCCAAGGGGGTACCAGAAAGGAGAGAGAGACAGTGCCAGCAGCTCAGCTAGAAGCAGCCGCAGGGCCACACACACCCAGCGCAGCAGGAGGAAGCTGAGGACCCGGACAGGGTGGGAGCAACCCGGCCCCAGTACAGACTCCGTGGACAATCTGCTACAACATCTGCAGTAAAGCTTTGGAAACTACAGAAACGTGAGTGTGTGTTCCTTCAACCCATCTCCACTATCAATCCCTTACTGTCACATCCACCATAGACTATAACAACCACTTCCCTGGGGAACCCGCCTCTACCTACGGAGAGCAGTGCCATCTAAGCTGCCTAACATCATCCCCGGCGGTTCTGCAGCAGCGGTGGTCCCATTACTGACCACACACTGTGGGTGGCGTCACAACAAACATTCCATCCCCTGTAAATAGTCCCCTTTTTCTTGCCAGGGCCCGGGACACGGTCCTGACCAGGCCCTCCGTGACATCCCCCGCAACAAACTCGGTCTGGTACCAAGTACCCCGTCCCAGTGGGCTCGACATAACTTAAACCAAACATTCATAATAAGGGTTAATTGCAATACATTCTAATGTATCCTATTATGGCTGCTAGCGGTACTTACTGCAGAGAAAGTTTCTGGATTGGATTTAGCAAATTATAGGATTTTAGGCAGGGTTCATTGAGTGCCTGCTGGTGCAACATTAAAACAACAGTCCTTTTCAAAGCTAATTTCAATAGATTCTGTTCTCTTATAATACCATTCTGAAGGTACAATTAGTGCATGGAAAGGTTTTAGAGAAGGGATATTGTCTTTGAGGTATTTATTTAGGGATTTTTGCATTACAGTTCTTTGTTATGCATCCTAAAACCTACAGTCCGTATCATGGTTACATGTATTCTATTCTACAGTCTTCCCTACTAATACTGCTGTTAGCTGCATTTAGTGTATGGATAGGTGCTGGAGGAGGGATAGTTTTGGATTAGAGGAGGAGGAGGAGAACAAGAAAAATAATAATCCATGAACTGTATACCCTTCTTGGGTAGGATGAAGGGGTGCCTTGGAATACAAAAGAAAAAAAAAAAAAAAAAGGAAAATTGGATTTGGATTTAGGTTTGGCTGCTGTCATCCAGCAGTGTTGAAAAGTCAGGGCCACTGCAGGCCTTCTTCATTTAAATAAGAGTCAGTCAGTCAGCATTTTCAGTTAACAGACAGACTAGCCTATTGTGGCACCCCAGAGTCATAGTGCCACAGTGTCACCATTGTTAGGTGTCACCAGAGAGCAGTATGGGGTATTCCACTCAGGCAACACTCAAACAACACCAACACCTCCCAGACAGAAGGGGCAGACCAAGCCTGGCTTAAGGGTGAGCTCCCCTATATATTCTGGTATGGGAAGGAGCAAGTGAGTGCAGTTCTTGTGAGAACTGTGAAGAGCAGTAGAGTTCAGTTCCTGGGAGGACTGAGAATAGTGCAGTGTGGAGCAGCACTGTGAAGACATACTGTTTTACTGGAATCTACTTAGCTTATCCCAGGATCGCTAACTTGTTCCAGGCCTAAGGCTAGGTTCTGAGGAAATAGAAGAGAAAGAAACCTACCGGGAGGTTGCACCACCCTGTGCTTCCCCTCCGCGAGAGGAACAGCGCAAGAACAGACACCGGAGTCCAAGACTGTGCAGGTTCACACACACCGACAGTCAACACCGGAGAATGGGGGACTCCAGATTCTCCAGCTACACGATACCAGGGACACAGCAACGTATAGAATCCAGTAACACTGACTTCACAGGGTGGGGTAGAGAAGTGAAGGACTCGAGTTGCCTGTTATACTGGTAGACGCAGAAAGAGACAGAGCCGGCAACCTAGCTTAAGCAACTGCAGGGGCCGCAACACAAGCGCAGTGAGGAGGCCAACATGACTCAGCCGGGTGAGAATTACCACAAACTGCTCTCCAGACTCCATGGACAGTTTATACCATCTGCCTTAACTCCAGTAAAGAGACTGAGAAAACACATATCAGTGAGTCTGCCTGTTGATTGCGCCTGTTGCCCTGTGCTCTATAACGGAACCTTATACCTGCAGAGCCGCCGACTACCAGCACGGTGGAGAGCTACAGCAAAGTAAGTGACTGTGTGAATCACGATCCCTCACAAAGCCCCATCCAATACCACGATCACTCCTGCCCTAGGGACCCTCAGCCCTACCCGAGGAGGGCTTACCATCCACGCTGCCCTAAGTCACTGTTCCCAGCAGGAATATGTCAGCGGTGGTTCTATTGACCACATACTCCGGGTGGCGTCACGACAAATCCCTTGTAACTAACCCCTGTTTGGACTGATCCCGGGCCACGGGACCGGGCCACGACTACCGTGATACCCCAGAGAGACAGCACCGGCCTAGCTCCTGAGTACCCCATAGCCTGGGGAGCGCATCACTATCAGTTATTATACACCAGCCAGCACTAAAAACCCTTATCGACATAACACTAGCTACAGGGCAGGTCAGAACTTTCAAATTGTAGAGGAACAGTTCATGCCATGTTTCCAGCTTGGATACCCAATAGTTACTGTGCCTTGTGAAAGTATTTGGCCCCCTTGAACTTTTCAACCTTTTGCCACAATTCAGGCTTCAAGCATAAAGATATAAATTCTAATTTTTTTGTGAAGAATCAACAAGTGAGACACAATCGTGAAGTGGAATGAAAATTCTTGGATATTTTAAACTTTTTTAACAAATAAAAAACTGAAAAGTGGGGCGTGCAATATTACACTGTGTGCATAATTATTAGGCAAGTTGTATTTTAGAGGATTATTTTTATTATTGATCAACAACTATGTTCTCAATCAACCCAAAAGACTCATAAATATCAAAGCTTAATATTATTGGAAGTTGGAATGGGTTTTTTTTTAGATTTGGCTATCGGAGGATATCTGTTTGTGCAGGTAACTATTACTGTGCAGAATTATTAGGCAACTTAATAAAAACCAAATATATTCCCATCTCACTTATTTATTTTCACCAGGTAAATTAATATAACTGCACAAAATTTAGAAAAAAACATTTCTGACATGCAAAAACAAAACCCCAAAAAATGAGTGACCAATATAGCCATCTTTCTTTATGATAACACTCAACAGCCTTCCATCCATAGATTCTGTCAGTTGTTTGATCTGTTTACAATCAACATTGCATGCAGCAGCCACCACAGCCTCCCAGACACCTCCCAGACACTCCTTCCGAGAGGTGTACTGTTTTCCCTCCCTGTAGAGCTCACATTTTATGAGGGACCACAGGTTCTCTATGGGGTTCAGATCAGGTGAACAAGGGGTACCATGTGATTATTTTTTCTTCTTTTAGACCTTTACTGGCCAACCACGCTGTGGAGTAGTTGGATGGATGTGATGGAGTATTGTCCTGCATGAAAATCATGTTTTTCTTGAACGATACCGACTTCAACCTTTACCGCTGCTTGAAGAAGTTGTCTTCCAGAAACTGGCAGTAGGTCCGGGAGTTGAGCTTCATTCCGTCCTCAACCCAAAAAGGTCCGACAAGTTCATCTTTAATGATACCAGCCCATACCAGTACCCCACCTCCACCTTGCTGGCGTCTGAGTCAGAGTGGAGCTCTCTGCCCTTTACTGATCCAGCCTCTGGCACATTAAGAGCCACTCTCATTTCATCAGTCTATAAAATCAGTCTTAAGATATTTTTTGGCCCAGTCTTGACATTTTATCTTATGTTTCTTGTTCAAAGGTGGTCATTTTTCAGCCTTCCTTACCTTGGCCATGTCCCTGAGTATAGCACACCTTGTGCTTTTTGATACTCCAGTAACGTTGCAGCTCTGAAAAATGGCAAAACTGGTGGCAAATGGCATCTTGGCAGCTTCACGCTAGATTTTCCTCAATTCATAGGCAGTTATTTTGCGCCTTTGTTGCCCAACATGCTTCTTGCGACCCTGTTGGCTATTTGCGATGAAACGCTTGATTGTTTGGTGATCACGCGTCAAACGTTTGGCAATTTCAAGACTGCTGTATCCCTCTGCAAGACATCTCATAATTTGGGAATTTTCAGAGCCCGTCAAATCTCTCTTCTGACCCATTTTGCCTAAGGAAAGGCATTAGCTTATTAATTATATAGGGTGTTGATGTCATTACACTACACCCCTCATCATTAAAGAGATGCATATCACCTAATTTACTTAATTGGTAGTTGGCTCTCAAGCCTATACAGTTTAAATACTTATTTGACTAATAATTCTGCACACAGTGTATTCGGCTCCTTTACTTTCAGTGCAGCAAACTCACTCCAGAAGTTCAGTGAGGATTTCTGAATGATGTAATGTTGTCCTAAATGACTGGTAATGATAAATAGAATCCACCTGTGTGTAATCAAGTCTCCATATAAATGCGCCTGCTCTGTGATAGTCTCAGGGTTCTATTTCAAGTGCAGAGAGCATCATGAAGACCAAGGAACACACCAGGCAGGTCCAAGATACTGTTGTGGTAAAGTTTAAAGTCGGATTTGGATACAAAAAGATTTCCCAAGTTTTAAGCATCTCAAGGAGCATTGTGCAAGCGATCATATTGAAATGGAAGGAGTATCAGACCACTGCCAATCTACCAAGACCCGGCCGTCCCTCTAAACTGTCATCTCGAACAAGTAGAAGACTGATCAGAGATGCAGCCAAAAGGCCCATGGTCACTCTTGTTGAACTACAGAGATCTACAGCTGACATGGGAAAGTCTGTCCATAGGACAACAATCATACACTGCACAAATCTGGACTTTATGGAACAGTGGCAAAAAGAAAGCCATTTCCCAAAGATATCTATAAAAGTCTCGTTTGAAGTTTTCCACAAGTCACCTAGGAGACACATAAAACATGTGGAATAAGGTGCTCTGGTCAGATAAAACCAAAATCGAACTTTTTGGCCCCAATGCAAAATGATATGTTTGGCATAAAAGCAACACAGCTCATCACCCTCAAAACACCATCTCCACTGTCAAACATGGTGGTGGCAGCATCATGGTTTGGGCCTGCTTTTTTTCAGCAGGGACAGGGAAAATGGTTAAAATTGATGGTAAAATTGACGGAGCCAAATACAGGACCATTCTGGAAGAAAACCTGTTGGAGTCTGCAAAAGACCTGAGGCTGGGACAGAGAGTTATCTTCCAACAAGACAATGATCCCAAACACAAAGCAAAATCTACAATGGAATGGTTCACAAATAAACGTATCCAGGTGTTAGAATGGTCAAGTCAAAGACCAGACCTGAATCCAATCGAGAATCTGTGGAAAGAGCTGAAAACTGCTGTTCACAAACTCTCTCCATCCAACCTCACTGAGCTTGAGCTGTATTGCAAGGAAGAATGGGCAAGAATTTCAGTCTCTCGATCTGTAAAACTGATAGAGACATACCCCAAGTGACTTGCAGCTGTAATCGCAGCAAAAGGTGGCGCTACAAAATATTAACTCAAGGGGGCCGAATAATATTGCATGCCCCACTTTTCAGTTTTTTATTTGTTGAAAAAGTTCAAAATATGCAATAAATTTCGTTCCACTTCACGATAGTGTCCCACTTGTTGTTGATTGTTCACAATAAAATTAGAATTTATATCTTTATGTTTGAAGCCTGATATGTGGCAAAAGGTTTAAAGGTTCAAGGGAGCCAAATACTTTCGCAAGGCACTGTATATAGCATAGAATAATCATAAATGACACTTGGAAGGTTGGCTAGGTACTCCTTCATAATCTTCAAAAAAACTTTTCCCTTCTTGTCAGACTACCTTGCACATCAGGGCCTAGAAGACCTAGATGCTGGGAGGGTCTGATGAAGCTTTCTCAGACCTTTGATAGTCTTTCCTTTCCTCTGTTAAACCTGGTGTGTCCACTTTACTCTAGTCCTTGGTTGCCCAAGGAACAATGACCTGTACCACCAGCATTGTCAGATGGAAATTTATGTACCAATTGTTTGCCTAGGTGTAACAGGGTGGTATAGCAGATAGGGAATTAGAAAGCAGGATGATAAGGTGGGCTAAGGGCATTCAGGGAGCTAGTCTGACCCATAGGCTCGGCGTCCCTGGCTCACTCTGCTCCCAGAGATACTTCAGATCCTGAGGAGGTCTGGGTAATCACCCTAGCCCTATGCTCCTGATAAGCCCTAGTATCTACAGGTGTGTCAGGAGACGTGGATGAGGCTGTAGAGGCCACACACAGAAGGTCACAGCATCTGGCCAAAGAGCCAAAATGCTAAAATATGTCTGTCCCTTTAAGAGGCATTTCTCTCTTAGTGAGAACTGGAGGTCACTAGGACCCAGCTGATCTCTTATCCTCAGCTGTCTATTTATACTTCTTGACTCCCAGGATGCACTGCTGGTGATAGCTTGTCAGGTGTTGGAGGTTGCTTCCTAGCTCTGCAGTGCATCCAGGTCTTTCTGTTGGATTGCTGTTTTGATCTTCATAAGCTAAGTGTTTCTCCCTTCCCTCTTTGTTTGTATCCCTGGTGTGTATCTTTAGTAGTAAGCTCGGTTGACTAGAGCTCACCCACTCTAATCCCTGTGTAGTCTTAGTTCAGGGACAGCAGGGACAGGTGTCCGGTACAGCAACAGTTGCAGAGACTCTATAGGGTCATTAGGGGAGCCAGGTGTCAGCGCTAGTTTATCTAGGGGTCACCATCTCCCCCTTGCCCTTAGCATCAGAGACTCCTTCCCCCCCTCATTGTCCTGTGCTTGGTGTCTCCTTACACCCAGCGTGACATTACCACCAGCCATACATTAATTAAATGAAAAGGGTGAAACTGATTTTTTTTCTCTTTCTTCCTTTTCTCTTCATTGATCGTGTCTCTGCTTTGGCCCAGCAGCTCCAGGCTCTGACTCTGGAGGTTGCAGACATTCGGTCGCCGTTACAGGGTCAGCAGCTGCAGAATGTTGTGGTGAGGGATCCAGCGGGTGGTGAGTTCAGACCTGAACCTAAGATCGTTCTCCCAGACAGGTTTTCCAGGGGCAGAGACAAATTTGCAGTATTTAAAGAAACCTGTACACTATATTTTAGGCTTCGGCCTTGTTCCTCTGGAGATGAGCAGCAGCAAGTGGGAATTATTATGTCGATGTTACAGGGGGATCCCCAATCCTGGGCTTTCTCTTTGCAACATGACTCTGCTTGTCTCCAGTCTGTAGAGAGGTTTTTCGATTCCCTTGGACTCATCTATGGTGATCAAACACATAGAAAAAGTAGAGACCGAGCATTAATCGCTGCACTCATATGACTGTCAGTCTGCACTTAACTCCTGCAGCAGAAGGCTGTACACGCTGGACCGGGGTGCAAGCTCTAAGATCCAGACTGCAGCAAATGATCCATAATATATAAGAGAAGAAAAAAAGCTGCCACTCACCAGTCAGTGCAGGATTCTTTAATGTTGCAAGTTACGGGTACATAAATGCAGGGAGGGGGTGATGGATTCACGGACTACGGTGCCGTTTCAGGCAGTGAGTGCTTCTACAGGTCCTGTGTGGCAGCTTTTTTTCTTCTCTTATGAATTACTAGCTGTGAGCCCGATGCAAATGCATCGGGATTCTAGAACGTGCATAAATTTGGTTATAATAGTTATAGCTGGTCTGAGTACTTTTTGGGGGGGTGTGAGTATTTTTTGGGGGGGTGTGAGGACTTTTTGGGGGGGTGTTGAATACTTTTTGGGGGGTGTTGAATACTTTTTGGGGGGGGTTGAATAATTTTTTGGGGGGGTGTGAATACTGTTTGGGGGGTATTAGATTAATTTTTTTATTTTAATTAGTTAATGTAATTAATATATTAATTTTATATATTTTTTTTTGTTTTTTTTTTTATTATGTTTTATTTTATTGTGTATTATTTATATTATTTATTAATTTTTTTTTTAGTATTTTTATTATTATTAAATTTAAAAAAACGCACTTGCTGCACCTGCCGCAAGTCCCCCTATACTTTCTATGGGGATTACCGCAACCGCGCCGCAACCGTTACACTTGCGGCGCGGTTGCGGTAATCCCCATAGACAGTATAGGGGGACTTGCGGCAGGTGCGGCGGCTGAGGTAGCGACTCGCAATGGCCTCGCGGCCATTGCTCGCGCTACACAGCGACTCGCAATGGATCCCCATATAAAGTATAGGGGGACTTGCGGCAGGTGCGGCGGCTGAGGTAGCGACTCGCAATGGCCTCGCGGCCATTGCTCGCGCTACCTCAGCGGTAAATCGCTAAGTTTGTGGCCGAGCCTCTGGTTCTATTTTCGGCCAGCGACTCGCAATGGCCGCTTCGCGGCCATTGCTCGCGCGTGGTGACGTCACATAGTGACAAAGCCACGGCGATTTCGGGGTCCGACACGATTTTGCCTACGGCAATTATAGAGTAGTTAACTCATCTATGATGATCTTTGGCCGAGTCCAGATTGCATCATCTCCAACAGGGGAATCGGACAGCAGAGATTTACTGTTCTGAGTTTCGTAGCTACAGAAACTGAGTGAAACGATCCAGCCCTTAAAAGTAATTTTTGTAAGGAACTCTCAGAAAGGTTGAAGGATGCTTTGGTGGTTTATGAGACCCCGGAATCTCTGGAGGCTGCCATGTCTTTGGCTATACATATGGATAGATGCCTCCTGGATAGAAAGGGTAAACTTTTTCTGTTGAGAACATTTTTCGAGGTAGTACCCTATTGCTGGGTGAGCAATCAAAGGGTTAGTCATTTCTCCTGAGCGTGGATGAACCCATGCAACTAGGGGGAGCGACCACTTCCAATGCTTCTTCTGACATTTACAAAAAAAAGAGAAAAGGTGTCTGTTTTCCTGGTAAAAATTACCATTTTATTGGAGCCTGTCTGTCTGTTCCTAAGCTGAGTGGAATACCTGGGACTCGTGTTACCATGGGTGGTGTGGGGGTAAACGAGCAGGAGGTGTGTGGATCTTCCACATGTAATTCCCGCTTTCTCCTGAGAGCTGAGGTGGTGTTGCGCCCCAGGGTGTGGGGTACTCGGGTATCAGGCGGCAGAAAGGGGTTAACTTTGTCACGGGGAATGGCGGCCACACCTGATCCCGTATCCTGGAGGCGATGCTCTTGAAAAGGGGAATTATTTACAAGGATTATATACAAGTTTGTTGTGACGCCACCTGCAGTGCCTGGTGATGTTCACCAGCGCCGCCACAGTCCTCCAGTGGTCGATGGTATTGTGGCAATGATGGTGTAGTCCTCTGCAAGCAGAACTGGACCGCCGGGGCAGCGATTCTGTGAAAGGAATCAGTTTGTGCAAAGAAAGATGCAGCAGAGTCGAAAGTCACTTCACCGGGTACTTTACTGGAACTCAGCAGTCATTACAGTTCACAGTGCAGTATGATGTTATCAGACAAATGGTTACGGTTGGCTGCAAGTAGACCTTGGTAGGTAGACGGGACCCTCGTATATGCCTTTCTTGTTCCATCTGTTCCCTTGATTCCCAGTAGCGGGGTGAAGCCTGACTTCATCAAGATTAAGTCTGACCTCTTGCTGTCTCTCTTTATCTCCCTTTTGCTCCCGTCGGGTGAACCTTCTGTTGAACACTGCAGCTCCCGGGACTCTGTGGCCTTCTATGAACAGCGGCTCGCCAGTAGCATCTGGTACCCCTCTAATGGGTGCTTAGGGACCGTATCTGGATATACCCCCGTTCTATGGATTTTCTGCAGGCCGTGAAGGTTCCTACAGGTGCGGGCTCCGGTACCTGGTTTCTTACTTTGAGTGAACTCCCACCCGAGCTTCTTTCTCCTTTCTTTCCTGTGTCTAGCATCTGTACTTTTCTTTCCTGGGTCCCTCAGCTGAGGTGATCCTCCTCCCTGCCTGGATCTATCTAGCTCTCCAACCCTGAGGCTCAGCACGGACCTAATGGCCTTCAGCCAAAAGGACCATGGTCCAAGACAGACCAGCAAAAGACCTCCTTTTTCCCCCTGGGGGCTACTATATACCCTCCCGGGTTCCCTCCAACTGTGTGACTAGTGTGGGATGTGGGTTTAGGTTTCCGCCTACTGTCCATAAGTCCACTTACAGTGGAGTGACTACATTGCTTTTATGGGTGTAGTACCCCTTTTGTGGCACCTACATGGTGAGGCGCCACAGTGGCACTAGAGAGCAGAACCAAAAAACATTCTGCTTTTGCGGACAGTGGAGCCTGGGTCAGCATGGTGGATGCACTTTTTGTAAAAACTCATGGGTTTACCTGCAGTTTGTTGTCTAATCCCATCCATATCTATGCCATTGATTCAGCGCCACTCGCTCAGGGAAGTCTAACACACAGTGCATAATATTAAATTGAAGGTGGAACCCCAACATCAGGAGACAATTTCTTGCTATGTTCTGGAGGGTCTCTCTGCTCCCATTGTGCTGGGCCTGCCATGGTTGGCTAAATGATGTGACCAGGGCTGGGGGTACTCGGACACCGGGGCTGATGACTTGAATAGGGAGTTACGGGTGGACGGGAAGCCGGTTCCGTGACCTGGTGATCATTTGAGTAGATGGTGGGGGAGAAGGGAGTATTTACAGGGGATCGTGACGCCACCTGTAGTTCCTGGTAATATGGTACAGGCACTGCAAGCCAGCCGCTGAGGTGATGGTGGGTGCAGCAGAGAGTAGTCCAGCTCCCTACAGGTGGAGCTATTACCTCAGGGCAGCGGTGATGGATGTGGATAAGGGGAGTTGTAGTGGTCGTTGGTGTTGCAGTTCTTACCCCTCTGCCGAGCTGCTGATGGAGCTGAGCTCTCCGGGCACCGGCAGGAAGAACAACGGAAACCAGTTCTACTTTACCAGGTGCCCGCAGATGTGATGACTGGACCGTAACTGCATACGGAGAGAGAGACGAGGGCCAGAAAGAAAACGGAACACAGTACAGTTTGGTTCATCGGGTGGATGTTGCCAGCTCAGGGTCCTAGGTGTGCTCTCTTGGTCTCTCAGGGATTACTTCTCTCTTCCTTGTCTCTACCACCCTCGCAGAGCTCTCCCGCCAGTCCCACGGTCTGTAGCTATGAGGTAAGGTCTGTGCCCCACCGGTCCGGACGGGAAGCCCAAGTAAGCAAAGCCTCCCGCCGGCACCGCAATTTTGGCCCTTCTCCTGTTGTGTCCTGAAATAGTTCTAGGTCCTGAGGTTGCGATGTACCTTGTGGTGCTGTCAGCAACCCGGTTTCTATGGGCCTGCAGCTCGTCGGTCTGCAGTCAGAGTTGAACTTCTGGCCGCCTCGGCTTTCCGCCTTGCCGGTGTCTCCCTCAACGTAACCAGCTGGCTCCAACCAGCCCTGACCCATTGCCTGCTGTCCTGGGTCCCCACTTAAAGATGGGGCTCCCTCCTGTTGGCTGTGCTGTCAGGCCTGTCCTTCTTGACTGCCTTCCCAGCACTGTCTAACTAAACTGTTACTCTCTCACTACATCTACCCTAGGCTCCACCCCCTTTTGGGACCTACTAAATTACCGGTCCCCCCTATTCTAAGTAGCCTATTCATAAGTGTGTGCAAGCACAGACTCCACAGGTTAAACCCTGAACTGACAACTTACAGTGAAAAACACATTTATTGTCACAGTGTAGTACTTCTCTGTGGCGCCTAGCCAGAGGGGCACCACATAAACATAATCCCATGGCGGATTGGCAGTCCAGAGACATTGTGGATTGGAGTGATTTCTGCGTGGAGAATTGCTTGAACACATCGCTTACTGCAGTCTCTGCTCTGACATTACCTGTGTTCCTATCGGAATATGAGGATGTGTTCTCAGAGAGGGGTTGTCAGGATTTGCCCCCTCACTGTGTATACAACTGTCCTATTAACCTGATTCCTGGAACTAAACTACCCAAGTCCGGAATGTATAATATATCTGGTCCTGAAAAACAAGCCTTGAAGGATTTCATTGCCAAGAGCCTAGAGAAAGGACATATCAGACCCTCATCTTCGGCAGTCGCTGCATGGTTCTTTTCTGTTAAAAATAAAGATGGGGCCTCTGCTCTTGCTTAGTTTTCCGGGAATTAAATCAGATAACCATCCATGATCCATACCCTCTCCCTCTGATTCCAGAGCTAAATGGTTCTCCAAGTTGGATTTGAGGGGGGTTACAACCTCGTTAAAATCGGAGAGGGGGATAAATGGAAGTCTGATTTTAATACCCCTGAGGGCCATTTTGAGAGTATCGTGATGCCGTTCAGATTAACTAATGCCCCTGCAGTTTTCCAACACTTTGTGAATGATATTTTTCACCATTTGGTGGGTAGATTTGTGGTGGTTTACTTGGACAATATTTTGATCTACTCACCCGATATGGCAACACATCAGTTTCATGTTAAACAGGGGCTACAGATTTTAAGGGACAACAAACTGTATGATAAACTGGAGAAATGTGTTTTCGCTGTTCAGGGGGTACACTTTTTGGGGTACCTGTTGTCACCTGTGGGTATTTGGATAGATCTGGAGAAGGTCCGGGCAGTGCTTGACTGAGATCATCTGGAAAACCTGAGGGCATTGCAATGTTTCTTGAGGTTTACTAATTTCTACCGTAAATTTATTAAGAATTATTCTGCAATTGTGAAACCCCTCACGGCAGGGGCGTATCTAGGGGGGTGCAGGCGGACCTTTTGCCCCGGGCGCCAGTCAGTGGGGGGCGCAGCGCCGCCGCCGGATCTAATCTCCTCGCCGGCCGCCCCATATCGTGCACGGCCACGGGCTGCTGCGGAGCTGCGTGCAGTGCACACAACCATCCCCTGCTGCTGGTCTGCCCCTCCCCCTGGGAGCAGTTAACACCCCCCCCGGGCACGTCGCGCTGTGGCTGACGTGACGTCACCCGGCGCGCCGCACAGACGGAGTCACGGAGAGGAGAAGAAGAGGAGCCGAGGTTAGGAGCTGCTGACAGTGACCGCTGTCTGTGGCCTGCCTCCTCCTGACTCAGACTGAGTCGTCCGTGTGCCGGTCCGTCCTCCTAGGCTAGCTGCGGTGCGCGGCTGTGCCTACAACTCTACTCGTCTCTCCAGACTCCAGTCCTAGTAAAGTAAAAAGTAACCATAAACAGGCGGGGGGGTTAATGGGGGGGGGGTTGTCTGTGGGAGTTATGAGGTGTATATGTTATCTACATCAGGGCAGGTACAGGCACACACTAAGAGGTATAATATTATACTTCATACTGTGTGCCCCCTGCCTGGTGATGTATACATATATACACCTCACAGTGTGCCTACCTGATGTATACATATATATACCTGAGGTATATATATGTATACATCATCAGGCAGGCACACTATGAGGTGTATATATGTATACATCAGGCAGTGAAACACATAATACACAGAGCACAACTGTATATAGATGACTGTCATCTATATACAGCCAGGGGCGTATCCAGGGGGGTGCAGCCGGACCTTTTGCACCGGGTGTCTCTCGGAGGAGAGACGGACGGGACGGGAGACATCAGGGGTGAGTGACCGAGGAGCCGGGGGAGGAGGAGGAGGAGGAGAGGGGGCAGCAGGGGTGACTGACCGAGGAAAGCAACCCCCCCGGTCCTCACCCACCTTGGGGGGGGGCGCCAAAATAGATCTGTGCCCCGGGCACCATCAATCCTAGTTACACCACTGCCTCACGGACATGACAAGAAAGGGGTTTGATTTTTCTAAATGTTCGGACTCTCATCAGCAGGCTTTCTCCTCCCTGAAGAGATGCTTTGCTGCTGCACCTATCCTCTGTCATCCTGATCTTTCTCAGCCCTTTATTGTTGAGGTGGATGCATCCGAAGTGGGAGTGGGGGCAGTGTTATCACAAGGGCCGTCTCCTGGTAAATGGTTGTCGTGCGCCTTTGTCTTCAAGAAGTTATCATCGGACGAAAGAAATTATGATGTCGGCAATAGATTGGCCTTTGAAGAATGGCATCACTGGTTGGAGTGGGCTGTCCATCCCATCACTGTTATCACTGACCATAAGAACTTATCTTACTTGAATGCGCCAAGCGTCTCAACCCCATGCAGGCTAAATGGTCCTTGTTTTTCACAAGATTTAATTTCACAGTGACATACCATCCAGGGATTGAGAATGTTAAGTCAGATGCACTATTACATAATTTCTCGGGTAGTAGTACTCATGAGAGTCCCATTCCCATTTTACAGAAGGAGGTAGTTGTTTCAGCTCTTTACCCGGATTTAGAGGAAAAGGTGGTGGCTCCGTAAAAACCTGGTTATCTGCCCATACCCTCTGGGATCGAGGATCTTCTAAGGCTGCGCTCTTCTGGTCCACTTGTTGGGGCTGGGCCGGCTCTTCTTCCACAGGGTCCGGGGGGTACTCATTTAGGAAGGACAAATCTATCCACGAGACCCAGCAGACCCCTACAGGACTGTACAGATCTTCCCAGTCCTCTCCCCCTTCTGCCATGGTCAGGCTCTTGCGGGCACTCTTCTCCCTACCACCATGCACCTCACTCATGGTGTTGTCATTTTTCTCTCCCTCTCACCGTAGGAGTTGATGATCCTCTTCGTCGTCAGCTGACTCACCCCTGGTGCTCTCCCAGAGCAAAGAATGGCAGGGGCAGATATTCCGTTTCCTGCTCTGTGCTGGCCTGGTCCACGATGAAGGGCTTTGGCATGCCCCTTTGCCAGCACATGGGGTTAGTCTTTTTGGGCCAAAATTACTCAAGCCTAATAAACAATGTCCACGAGTCAGTCCTAGGCGCACAAGACCCGGTTTTACCGGATCGGTAATCCTGTTTGTGACGCCAAAAACTGATGGGCCCCAGGGCTGTGGGGTACTCGGATCCAGGCTATACTGTCTCCTGGGAGTCACAGAGGTCGAGACCCAGCTTCCGTGACCCTGGGTTCAGTTGAAAAGGGAGTTTTTGGGAATGGGGTGGTTTACAGGGAAAGTTACTTGTGACGCCACCCTTGGTTTGTGGCTATAGGGGCCACCGCTACAGAACCTCCAGGGATGATGGACGGACAGCTGAGAGGGAGCAGCTCCCCACGGGTGGAGCAGAGCACCGGGGCAGTAGATGTAGTAGGAGTGTAAGGTGCAAGAGTATAAAGTTCCCCGTACCTTCAGGCAGCATACACAGTCTCTGCTAGATGGCGGCTTCTCTTCTTTTATAGGAGTTACCACGGACCTGAGCTCACACAGCAGCTCTATATGGTTCTTCACGGGCTTAGGTTTAGAGATGGGCGAGTCCGAAAAGACTCGGAATCGCAAGACCCCAACGAGTCCGAGTCAAGGACTCGGGACTCGTTGCGAGTCCAGCGAGTCCAATGTTAATGAATAGGGACCCGAGTAATAGCGAATAATGACATTTACAACTCGCTGATGTGTCTCTGAAAGTGTGCGAGTCCAAATTCGCTGGTTTTTCTCTTATTTTGAGGCTTGTAGCCGATGATGCGAGGGAAGGGATTCTCCAGCACACACCATGGTTTAAGGAAACAGGAAGCGAGTCGCGCTGACAGGCGCACACACAGAGCGATCCATTCATCAGTGCAATCATGGCAGCAGGACGTGGCATGGTGAACACACTGCGTCTTATTGCACTTGTGGAGGCTCGTCCATTTCTATGGCTCCCTACAGATCCTGAGTATGGGGATACGACCCTAATTAATACAGCCTGGAGAGAGATCGCCCAAGAGATGTTCCCTGCGTTCCATCGGAGTGACCATGAGGAACAGAGCAATCTAAGTAAGTTAAATGAGTTCACACGTTATATATTGCATTTACTGTATATATACTCGTGTATAAGCCGACCCGTGTATAAGCCGACCCCCCTATTTTTGCCCCGAAAAACTATGAAAACATATTCACCGCCATCCTGGTATACAGCGGCTATCACTGGTAGACAGCCCCCCAGCAGAGTATACACCTCCCCCTGCAGAGTATACAGGCCCCCAGCTGGGTATACATGCCCCCATATTGTGGTATACAGGCAGGGGCGGACTGGCCCAGGTGCCACGGGTCATGCGGCTGCAGGAGCATGAATAATCCGCATGTCCCTGAAGCAGCAGGCGGAAACGGAAGCTCCTGGCCGCGCGATGACGTCATCAGCACGCGGCTGCGTCCGGGAGTGAGCGTCTGTGAGTGGCGTGCGGCTGCGACTGTTAGCGAGCGGCTGTGAGGAGCGCGAGGCTGCGGCTGGGAGCGAGCCATAGGATAATGCGGGAGCTGCGGTGACTGTGAGGCGGCCGCCAGTCATCACCCCCCCCCACCCCCCCGTCCTCACCTGTGTCGGGCCAGTGAGGGAGGGTTGCGACCCAAACTGTAGGGTGCCAGTCAGTCCCTGTATACAGGGCCCTCAGTGTGTGTACAGGCCCCCCCAGCAGTGGGTATACAGGGCCCCCAGCAGTGGGTAGACAGTGGCCCAGTGGGTTTACAGGGCCCCCAGCAGTGGGAATACAGGGCCCCCATAGCAGGGTATACAGGACCCTGAATGTGTTATCATGCTCCACCGCATAGTTGCCTATATTTGGATGGGGTCACAACAGTACAATGAGTTTAATGTCTGATCCTCCTGGCTCTTTCGGCCAAGGGGTTGGGTGTATATAAATACCACTAATGACCAGAGTCTGGTGCCCGCACTATTACATTCTCTATGCGTTGACATGTGTCCTGCCTCATTTGTGATTGTGGCCACGTGAGCTCAATGTCCGTAATGCTGTTGATGATGTTCCACACTGTCGTGTCACTGTGCCTTGTATACACATTACACACACAAAATGAATAAAATGTTATTGTTGATTTGTACACATACTTTTGTTGTTTCAAATATTACACATCTCTAAAGCCGGTTTCAAATCATTTCACAGTTGACCATCTTAAAAAACGGTGGAGGAGCTGCCGGGACCAGCATAAGAAGCAGTACCGGCAGTACTCAGAGAGACAACCGGGAGCCGCTCCATTGCTCAACCACTACCACTTTTATGACCGGCTGTCCTTCCTTCACCCGGTGGCCCGTATGCCAAGGTATGTGTCTGCAGCACTGTTGTGTACATTTAGTATTATTTATTAATATATACATTAGGTTCCATTTCGGCTCTGTGGGTAGCAGAGTATACAGGCGGGTCTGTGGGTAGCAGAGTATAAAGACGGGTCTGACGTAGCAGAGTATACAGGCGGGTCTGAGGTAGCAGAGTATACAGGCGTCTCTGTGGGTAGCAGAGTATACAGGCGGGTCTGTGGGTAGCAGAGTATACAGGCGGGTCTGAGGTAGCAGAGTATACAGGCGGGTCTGAGGTAGCAGAGTATACAGGCGGGTCTGAGGTAGCAGAGTATACAGGCGGGTCTGAGGTAGCAGAGTATACAGGCGGGTCTGAGGTAGCAGAGTATACAGGCGGGTCTGTGGGTAGCAGAGTATACAGGCGGGTCTGAGGTAGCAGAGTATACAGGCGGGTCTGTGGGTAGCAGAGTATACAGGCGGGTCTGAGGTAGCAGAGTATACAGGCGGGTCTGAGGTAGCAGAGTATACAGGCGTCTCTGTGGGTAGCAGAGTATACAGGCGGGTCTGTGGGTAGCAGAGTATACAGGCGGGTCTGAGGTAGCAGAGTATACAGGCGGGTCTGAGGTAGCAGAGTATACAGGCGGGTCTGAGGTAGCAGAGTATACAGGCGGGTCTGAGGTAGCAGAGTATACAGGCGGGTCTGAGGTAGCAGAGTATACAGGCGGGTCTGTGGGTAGCAGAGTATACAGGCGGGTCTGAGGTAGCAGAGTATACAGGCGGGTCTGTGGGTAGCAGAGTATACAGGCGGGTCTGAGGTAGCAGAGTATACAGGCGGGTCTGAGGTAGCAGAGTATACAGGCGTCTCTGTGGGTAGCAGAGTATACAGGCGGGTCTGAGGTAGCAGAGTATACAGGCGTCTCTGTGGGTAGCAGAGTATACAGGCGGGTCTGAGGTAGCAGAGTATACAGGCGGGTCTGTGGGTAGCAGAGTATACAGGCGGGTCTGAGGTAGCAGAGTATACAGGCGGGTCTGAGGTAGCAGAGTATACAGGCGTCTCTGTGGGTAGCAGAGTATACAGGCGGGTCTGAGGTAGCAGAGTATACAGGCGGGTCTGTGGGTAGCAGAGTATACAGGCGGGTCTGAGGTAGCAGAGTATACAGGCGTCTCTGTGGGTAGCAGAGTATACAGGCGGTTCTGAGGTAGCAGAGTATACAGGCGGGTCTGTGGGTAGCAGAGTATACAGGCGGGTCTGAGGTAGCCGAGTATAAAGACGGCTCTGTGGGTAGCAGAGTATACAGGCGGGTCTGTGGGTAGCAGAGTATACAGGCGGGTCTGTGGGTAGCAGAGTATACAGGCGGGTCTGTGGGTAGCAGAGTATACAGGCGGGTCTGAGGTAGCAGAGTATACAGGCGGGTCTGAGGTAGCAGAGTATACAGGCGTCTCTGTGGGTAGCAGAGTATACAGGCGGGTCTGAGGTAGCAGAGTATACAGGCGGGTCTGTGGGTAGCAGAGTATACAGGCGGGTCTGAGGTAGCAGAGTATAAAGACGGCTCTGTGGGTAGCAGAGTATACAGGCGGGTCTGTGGGTAGCAGAGTATACAGGCGGGTCTGTGGGTAGCAGAGTATACAGGCGGGTCTGTGGGTAGCAGAGTATACAGGCGGGTCTGAGGTAGCAGAGTATACAGGCGGGTCTGAGGTAGCAGAGTATAAAAGACGGCTCTGTGGGTAGCAGGAGTATATAGGTGATGAGAATAGGGTTAATAGATGGTGCTACAGTGTTGGGGCGTGCTAGAGGGAGCAGAGATCCGATTACTGCCATAATTTCTGACCTTATTAAAGATAGCGGCCGCAGCTAAATGACATCATGGCAAAGGTAAACATGGGGTGTGGTTAGCTGCAGGAGGTTAGTGAGAGGTGTGGGTTGTTTGGCAGAGGGCGTGGTGTGGGCGTGGTGAGCGCTGCTCCAGCGTCAGATACGCTGCGAGCGCGGAACCGCGGCACATCTCCAGGAGCAGAGGATGTGTCCGGTACGTCCGTAGCCCCCGGCCTCCCCGTTGTCCGCACACACAGCCCCGCTGTGACCTCTGCAGTGTCACAGGCCCCGGCGGGCGTCTGTCATCTCCTCCTGACACTGACCTCCTCCTGATTTGATTGTCTGTGTTGTCCCCCCCCGCTGTCAGCATCAGTGATCTGCTAAGACCTGTGGGTGCACAGACGGGGGAAGTACAAATGCCAGCATGCCGGGGCGGATTGGGCGCTGTGAGGGGCGCAGGTCTTGCTGTGAGCGGAGGGCGCGAGGCCGCTCGAGAAAACGCTATAGCGGCTGTGTGAGTTAAGCGTCTGCGGCTCGCGAAGGCGCATACGCGTCTCCGCTCGCAGTGACGCTAAGGAGTTTGGGATTAGGCTACAGTGCCGGAATTTCAAACTCCCGATTATATAAATAGATTATATATATATATATTGTATACCTTTCAACCCCTTCCCTGCTTTATATAGATGATATAAGCTAAAAGTTTTGTGAATTAAGTATGTCAAGTAAAAAGTGAAGTCAGGGGGACTTTTTTTTTTCATGTGAACCATTGGTGTTATTGATCGTCTAGATTAGATGGGATGGGGGGGGTGGGTGTTAATCAGGGGGTGAAAAATTATGTATTAGTATGGAATTAGCAAAGAAAGTCACGTATTCCTTTATGTTATGTACAGTTGGTTATTCTTTCATAATAATAACAAATATCTGATTAATAATACACAGATACACAGAGTCTAAAAAGCGTGCAACTTAATGTTTGACCTATGTTTTTGTTTCCAAATGCAATGCATTCACCAAATTTTTTTTTACTTTACCCACAGAGAAGCTTACTACAGAGGGCGTCGTGCTGTGAACCCTCCACCGCCAAACAGAAGGCGGCGTGGAGAACACCCACCACAACCACCACGGCCGGCGCCACCACCACCACCGCCGTCGCCGCCGCCACCACCACCACCACCAGCATCGCCGCCAGCAGCGCCAGGGCCAGCACCACCACCGCCGCCACCAGCGGCCGGGCCAGCACCACCACCGCCGCCACCAGCGGCAGGCCCATCAACACCACCACCGCCGTCCCCGCCACCACCACCACCACCGCCACCAGCTGCAGGGTCCGCACCACCACCGCCCCCACCAGCGGCAGGGCCAGCACCACCACCGCCACCACCAGCGGCAGGGCCAGCACCACCACCGCCACCACCAGCGGCAGGGCCAGCACCACCACCGACGCCACCAGCGGCTGGCCCAGCTTATGGTCCCATCCCGGGGTCTGCACAATTAAGTGTGCAACAGAGTAATGCTGACTTTGCCCGCAGTATTATACCATTCATGGATAATATTCCATTTGACAGGCTACTGCGGGCAAGGTCAGCATTACAGATAGTGCTGGAAGCCTGTCAGCCAGGAAACGACCCCGGTGATGTGTTCCAATATTTGGATGGGTGGAAAATAAACTGTAACAGGCTGGGCAGGCCCACAACACGGGACAGCCAAGTCCCACCCCACAGGGCTTTGCCTCACTGCCAGTGGCCAGCGAACAGGGACCTACCACCGTTCCCTACACCTGTTCAGATGATCCACCCTGAAGGGTTCGGCCAGGCCATCCGTGGGGCCCTTGACCTTTTGCAGGACGGACAGCCCACCTACCAGGACCTGTAGGGCTCCATTTATTGTTGTTGATGTAGTTACCTTAATTAAAGGTAGTATTTTTTGGAATGTCCAAACAGTGCTGCCATTTTTTTTTTTTAAACACAGTTTTAAAAAGCAGCTTTGTGTCTGTCTTTTTTTCAAGGAATGAATGTGGAGTTTTTTTTTTGGTTGGGCTTCAAGTCATCATAATTATTATAATTATTTATTTATATAGCGGCCATAGGTTCCATGGCGCTTTACATGAGGAAAAGGTAGAGAAGGACAAGTACAATAAACATAGACAATAAGGTCATACAGGTACAATAGTAGAGGACCCTGTACGCGTGGGCTCACATTCTACGAGGGGTGGGTGGGGATACAATAGGGTGGGGAAGGTGTCGGTCGTGGGGCGTGTAGCGGGGTCTCATGGCAGGTTGTAGGCCTGTCGGAAGAGGTGAGTCTTTATAAGTATCTTTAAGGTTCAGAGGGTAGGCGACTGACTGATGAGGTGGGGCAGGGAGTTCCATAGCATGGCGGATGACCGGGGAGAAATCCTGTATGCGGTTGTGGGAAGAGGAGATGAGGGTGGACTGTAGGACAAGTTCTTGGGATGAACGCAGGTTGCGTGAAGGATGGTATCGGGAGATCATGTCGGAGATGTATGGTGGGGATAGGTTGTGTAAGGCTTTGAATGTCATGGTCAGTGTTTTAAAGTGAGCTCTCTGTGGGCCGGAGGGGCCAGTGAACGGCTTGGCAGAGGGGGTAGGCAGGGGAGTAGCGTGAGGACAGATGGATTAGCCGGGCAGCAGAGTTTAGTATAGATTGGAGAGTTGCAAGAGAGTTGGCAGGGAGACCTATGCGAAGGAGGTTGCAGTAGTCAAGGCGGGAGATGATGAGGGCATTTATGAGTGTTTCAGCAGTGTCAGGATTGAGGAACGACCGAATTGGTTAAATATTTTTGAGTTGGAGTCACAGGGACTTGGTTAGGGACTACAGGTGGGGCTTGAAGGAGAGGGAGGAGTCAAGGATTACCCCGAGACAGTTGGCGTGGGGGACAGGGGAGAGAGCATCATTAGCAAGTACTTTACGGCCCGCATGGCGCATGAAGTCACCTTGGTTACTAAGTGTCAAATCATGACTCCACATACAACTGTTGCTGACAAACAGTGCCTGTGTTTGGGGGGTTACTTTATGCCTTGCTATGGCAACAAGATTATGAACACACATGTGAGAGGCTGGGACGTCTACATGCTACACATCGCGTCTACGCGTTTTGTATGGAGCGTACAGTGGGACCCTTCAACAGGCTCCAGCAGGATGATAGTCCAAGCACCGCCCACGATGCAGGCATAGGATTGGTGCCTGGAAAAATTAGCCCAAGTGGCTGTTTCCCATTTTTGGTATAAATGTAGGCCTAAGGGCCATAAAAAGCTTGTTAGCCAGGGTGTCTCCCAAAGCATGATAAGCTTGTTAGCCTGGGTGGCTCCAAAAATTAGCCCAAGGGGCTGTATCCCATTTTTGGTATAAATGTAGGCCTAAGGGCCATAAAAAGCTTGTTAGCCAGGGTGTCTCCCAAAGCATGATAAGCTTGTTAGCCTGGGTGGCTCCAAAAATTAGCCCAAGGGGCTGTATCCCATTTTTGGTATAAATGTAGGCCTAAGGGCCATAAAAAGCTTGTTAGCCAGGGTGTCTCCCAAAGCATGATAAGCTTGTTAGCCTGGGTGGCTCAAAAAATTAGCCCAAGGGGCTGTATCCCATTTTTGGTATAAATGTAGGCCTAAGGGCCATAAAAAGCTTGTTAGCCAGGGTGTCTCCCAAAGCATGATAAGCTTGTTAGCCTGGGTGGCTCAAAAAATTAGCCCAAGGGGCTGTATCCCATTTTTGGTTAAAATGTAGGCCTAAGGGCCATAAAAAGCTTGTTAGCCAGGGTGTCTCCCAAAGCATGATAAGCTTGTTAGCCTGGGTGGCTCCAAAAATTAGCCCAAGGGGCTGTATCCCATTTTTGGTATAAATGTAGGCCTAAGGGCCATAAAAAGCTTGTTAGCCAGGGTGTCTCCCAAAGCATGATAAGCTTGTTAGCCTGGGTGGCTCAAAAAATTAGCCCAAGGGGCTGTATCCCATTTTTGGTATAAATGTAGGCCTAAGGGCCATAAAAAGCTAGTTAGCCAGGGTGTCTCCCAAAGCATGATAAGCTTGTTAGCCTGGGTGGCTCAAAAAATTAGCCCAAGGGGCTGTATCCCATTTTTGGTATAAATGTAGGCCTAAGGGCCATAAAAAGCTTGTTAGCCAGGGTGTCTCCCAAAGCATGATAAGCTTGTTAGCCTGGGTGGCTCCAAAAATTAGCCCAAGGGGCTGTATCCCATTTTTGGTATAAATGTAGGCCTAAGGGCCATAAAAAGCTTGTTAGCCAGGGTGTCTCCCAAAGCATGATAAGCTTGTTAGCCTGGGTGGCTCAAAAAATTAGCCCAAGGGGCTGTATCCCATTTTTGGTATAAATGTAGGCCTAAGGGCCATAAAAAGCTTGTTAGCCAGGGTGTCTCCCAAAGCATGATAAGCTTGTTAGCCTGGGTGGCTCAAAAAATTAGCCCAAGGGGCTGTATCCCATTTTTGGTATAAATGTAGGCCTAAGGGCCATAAAAAGCTTGTTAGCCAGGGTGTCTCCCAAAGCATGATAAGCTTGTTAGCCTGGGTGGCTCCAAAAATTAGCCCAAGGGGCTGTATCCCATTTTTGGTATAAATGTAGGCCTAAGGGCCATAAAAAGCTTGTTAGCCAGGGTGTCTCCCAAAGCATGATAAGCTTGTTAGCCTGGGTGGCTCAAAAAATTAGCCCAAGGGGCTGTATCCCATTTTTGGTATAAATGTAGGCCTAAGGGCCATAAAAAGCTTGTTAGCCAGGGTGTCTCCCAAAGCATGATAAGCTTGTTAGCCTGGGTGGCTCAAAATATTAGCCCAAAGGGCTTAATAAAGTCTATTTATAAATAAAGCAGGGCGCTTGGCCCATTGCATATTATTGCTTGGACTAGGAGCATAGAAGAAGCAAGGCCAACTATGCAGTCCTAGGCTTGGTGCCTCAAAAAATTAGCCCAAAGGGCTTAATAAAGTATTTTTTTACATAAAGCAGGGCGCTTGGCCCATAGCATATTATTGCTTGGACTGGGTGCCGAATCAAATCAACAGAGCTACGGGACTTGTCATTAATTCCTGTCAAAAATGGGCATATTGTTAACAGCGCAATATCCCAATCATATTAATTATGATTAGGTTAATCTAGGATTGTGTACTGTCGTCAGGAGGGCTTAGGAACTGTGATGATATCCAATCCTTGTTGAATTTAATTAGAGTGAGCCTGTCGGCATTTTCTGTGGTGAGGCGGGACCTTCTATCAGTGACTATACCCCCAGCGGCACTGAAAACACGCTCTGATGTCACACTAGCAGCTGGGCATGCCAGCACCTCCAAGGCATACAATGACAGCTCAGTCCAAGTGTGCAGCTTGGAAACCCAGTAATTAAAGGGTACAGAAGGGTCGGTTAGGAAGCTGGTACTGTCACTGAGATACTGCTGCACCATGTTGGACAATTGTTGTCTCCTACTCAAGGTCACCGTAGGCAAATTACGTTCTTGATTGGAAGGTCTGTTGAACATCGCCCAGTTGGCGGACATCTTACCCCCACCTCTTCTTGTCATTGATGGCGTTTGTGTCCCAACCAAAGGCTGCTGTTGGAAAGAGCTGGTTCTTCGATGTATAGCGGATTCAGACGGTGATATTGCCAGCAAAATATCAAGAAGAACCCTCTTTACATGATCCATCGTTAAGCCCCTGGATGAGTGCGACAGCAGCGACTGAAATTTGTCTTTGTACCGTGGGTCCAAAAACGTTGACAACCAGTAGAGGTCGCTGTCATAGATGTGTATGACGCGTGGATCTTTGGAGACACATTGACACATTACTTCAGCCATGTGTGCTAAGCTGCAAAGACTCATCTCCTCGGTTACAACAGAATGAAGATCACTACGCGTCGTGGCCTCTAAATCGGTGTCCGCCTCCTCCTCTTCAGCCCACCCATGCTGTACCGACATAAACGTAGGGTTGGGAGTCCCATCAGGGTTCACATCAGTACCAGAGAAAAATAAATCTTCTTCATCATCACCCTCATCAACATCTTCCTGAACCAATGTAGCCTGCTGATATTGGCTAGGGTGGCTAGGATCAGCGATGTTCAATTCTGGCTCCATAGCCATCCGCTGTGCTCTCAAAGCATCTGTTTTGAGATTCAATAGGGATTCTTGGAGCAGGCAGAGCATGGGGATGGTGAGACTTATAATCGACTGATCCCCACTGACGAGTTTGGTACAGTATTCGAAGTTATCCAGCAACTCGCAAAGGTCAGCGATCCAGACCCACTCGAAAGTACCGATGTGTGTGGTATGACTTCCAGGTTGACGGGCATGTTGCAGCTGAAATTCCGCTATTGCCTTCTGCTGCTCATTAAACCTTGCCAGCATATGGAAGGTGGAGTTCCATCGCGTAGGCATGTCGCAAATTAGCCTGTGTTTCGGCAAGTTAAATTGGATTTGAAGGGCAGAAAGACTTGCAGCTGCTGTGGACGAATGTCTAAAGTGGGCGCAAATTCGCCTCACCTTATCCAGTAGCTCAGATAACCTGGGTATATTTTGAGGAATTTCTGAACTACCAGGTTCAGGACATGAGCCATGCAAGGCACATGTACAAGTTTACCGTGCTTTATTGCCGCCACAAGGTTTGCACCATTATCGCTCACAACTAGACCTGGTTGTAGTTCCAGTGGGGCCAGCCACTCATCGGTCTGTTGCTTGAGACCTTTCCACAACTCTGTTGCAGTGTGACTAGGGATGAGCGAGTCTACTCGCTAGGACTCGTTACTCGGCGATTCTTAAGGGACTCGCTGGACTCGGGAATCGGCGAGTCTTTTAGCGAATACTCGCTCAGTAACGAGTCCAAATCGGGCGTCGCTTTGCGGCCGGCGAGTCGGTTTGCGGCAGGCGGGCTGCTTCGCGGCTGGAGGAGGTAAGGTCAGCTTTGATAGCCCCCGCTTTTCAAGGCCGCCGGGCCCGACAGCACCCCCCCCCCCCCCCCCGCTTCTCAACCAGGGCCGGGGATACCTAACTGCCACCCAGGGGAAGAGGCTCCAGCCAGCCCCTGAGTCCAATGCTCCGAATCCTAGCGAGTCTGCGATTCCGAGTCCTGTATTATCTATTCGGGACTCGCGAATCCATATTCCCTATTCTTTAACATTGGACTCGCTAGACTCGCCACGAGTACCGAGTCCTGGGCTCGGACTCGTGCGGGTCTAGCGATTCCGAGTAATTTAGGACTCGCTCATCCCTAAGTGTGACGTGTGTCACCTAGGCAGATAAGCTTCAGAAGAGCCTGTTGTCGCCTTGCAGAAGCAGTACTGCAAAGCTCCCAACTCGGACGTGATGGTGCTTGAGGCTCAGCAGTGGACAAGGAAGTGGCAGAAGCAGATTGGGCACTGGACATATATGAGGAGGCAGACACCCGGAATGATGTTGGGCCCGCTATTCGTGGAGTTGGAAGTATGTCAGATGGTACAGTTTTAGAAGTTGGGACACTCTCCACCAGGTTGATCCAGTGAGCCGTTAGTGAAATGTATCTGCCCTGTCCACAACTACTTGTCCACGTGTCCGTAGTTAGGTGGACTTTGGCGGTGACAGCATTTGTTAAAGCACGTTTTAAGTTGTTAACCACGTGCTGGTGTAAGGCGGGAACGGCACTACGTGAGAAAAAGTACCGGCTGGGTACAGAGTATCGTGGTGCTGCCTCAGCCATCAACTCCCGAAAAGACTCTGTACCCACAAGCCTAAACGGCAGCATTTCCACAGCTAACAACTTGGCTATTTTCGCTGTCACTTTTTGGGAATATGGGTGTGTCGGTTGGAACTTCCGCTGTCTTTCATACAGCTGTGGCACAGACAACTGCACGTTTGGACCAGACTGACAAGAGGATTGACTACTGTCATGTCTGTCTTGTAAAGCACCTTGGTTGGAGTACGCTTGAGCAGGAGCTGAAGCCTGAACACTTGCTGGTGAAGGATGTATCTGAGGTGGCCTGGAAGTGTTTGGATCAGAAGGCACTGATTTTGAACCCTGATAGGGTGCCCACTGAATTGGGTGCTTAAGAGACATATGCTTGCGCATACTGCTGGTGCTCTGGTTTCCTTTTACCGTGCCTCTGCTAAGCCTTGCCTGGCACATCTTACAGATAACCATATTTGGTAATGTTGGGCTATCCTTAAAAAATTTCCACACACTGGCTGTTCGTCCTTTATTTTTAATTGGAGGAAGAGGAGGATGACTCTGTTCAACACCAACTGTGGACACATTTTGGGCAACTGTGTTTGCAGTTTGTGCAACAGTTGGCACAGTTTGTGCCACAGTTGACGCTATTTGGGCAACTGTTCTCACAGTTTGTGTTCTGGAGACAGTACGCCTTTGTGATTTTGCCAGTGGTACATAGCCACTTTCGTCCTCCTGGCTGCTCTCTTGGCTATGCAATTCAGCAATCCAGGTAGGATCTGTGGTGTCATCATCCACCCCTTCCAGTTCAAAGGATTCTGGATAAACTGACTGAGCAGGCTGGCCAGATGAGATGTGTGTCTCATCATCCTCATCATCATCCACCTCCTGAGATACTGTTTGCATTTCGTGAAAGTGTCTTTCCTCAGGACGCGCTACTTCCAAACTTTGGCCATGAGTAGACATTTCGTCTACTTCAAGTATCTCGTCAGGCAGTGACAAAGAAACCCCTTGATAAGAACCGAATAAGGCCAGGGTCACATTTGCGGTTGGACCCTGGCCTGCCGGATTCCGGTTTCAACTTAGCAATTTTTCCATCACCGCATAGCGTTTCCGCTATGCGGTGCTGGAAACCGCAGTCCCTAGTTACCCGGTGTTTACCTGCACGACCTGTCACACAGGCAGCGGCTCGGAGGGCGTTTTACAGCGCCGCACAGGAAACCGTTGCAGACACGATTTCCTGTGCGGCGCTGTAAAACGCCCTCCGAGCCGCTGCCTGTGTGACAGGTCGTGCAGGTAAACACCGGGTAACTAGGGACTGCGGTTTCCAGCACCGCATAGCGGAAACGCTATGCGGTGATGGAAAAATTGCTAAGTTGAAACCGGAATCCGGCAGGCCAGGGTCCAACCGCAAATGTGACCCTGGCCTAAGTCATCCGAGTGACCAAGGTCCATATTCAAATTTTCCTCTGGCTGCCGATGGGTTGAGGCAATATGACGACTTTGAGGATTGGATGGCGCTGCATTGTCTGTAGCGACACTAGAATGTCTTGCCACGGATGATTGCGTACTGCAAGAACCAGTGGTCGAGGGCGTCTGAGGCATCCAAGATGTTATCTTGTCATGCTCATCCGGCCTCAACACACGTTTTCTTTGAGTACTGGGATTTCTAGGTAGAAAAAAGGACGTTCTATCAATCCTAGGCTGTGTACTTGTACCAGTGCCTTCTTGGGCAAGACTGCTGCGGCCACGAGCTCGTCCCTGTCCCTTTGCCACATCCTTTTTGGTAATTGTTTTTTTTTGAGACATTGTAGATGAATGCACAGTCACCAAGTTGGAGTTAGGTGTTGCTGTATGCGTCACTTGCTGGCGGGGTAAGTGTGCGCGCGCACACTTGGCAGTGAAGCCGCACACTACACTCCCTAAAAAAATTAGTTTCAAGTGCGCACAGCCACCGAGATGTGGTTAGGTTAGCTGAATGCGTCACTTGCTGGCGGGGTAAGTGTGCGCTGTCACACTTGGCAGTGAAGCCGCACACTACACTCCCTAAAAAAATTAGTTTCAAGTGCGCACAGCCACCGAGATGTGGTTAGGTTAGCTGAATGCGTCACTTGCTGGCGGGGTAAGTGTGCGCTCTCACACTTGGCAGTGAAACCGCACACTACACTCCCTAAAAAAATTGGTTTGACGTGCGCACAGCCACCGAGATGTGGTTAGGTTAGCTGAATGCGTCACTTGCTGGCGGGGTAAGTGTGCGCTCTCACACTTGGCAGTGAAACCGCACACTACACTCCCTAAAAAAATTGGTTTGAAGTGCGCACAGCCACCGAGATGTGGTTAGGTTAGCTGAATGCGTCACTTGCTGGCGGGGTAAGTGTGCGCTCTCACACTTGGCAGTGAAACCGCACACTACACTCCCTAAAAAAATTGGTTTGAAGTGCGCACAGCCACCGAGATGTGGTTAGGTTAGCTGAATGCGTCACTTGCTGGCGGGGTAAGTGTGCGCTCTCACACTTGGCAGTGAAACCGCACACTACACTCCCTAAAAAAATTGGTTTGAAGTGCGCACAGCCACCGAGATGTGGTTAGGTTAGCTGAATGCGTCACTTGCTGGCGGGGTAAGTGTGCGCTCTCACACTTGGCAGTGAAACCGCACACTACACTCCCTAAAAAAATTGGTTTGAAGTGCGCACAGCCACCGAGATGTGGTTAGGTTAGCTGAATGCGTCACTTGCTGGCGGGGTAAGTGTGCGCTCTCACACTTGGCAGTGAAACCGCACACTACACTCCCTAAAAAAATTGGTTTGAAGTGCGCACAGCCACCGAGATGTGGTTAGGTTAGCTGAATGCGTCACTTGCTGGCGGGGTAAGTGTGCGCACTCACACTTGGCAGTGAAGCCGCACACTACACTCCCTAAGGTGGAGTACGTGCTAGCAGCAACGCACTGGTCTGCCACAGAAAAAATAACGCTCTATGGCTTATTAGGAACAAAAATCGATCTGGTGCAAAAACAAAAATGAAACAGCACCTCAGCTAAGCCTCTGACTGCAGCTGTTAGCAAAGCTGAGTGAGTAAGCTAAGCTATGAGGTCCGTCCTGTGTGCACTCTAAGGCTTCTCCTTCCTTCCCTCCCTGCCTGCCTGCCTACACAGCACTACTCCGTCCTCCTCCTAGCTCTCAGAAGAGCTTTTTGGGTTAATAAAAGGAATCTTCCCTACACTGACAATCCCTGATCTGCTCCAGCATATATCTCTCTCTCCCTATACTAGGTCAGATCGTCTCAGGAATGTGCCCAAAATGGCGGGGACAAGCCTTATATACTGCCTTGCCTGTCATAGATGACATAGGCATGACGCTGGACAGCAGCCAATCATAGTCCTGACACAACCAACTTTGCTATGCCATTACTGACTATGATTGGCTATCTTCACAAGTTTTCTGACCTAACACGCACGCTGTGCTGACTCGGAACATAACAGATTCTGTATTCCACAGTCCGAATCCCGAATACAGTATACAGGACTCGGATTCGTAGACTCGTAGGACTCGGAATCGTAGACTCGCTCAGACTCGCTGCTGACAGCGGGTATCTGTGACGAGTCAAGCTTATTGCCATTGAATTCCATTGGACTCGTCACTGTGCGAGTCCAAGCTGGGAGATTCGCCGAGTAACGAGTCCTGCGAGTACCTTCAGAATCGCCGAGTCCCGAGTCCTAGCGAGTAGACTCGCCCATCCCTACTTAGGTTCTCACTGCAGCTGGGACAGTTCATCTGCGTCACTCCCCTTCAGTGTATCTTTCTGGCCCTCGTCTCTCTCTCCGTATGCAGTTATGGTCCAGTCATCACAGTCTCTTTAGTGATTTGTTGTGGATGTTTTTGTATGTCACGATTAGGGTTTTGAAGCGGGATCTCTGAGAGATCGGGAGCCAATGAAGGGCTTGGCGGAGGGGAGAGATTGGGGAGTAGTGGGAAGACAGGTGAATGAATTAGCCAGTATAGTTTAGGATAGATTGGAGAGGTGTGAGGGAGGTAGTGGGGAGGCTGGTTAGCAGGAGGTTGCAGTAGTCAAGATGGGAAATGATGAGAGCATGAACAAGTGTTTTAGCCGTGTCGTCATCAAGGAAACTGTGAATCCGGGAAATGTTTTTTGAGCCGTAGTCAGCAGGAGTTGGTGAGGGCTTGGATGTGAAGCTTGAAGGAGAAGGAGGAGTCAAGGATTACTCTGAGGCACTTGGCATGGGGGACTGTGGTGAGTAAGTAGGCGATGACAGTGATGGATATGTCTGGTAGAGGGGGAGAACGATTTGAGGGGAAGACGATGAACTCAGTTTTGTCCATGTTCAGTTTGAGGAAGCGAGCAGAGAAGGAGGAGATGGCGGATAGACAGTACAGTATGGAATTTTGGATAGTAGGGAGGTGATGTCAGGCCCAGATAGATGGATCTGGGTGTCGTCAATGTAGAGATGATATTAAAGGCTGTGGGACGTAATGAGCTGACCTAGGCTGAGGGTGTAGATGGAAAAGAATAGGGGTCCCAGAACTGAGCCTTGCTGGACACTGACAGATAGGAGGTAGGGTAAAGAGGAGATATTGGAGTGGGTGACGGTGAAGGTCCGGTCGGTTAGATATGAGGAGATCCAGGAGAGGGCTAGAATCTGAAGTAGGAGGGCATGACCAACGGTGTCGAAGGCGGCAGATAGATCAAGGAGGGGGAGGACGAAGTAGTTTGCTTGCTCTTGGCAGTCAGTAGGTTGGTGGTGACTTTGGTTAGGGCAGTTTCAGTGGAGTGATGGGGAGCCATATTGTAGTCCTTCAAAGAGGCAGCAGGAGGAGAGGTGGGGGCGTGTTGTTCAAGAAGTTTTGAGGTGAAGGAGAGAAGAGGTATGGGGTGATATTTAGCAGCATTTTTTGAGGATGGATGTGATCAAGGTATGTTTGAAGGTTGAGGGGAAGATGCCAGTAGGGAGTGATAGGTCGAAGAGGTGAGTTAGAGCAGGAATGAGGACAGTGGTGAGGTTTGGGATGAGTTGGGAGGGGGGTGGGTCAAGAGCACAGGTGGTGAGGTGTGATCGTGACAGAAGGGAGGAGAGTTCATCCTTTGTCATGATGGGAAAGCTTCCTTTGGACGATTAGGGCTAAGCGGTGTTGGGGGAGGGTCTGGAGGACAGTGGGTTGAATCATTCTCTGATTTTATCAATCTTCTGTTTGAAGAAGGAGCAAAAGTCGTTGGCAGAGATGAGGGGAGAGGGAGGAGTTGAACATGTGGAATAGTTGTTTTGGGTTGTGGGAAAGGGCGGTTATTAGAGATGAGAAGTAGGCTTGTTTTGCGTCGGTGAGTGCAGACTTAAAAGTAGAGAGGGACTTTTTATACATGGCGAAGTGTACTGAGGAGTGGGATTTCTTCCATCTCCTCTCGGCCACCCTGGACCTTCGACGCAGCTCTTTAGTGAGGGTGGTGAGCCAGTGTTGCCTGTGTGCTTAGGTTTTCTTGTAAGTGAGGTGGGCTGTGTGGTCGAGAGCTGCAGTTATTGTGGTGTTGGAGAGGGTGGCAGCTGAGTCAGCGTCATGTGAGGAAGCTATGTCTGTGAGAGGGAGAAGGGACTCAGAGAATGAGTGGTAGTCCATACGTTTAAGGTTTCTGCGGGGATGAGAGAGTTTCTAGAGAGGGGGGAGAGTGGTAGGAGAGGAAAGGGAGGGGAAAGTCAGCAGGTTGTGGTCGGATAGGGGGAGGGGAAAGTTTGAGAGGTCATCGAGGGAACAAAATTGGGTGAAGATAAGGTTAAGTGTGTGGCCATCCTTATGAGTGGCTGAGGAGGACCATTGGGAAAGCCCAAAGGAGGTGGTCAGTGATAGGAGTCTGGAGGCAGCAGGGTGGGGGGTATCAATGGGGATGTTGAAGTCACCGATTATGATAAAGGGTATGTCGGGGGAGAGGAAGGGGAGAAGCCAGGTGGTGAAGTAGTCAAGAAAGGAGGGGTTAGATCCAGGGGGGCGGAAGATGACAGACAGCTGGAGGTTGCAGTGGGAGAAGATGCAGACGGCGTGAACTTCTAAAGAGGGGAAGTTGGCAGAGGGTGGCAGTGTAATTGGGGTAAAGGAGCACCTGATAGACAGAAGCAGGCCAACCCCACCACCATGCTTGTCGATAGGGCAGGGGGTGTGGGAGAGTGTGAGTCCGCCGTAGAAGAGTGCTGCAGGGAAAGTGGTGTCAGAGGGGGTGAGCCAGGTTTCGGTGATGCCAAGGAATGAGAGTGTGTTAGAGATGAAGAATTTGTGGATGAAAGGGAGTTTGTTGCATACTTAGCGAGCATTCTATAGCGCTCCGGGTAGAAGAACAGGGGCAGCAGGGGCTGAAGGAATGGGTGTAAGGTTGTGGAGGTTGCTAGAATTTGTTTTGAAGAGTAGATGTGGGTGAGAGGTGATTGTGGAGATGTGACGGTGGGGACTGGGATTCGGGAATATATCACCAGCAAGTAAGAGAAGCAGCGAGAGGGTTAGGAGGTGAGAGCAGTAGAGGGCGTGTGGTGGGCGTGCGTGTTTGGAAACACATGACTGCTTGTGAAGGAATAGTTCAGAGGAGGAGGAGAGATGACAGGGTAGGATGGAGGGAGAGAACACTACTTCATTACTGGGTGGGGGGATTAGAGGAATTTGTAGGAAGTGAAGTAGTATGGGAGTGAGGGTGAAAAGAACAGGAAACATTGTGAGCAGTCAGGGATTAGATTCAGCGGGGCTGTCGGATGTAGCAGGGGGATGAGCAGTACAGTTGAAGTTATACCCAGACCAGACAAATGCACAGCACGCAGGGATGAGATGCCGCAGGGGTACGAGATAGATCCAGGGATCATATATAGTGGGGAGATGAGCAATACAGATATTAATAAGAAAAGAAGTAATATGGGGGTGAAAGTAAACAGAAACATTGTAGTGGCTTTTTATCCCAGTAATTTCCAGTCCATTTCTAGTCTATTTGAAAGTATTGTACTTAGGAAGCTGTACTTTGGAAGATGTAGTTTGGAAGATGCCTGGATCAGACTAAAGCCTTGATTCGACTCATGGTTCTAACCATATCTGCAGCTGAGGGCAATCAGGTGTGGATGAGTGGGTGTGTGGGCATGGACTGACCAGATACTGAGAGCTAAAAAAAGGTAATAAAAAGAGGGAGGGCCTGAAGGGGGCCAGTCCAAGACATGCTAGTATAATTATGAGGGATGAAGCACAGCATGGACATGATAGTTAAAAATCCATTCCTGTCCGTTTCTGTCCGTGTGGTCCTGCAAAAAACGGGATCCCTACAAACAGGAACAAAACGTGATGTGAAGGGGGCCTAACATGATGGAGCAACATGTTATAATGCAAGAGTGGTAACTAAGTGATTTAGCAAACATTCAAATTTTGGGTCCATGATAAGAAAACCCCCCAAATATCAATTCCATTGAGAACCTGTGGTCAACACTTTAAATGTGGGTGGGTAAACAAAAACACAGAAATTGTGATAAAATCCAAGCACTGATTATACAAGAATGGTTTTTTATCAATCATGATTTGGTCAGAAGCTGAAATCCAGCATGGCAAAACGCAGGGCAGAAGTCTTGAAAAAAAGGATCAACACTGTAAATACTATACTTGCTAGGTATGAAATATGAAATGCTTATAATTTGGCTTTAGTAACCATAGAAACATCTGACTAAAAACACTGAAACAGGAATGTTTGTGAACACCAAAATTTCTGGCCGTCTCAAAACTTGTGGCCACAACTGTATATGCCTATGTTGTTTTAGGATGTGCTTGGAGCTCTCCTATGTTTTTCCTGTGGTGGGATTGAAGATGTGAATCCTTGTTCTCACCAATTCTCAGGGGTGAACCTAGCCTCTCTGCTGCCTTGGGCGAACTGCAAAATGTCGCCCCCTCTAGTAAATTTTTAAAATCAATAGAAATAAATCTGGTTCATACAGATTTATATATATCCAGTAAAAGTGAGTACAATAATGGATATTTTAATTTAGAGAAATAGAAAAAAAGATGTCTAAATATAAGGATGTCAGCGCCATCACATGCATATACAAGAACCACACTAAAGAATCTAGAACAAGGATCATTAACGTCAATGCCAGGCTTGGCACAAGCATACAGACATACAATAATGGCTGGCAGAGCTGTGATCCTGTAGACAGACATAGTCCTGCATCATTATAGCACAGGAGGCAGCACTGATTGCCAAGTTATTATCTCTAGCACACGCCTACAAAACTCTGGGTAGCTCCAAGGTGTCCACTGCCAGGCACTAACTAGTCAGACATGTATATGATGCTGCACCATCCACGCACCACATGCAATGAAATGCAGTCTGAGCATAAACAAGCAGCCACTGCACTCAACTGGTAAAATGGCATGTCTTCCCCAACAGGCTATGCCTCCTTCTCCCAAAACACTGTCTGGAGCTAATAGCAGAGGCCTTTCAATTTGGTTGAGCAAGGGATGTGGGAGTGGGAAAGGGCACCTCCGATCAACTGCCACTTGGGAGAAACATGGCTGGAATGGCTGTATGTTGCAAGGGGCAACAATGCATCATGTACCAGGGTCATAAATAGAAATCATGGGGCCCCATAGCAGAAGTTCTAATTGGGCTCCCCCCCAAAAAAAAAATTGGTTGGGTCACATAAAAACATATCTCACAACTTTGCAGCCGTTTCAAAGAATTGTACTCCTATTGAAGCCCCTAAATTCCTCTTTCATTGCCCCCATGAAGTATGATGCTAACAAGCCCTCCAAGTATTATAATGCCCCCACAGAGCCCTCCAAATATTATAATGGTTCCATATAGTATAATTGGCTCCATATAGTTATCCATATATTATAATACATCATCCATAGTCCTCTATATATTATATTGCATCCCCATAGTCCTCCGTATATTATAATGCACCCCCATAGTCCTCCATATAGTGTAATGCACCCCATAGTTCTCCATATAACATAGTGCACCCCATAGCCCTCCATATAGAATAATGCACCCCCATAGTCCTCCATTTGTATAATACACCCTCATAGTCCTCTATATTATATATTGCACCCTCATAGCCCTCCATATAGTATATTACATCCTTATAGCCCTCCATATAATATAACTAGATAGTGGCCCGATTCTAACGCACGGGTATTCTAGAATATGTGGGTGTGCGGTTGTGCGGCGGTGCAGGTGTGCACCAGTAGCCCCCCTCAGTTCTCACCCGCTCCAGGCTTCTGTACAGCCACCTCTCACCCTAGCATGTATTCTTTTTCTTCCTCCAGCATAGACATCAGCAATTCCAAGGCCTCTGGGGGCGGAGTTAAGAGGGGGCATCATAATAGGCGTGTCCAAGCGCATAGCCCTGATGTGGTGGGCGTGTCCTCATTTACGGCCATTACGACGCCCATTTCGTAGCTCCACCCCCACGGCCTTTGAATTTCTGAAGTCTATTCCGTGAAAAGAAGAAGAATGGCGGGGTGAGCAGTGGGGAGATTGAGCGGTGGGCAGATGGAGCATGGAGCGGGTGAGCAGCAAGCGGGAGACCAAGTGGAGGGGGGCAGGGAGACTGGGCGGACAGTGCCTGTTTCGCTGTAATGAAAATCACGCGTCGCTGATTGGTCGCACCCGGCCAGCCGCGACCAATCAGCGATACGGGATTTGCGTTAGAGAGACAGTGTGACGTGAGTGCAAGGTGAGTGTAGGGGTAAGTGTGACGTGAGTGTAGGGCTGAGTGTGAGGTGAGTGTAGGGTGAGTGTGACATGAGTGCACGGCTAAGTGTGACATGAATGCAGGACAGAGTGTGATGTAAGAGCAGGGCAGAGTGTGACGTGATTGCAGGGCAGAGTGTGACGTGAGTGCAGGGCAGGGTGTGACGTGAGTGAAGGGCATAGTGTGACGTGAATGCGGGGCAGAGTGTGACGTGAGTGTGGGGCAGAGTGTGACGTGAGTGTGGGGCAGAGTGTGACGTGAGTGTGGGGCAGAGTGTGACGTGAGTGTGGGGCAGAGTGTGACGTGAGTGCTGGGCAGAGTGTGACGTGAGTGCGGGGCAGAGTGTGACGTGAGTGCGGTGCAAAGTGTGACGTGAGTGTGGGGCAGAGTGTGACGTGAGTGCGGGGCAGAGTGTGACGTGAGTGCGGGGCAGAGTGTGACGTGAGTGCGGGGCAGAGTGTGACGTGAGTGCGGGGCAGAGTGTGTCGTGAGTGCAGGGCAGATTGTGTCTGTGTGCAGTGAGTGCGGGGCAGAGTGTGTCTGTGTGCAGTGAGTGCGGGGCAGAGTGTGTGTGTGAAGTGAGTGCGGGGCAGAGTGTGTCTGTGTGCAGTGAGTGCTGGGCAGAGTGTGTCTGTGTGCAGTGAGTGCGGGGCAGAGTGTGTCTGTGTGAAGTGAGTGTGGGGCAGAGTGTGTCTGTGTGCAGTGAGTGCGGCGCAGAGTGTATGGTGACTGTGATCTGCGGTCAGTAGGCTGCAGTACCTGGCTGTGGCTGCTGCTGTGTTTGCTCCCCCAGTCCGTGAAGCTTAAGGACCTGAGGTGATGTCAGAGTCATGTGACACGGCTCTGCCCATAATTCTGACATCACCACAGGCCCTCTAAGCAGGTTTTAACCTATGGGTGCGCCGGGCAGGAGGGCTGTAAACTGCTAGGAGCAGGCAGAGAAGAGCGGGCACCGGGCTGCTGGAAGTAGAGGTGGGTGCAGCAGGAAAGCCGACAGTGATGTCGGCTTTCCCACCAGTTGGCTTAAATGAACAGCTGATGCTCCGGCATCAGCTATTCATTTAAAATGGCGGGGAGGGAAAGCCCCGCCGGCTATTTGAAGTGAACAGCTGATGCCATCAGCTGTTCACTTCAAATAGCGATGAAGCCTGACTGTCTGTGACGGGCCACTGTCGCCGGGCTGCAAATTGGCGCGAAATTCGAACTTTGAATTCTCGCACCAATTTGCATAGCCTGCGCTCATTGGCGCCCGCCTCGGGCGGGCGCCAATGAGTGGCCTCTGTCTTGCGCGCAATTTCGGTGACGGACACACTCAAAAAACCCTTAGACAATAATATAATAGATGCACCCCCAATATCCTCCATATATTATAATGTACCCCCATAGTCCTACTTAAAGCATATTGAATTATACTCCTATTAAAGCCCCTAGATTCCTCTTTCATTGCCTCCATAAAATATGATGCTAACAATCCCTCCAAGTATTATCATGCCCAGGCCCGGACTGGCAGGCGGGAGGACCGGGACTTCTCCCTATGGGCTGGCCGGTGGCGGGGTGCGGGGGCCGCCCGCTCCTCCCGCCGCAGCTGGTCTGCCTGTTTATAATTTATTTTGCGGCCGCCTCCGCCCACCGGTATAGCGGGGTCCGGGGAGCGGTGTGAGGTGGAGTCAGTGTGTGGAGGAGGCGGCGGAGCCGGGATCACTCACTGCCGGGACTGGAGGTAAAGGTCGCCGGCAGCAGCGGAGCCGGAACCCATATTGAGAGAGAGCAGTGACCGGAGCCGGGATGTCGGTGTACGAGCTGTACTCCCGGGTGAGTGCGGCAGCAACAACTTCATGTGCCGGGGACACCGGGGAGAGAGTGGGGTGCAGAGGAGACTGGAGATACTGGAGATAGTGCTGGTGATATAGTGCTGGGTGTACTGGTGTCACTGGTGATATAGTGCTGAGTGTACTGGTGTCACTGGTGATATAGTGCTGAGTGTACTGGTGTCACTGGTGATATAGTGCTGAGTGTACTGGTGTCACTGGTGATATAGTGCTGGGTGCACTGGTGTCACTGGTGATATAGTGCTTAGTGTACTGGTGTCACTGGTGATATAGTGCTGGGTGACTGGTGTCACTGGTGATATAGTGCTAGTGTACTGGTGTCACTGGTGATATAGTGCTGGTGTACTGGTGTCTCACTGGTGATATAGTGCTGGGTGCACTGGTGTCACTGGTGATATAGTGCTGGGTGCACTGGTGTCACTGGTGATATAGTGCTTGTGTACTGGTGTCACTGGTGATATAGTGCTGGGTGTACTGGTGTCACTGGTGATATAGTGCTGGGTGTACTGGTGTCACTGGTGATATAGTGCTGGGTGTGCTAGTGTCACTGGTGATATAGTGCTGGTGTGTAGCTGGTGTCCACTGGTGATATAGTGCGTGAGCTGACTGTGAATGTGCTGGTGCACTGTGTCACTGGTGATATAGTGCTGGAGTGTACTGTTGTCACTGTGATATAGTGCTATTGCGGCCTGGGGCAATGTGGTGTACTGGGCACTGGGAATAACCTGATTATAGTGCACTTATATAAAGTCTAGTTACTTAGCATTGATATATCTTAGTACTTTCATCTGTATATATGCTAACTCCTAGTATATATGCGGCGGATGCACGGTGAGACGGCTGGGCTGGCCTGGTGAGTGCGGGGCGCGTTCCGGTGTGATTTAATTTTTTGGGCCGTGATATAGGGGGTGACTGGTGTCAGGTGTAAGTGCGAGGTACTGGACTGGGATAAGTGCGAGGCTGGCCGGATATTGGGGTACAGTGCCGGGAATGTCGGTGACGGTGTCACGGTGAAACTTATTGCCGGGTCACGGTGAAGTGGGGTGCAGGGACTGGGATATAGTGTGCTTGTGTATAGTGCTGGTGTACTGTGTCACTGTGATATAGTGCTGGTGTCTGTGTCACTGGTGATATAGTGCTGAGTGTTGGTCACTGGTGATAAGTGCTGTGTGTGTCATGTGATTAGTGCTGGGTGCACTGGGTCACTGGTGATATAGTGCTTAGTGTACTGGTGTCACTGGTGATATAGTGCTGGGTGACTGGGTCACTGTGATAGTCGTACTGGTGTCACGGTATATAGTGCTGGGTGTCGTGTCACTGGTGATATAGTGCTGGGTGACTGGTGTCACTGGTGATATAGTGCTGGTGACTGGTGTCACTGGTGATATAGTGCTTAGTGTACTGGTGTCACTGGTGATATAGTGCTGGTGTACTGGTGTCACTGGTGATATAGTGCTGGGTGTACTGGTGTCACTGGTGATATAGTGCTGGGTGTACTGTGTCACTGGTGATATAGTGCTGGTTGTACTGGTGTCACTGGTGATATAGTGCTGGGTGTCTGTGTCACTGGTGATATAGTGCTGGTGTCTGGTGTCACTGTGATATAGTGCTGGTGTCTGTGTCACTGTGAATAGTGCTGGTGTACTGGTGTCACTGGTGAATAGTGCTGGTGTCTGTGTCACTGGTGATATAGTGCTGGTGTACTGGTGTCACTGGTGATATAGTGCTGGTGTACTGGTGTCACTGGTGATATAGTGCTGGGTACTGGTGTCACTGGTGATATATGCTGGTGTACTGTGTCACTGGTGATATAGTGCTGGTGTCTAGTGTCACTGGTGATATAGTGCTGGGTCACTGGTGTCACTGGTGATATAGTGCTGAGTGTTAGTGTCACTGTGATATAGTGCTGGGTGTACTGGTGTACTGGTGGATTAGTAGTGCTGGGTGTCTGTGTCACTGGTGATATGTGCTGGTGTACTGGTGTCACTGGTGAATAGTGCTGGTGTACTGGTGTCACTGGTGATATAGTGCTGGTGTTGTGTCACTGTGATATAGTGCTGGTGACTGGTGTCACTGTGATATAGTGCTGATGTACTGGTGTCACTGTGATATAGTGCTGGGGTACTGGTGTCATGGTGATATAGTGCTGGGTGTACTGGTGTCCGGTGAATAGTGCTGGTGACTGGTGTCATGTGATATAGTGCTGTGTCTGTGTCATGGTGATATAGTGCTGGGTTGCTAGTTCACTGGTGATATAGTGCTGGTGCTGTGTCACTGGTGATATAGTGCTGGTGACTGGTGTCACTGGTGATATAGTGCTGGATGTACTGGTGTCACTGGTGATATAGTGCTGGTGTACTGTGTCACTGGTGAATAGTGCTGGGTGTACTGGTGTCACTGGTGATATAGTGCTGGGTGTACTGGTGTCACTGGTATATAGTGCTGGTGTACTGTGTCACTGGTGATATAGTGCTGGTGTACGGGTCACTGGTGATATAGTGCTGGTGACTGGTGTCACTGTGAATAGTGCTGGTGTACTGGTGTCACTGTGATATAGTGCTGGGTGTACTGGTGTCACTGGTGAATAGTGCTGGGTGTACTGGTGTCACTGGTGAATAGTGCTGGTGTACTGGTGTCACTGGTGATATAGTGCTGGGTGTCTAGTGTCACTGGTGATATAGTGCTGGGTGTCTGTGTCACTGGTGATATAGTCGTGCTGGCAGTGTATGCTGTGTCTAGTCACTGGTGATATAGTGCTGGTGTGCTAGTGTCACTGGATATAGTGCTGGTGATGTGTCACTGTATATAGTGCTGTTACTGTGTCATGGTGATATAGTGCTGGGTGTACTGGTGTCACTGGTGATATAGTGCTGGTGTGTGCTGTCTCACTGGTGATATAGTGCTGGGTGCACTGGTGTCACTGGTGATATAGTGCTGGGTGCACTGGTGTCACTGGTGATATAGTGCTAGGTGTACTGGTGTCACTGGTGATATAGTGCTGGGTGTACTGGTGTCACTGGTGATATAGTGCTGGGTGTACTGGTGTCACTGGTGATATAGTGCTTGGGTGTGCTGAGTGTCACTGGTGATATAGTGCTGGGTGTACTGGTGTCACTGGTGATATAGTGCTGGGTGTACTGGGTCACTGGTGATATAGTGCTGGGTGCACTGGTGTCACTGGTGATATAGTGCTGGTGTGTATGGTGTCACTGGGTGATATAGTGCTGGGTGTACTGGTGTCACTGGTGAATAGTGCTGGGTGTACTGGTGTCACTGGTGATATAGTGCTGGTGTACTGGTGTCACTGGTGATATAGTGCTGAGTGTACTGGTGTCACTGGTGATATTAGTGCTGTAGTGTACTGGTGTCACTGGTGATATAGTGCTGAGTGTACTGGTGTCACTGGTGATATAGTGCTGGGTGTGCTAGTGTCACTGGTGATATAGTGCTGGGTGCACTGGTGTCACTGGTGATATAGTGCTGAGTGTACTGGTGTCACTGGTGATATAGTGCTGGGTGTACTGGTGTCACTGGTGATATAGTGCTGGGTGTACTGGTGTCACTGGTGATATAGTGCTTGGTGTACTGGTGTCACTGGTGATATAGTGCTGAGTGTACTGGTGTCACTGGTGATATAGTGCTGTGGTGTGTTAGTGTCACTGGTGATATAGTGCTGGGTGCACTGGTGTCACTGGTGATATAGTGCTGATTGTACTGGTGTCACTGGTGATATAGTGCTGGGTGTACTGGTGTCACTGGTGATATAGTGCTGGGTGTACTGGTGTCACTGGTGAGATAGTGCTGGGTGTACTGGTGTCACTCGTGATATAGTGCTGGGTGTGCTAGTGTCACTGGTGATATAGTGCTGGGTGTGCTAGTGTCACTGGTGATATAGTGCTGGGTGTGCTAGTGTCACTGGTGATATAGTGCTGGGTGTACTGGCGTCACTGGTGATATAGTGCTGGATGTACTGGTGTCACTGGTGATATAGTGCTGGGTGTACTGGTGTCACTGGTGAGATAGTGCTGGGTGTACTGGTGTCACTGGTGATATAGTGCTGGGTGTACTGGTGTCACTGGTAATATAGTGCTGGGTGTACTGGTGTCACTGGTGATATAGTGCTGAGTGTACTGGTGTCACTGGTGATATAGTGCTGAGTGTACTGGTGTCACTGGTGAGATAGTGCTGGGTGTACTGGTGTCACTGGTGATATAGTGCTGGTGTTACTGGTGTCACTGGTGATATAGTGCTGGGTGTACTGGTGTCACTGGTGATATAGTGCTGGGTGTACTGGTGTCACTGGTGATATAGTGCTGGGTGTGCTAGTGTCACTGGTGATATAGTGCTGGGTGTGCTAGTGTCACTGGTGATATAGTGCTCGTTGTGCTAGTGTCACTGGTGATATAGTGCTGGGTGTGCTAGTGTCACTGGTGATATAGTGCTGGGTGTGCTAGTGTCACTGGTGATATAGTGCTGGGTGTACTGTTGTCACTGGTGATATAGTGCTGGGTGTACTGGTGTCACTGGTGATATAGTGCTGGGTGTACTGGTGTCACTGGTGATATAGTGCTGGGTGTGCTAGTGTCACTGGTGAGATAGTGCTGGGTGTACTGGTGTCACTGGTGATATAGTGCTGGGTGTACTGGTGTCACTGGTGATATAGTGCTGGGTGTGCTAGTGTCACTGGTGATATAGTGCTGGGTGTGCTAGTGTCACTGGTGATATAGTGCTGGGTGTGCTAGTGTCACTGGTGATATAGTGCTGGGTGTGCTAGTGTCACTGGTGATATAGTGCTGGGTGCACTGGTGTCACTGGTGATATAGTGCTGGTGCACTGGTGTCACTGGTGATATAGTGCTGGGTGTGCTAGTGTCACTGGTGATATAGTGCTGGGTGTGCTAGTGTCACTGGTGATATAGTGCTGGGTGTGCTAGCGTCACTGGTGATATAATGCTGGGTGTACTGGTGTCACTGGTGATATAGTGCTGGGTATACTGGTGTCACTGGTGATATAGTGCTGGGTGTACTGTTGTCACTGGTGAGATAGTGCTGGGTGCACTGGTGTCACTGGTGATATAGTGCTGGGTGTGCTGGTGTCACTGGTGATATAGTGCTGGTTGTACTGGTGTAACTGGTGATATAGTGCTGGGTGTACTGGTGTCACTGGTGATATAGTGCTGGGTGTACTGGTGTCAGTGGGGATATAGTGCTGGGTGTACTGGTGATATATTGCTGGGCGTCAGGCCCGGACTGGCAGGCGGGAGGACCGGGACTTCTCCCTATGGGCCGGCCGGCTGATAGAGAAAGTGCCTCAGCTGATAGTGAATGTGCCATAGAGAAAGTGCCTATCACTATCATATGAGGCACATTCTCTATCATCTAAAGGGTTAACAGAAAGTGCTGGGTTTCATAGATCCACCGCGCTGACCTCCAGTGAAGACAAACAGAGTGATGTATAAAACTCTGTTTAATGGGCAATTTGCCTACCGGTTTCGTGATTTCAGTTATCACTTCATCAGGGCATCAAGAGCAGCAGTATTAACAAGATATATATACACACAACAACATTATATGACTCCACCCTTCAATTGTGATGGTGTTTCCTGTGGGAACACCCCCTTCACACATGCAGGGTGGATAACATCTATTAAAAGACATATCAATAACAATAATTCATTAAAAACACCACATCTATTACAAAAACACTCTTCAATTCACAAATTAGATAAAAATGCACCAAGATCCACATGGGATTCAATCCGGCACCTCCAAAACTAAAAGCTTATAGAGTCAGCATTAGATCACTAAGCCATTCATACAGATAGAAAAACTCAGTAAGTGTATGTAGGGAGAACATAACTACTGGGGAGTTAGAAAAGATATATCTGTTATATGACCCCACCCATTCAGGTATGAAGGTAGCTCCACTAGGAACGCCACCCTCAAACCCTCTGGGTGGACAACATCCATCAAAAGGCACATCAATACAAAATAATATAATCTATGTAACATTAAAACACCACACATGAAGAAAGCATAAAAACCTCTCTAAATCATAAAATTAAAAAATAGTATAAAAATGCACAATGATCCACAGGGGATTCAATCCGGCGTTTCCAAAACTATAAATTCACAGGGTAAGCATCAAACCACTTAGCCATTTAAGTTGATTGAAAACGCATCTCAGTCATAATATGTGAAGAGAACCTACCTATTAGGAGTTTGAATATTTATTATTAAAGGGGACCTGTTTTCTATTATGATTCCCCATTATCTGATGGGCTTATAACTTAAAAAAATAAATAAATAAATAAATAAAAAATAATAATTTTCTATTTATTTAGAATACATGCATTAATACTGAAGTTCAAACCCTGGACTCCAAAACTTGTGTTTCCATTAAAAAATCAATTATCCACTAAGCTATAGGGGTGCTCACACTTAAGACAATTTAAAACTAGTCATGAATGTTATCTTCACCATTAACTGTATACACTAATAGTTGGTACCAACCACAGGGGAGGGATAAAAATAGTATCACCATTCTATCATACTTCTATATATATATACACATACACTAGTAACGTGCACATAATGAGACAATTTTTATTAGAGTGATTAGAATAGGTCACTCACCTCATTCAAACCACCCGGCTGGAGGGTCTTTAGTTTGAAGATCCAGTAAGTCTCCCTCTTTGCTAGCCGGTCTAATCTATTCGTGTTATTAAATGGTATATGATCTATGGGTGTGATTGTAAACTTCATCTCACCCCCATGTATTTCCGTACAATGTCTAGACAATCCATGGTGAAGCAATCCTTTTTTAATATTATACCTATGTGAATTTAACCGTTTGTGTAACTCCTGAGAAGTTCTACCCACATACTGTTTGTTGCATATACATTGGATAAGGTATATGACATAATCAGTCTGACAAGTTAGTCTGAATGCAATCTTGTATTCTTTTTGATCATCGTTTTGACCATGAAAGGTGGTGACTTTATGGCCTATTATTTGGCAGCATTTACAACCCCTTTTATAACATTTATAGGAGCCTTTCTTTCCAGATATAGTCTCCACAATATTATTTTTTGGATGGAGAGATCTCAAGACACTAGGGGCCAATACATTTTTTATAGTTGGAGCTCTCCTATAGGTGACTATAGGTTTAGGGGGCACCACTTTATTTAATATGGGGTCATTTAGAACAATCTTCCAATGTTTTTGTAGGATGTCTCGTATATGATGGTGTTGTACTGAAAACATGGTTATAAAGCTGACTTCATTCTTACTTTCCATGTCCCTCTTGTTATTGTATTCAATAAGGTCATTCTGGGTTATTCCCTTGGCAGATTGATAGGCACGTTTTACTAAAGTTGAAGGATATTTTTTCTCATTAAATCTTCCCTGCAAAATTTTGCTTTGCTCTCTATAATCACGAGTAGAGGTACAGTTTCTCCTGATGCGTAAATATTGATTCTTGGGAATGTTACGTAGCCATGGCTTATAATGCCCACTGTGATAGTGCACATAGCCATTGGCATCTATTTTCTTAAAGAAATTTTTTGTGTTAATTTTTCCAGTCTCATCAATATAGATGTTTAGATCAAGGAAGTTCAATGATCTTTCTTCTATAGTAGGCAGTAACTCAATACCCCAAGAGTTATTCAGTATAGGGTCCAAAAACTCATCAACTGTCCAGTCCCTATTATCATAAATAATAATTATGTCATCTATAAAGCGACGATACATAATTAAATTCTCTCTATGTTTATTATTCAAAAAGTGCCAAGTTTCAAAGACTGCCATAAATAAGTTTGCATACGTTGGGGCCACCCTCGACCCCATAGCAGTTCTCCTTATCTGCTGGTATATGACATTATCAAATTTGAAGAAATTGTTCTCCAAAATGAATCTCATACTTTGTATCAAAAAGTTTTTTTGGGGGGGAGGGAGGTCAAAAACCCTGTCTACATATAGCTGAAAGCATTGTATACCAATGTCGTGCTGGATATTGGAATAAAGGCCAGTAACATCTAAACTGATAAAAATATAATTAGTCTTCCACTCAATCTTGTGTAACAATTGGATAAGATGTACAGAATCCCTAAGAAATGATCCCAAATTCTTAACGACTGGATTCATAAAAGTATCCACATAGGCTGCTAAATTGGCAGTGAGCGAGTTAATTCCCGCTATGATGGGGCGTCCAGGTGGATCAAAAATCTGTTTATGGATCTTCGGTAAATGATAAAATGTTGCCAGTTGGGGGTCTTTAATTCTTAAATAACATTTCTCATTTTTATTTAGAATCCCCAATTTCTCTGCAGTGTCCAATAATGTCCCATATTTAACGATGGAGTCTCTATATTCATTCAAATTCGAAATTCTGTATGTGGCTCTATCCGAAAGGATTCTATCTGCTTCTTTAAGATAGATCTCTCGATCTTGCAGAACAATCCCCCCACCCTTATCTGCTGCTCTAATTATTAGGTCACTGTCATTTCTCAGTGACAGCAACCCTTTTTGTTCTTCCTTTGTCAGATTTTTAACACTATTCTTATTTAGGGTCAGGGATTCGAAATCTTTTAGAACTAGGTCAGTAAAGGTCTTCAGATGGTGGCCTTTATTCTGTATCGGATAAAAGTTTGATACACCACTCAAACTTGTATGAATGATACCATTCTCATTTCCTATGGGATTCAAATTATTATTACCATTTATTACAAAATGGCGTTTTAATGTTAGTTTTCTAATGAACCTTTGTAGATCCATAAATAATTCCACGTCTTTGGAGACATTCTCAGGGCAGAATGAGAGTCCCCTATTCAATAATGCTACCTCATTCTCTGTTATTTTATGTTTGGAAAGATTGAATATGTTTCCCCTCCTCTCTAAAGTATTTCCCTTCCCATCTGTGGTGATAATGCTGGGGGATACACTTATTGGTGACTGGGTTATTGTCTTGCACTTTTTAGTCTTTTTCTTTCCACGTGTTCCTCTTCTCTGTCTTTTCTTTTTCGTGGTACTTTTGTAAAATACTTTGTGATGGTGTTGGAGTTTTTCACTCGTCTGGGAAAAAAACAGTCCGTAGCAGATTCAGAATTTGACCCATCATGAACCGGATTTACACTCAGGTTTACATTTTTTCTATTTCCACACATATTAGGTTTCGTGGGTAACTTTATCGTTGGCCCAGGAACCTCTATATCAATGAGATTAGGTTCTTTGTTAGTTATTGGTAATAAGGGGATAGTAATGGTTCCCTCTCCCTCTTCATTATCAACTACTGGAAGATCTATAATATTATTGGTCATCAACGCTGAATCTCTCTCAGCCATTGATACCAATAAATCCAAGGGACTAGTTTGACAAGGAGTATTTAAGTCCAAAAGACAATCCTTTCTAATGTTCTCCATCTGTAATATTACCTGTTCTAAAAAACTCACAGGTGCACTTTGAGCTGGTATATTTCTATTTGGGGGTGAGGGAAGCTCACCGCTTCCAGAAGTCTCCCCTTCCCCTGACTTACTCTCAGCTCTCTCTTCCTCCATGACTGCATTTTTAGACTTCTTCCTTCCTTTCTTTTTAGTTGTTTTTTTCTTTATATTTGGCTCACTGACGGGTGGGGTGACCACAACCTGATCTGGATCCGGGGTGGGGACCTCCATCGGATCAGGAGCTGGTATAGTGGCCACCTCCTCAGTGAGCACTGGAGTGGGATGCGCCTCTTTGGCAGGGAGATTTTTAGGCGCAGTCATTTCCTCCTTTGTTTTTTTGGAGGTTTTCATGTCCTCCCTATCCCTCTGCAGTTTCTTAGATTTTTTTGCTATAATCTCCTGCTCTAACCTCAAAATTCTACTAGCAATATCAGAATTGAGTCTATTGAACTCAGGATGATTACTGAAATTCAACAACTCCTCAGATACAGCAGTAATCCTATTCACGAAAACATCAACCAATCTTATTCTCTTCTGAAAAAGGCACCCCAATAAATTAAACATACATTCTTTCAAAATACAGTCCCATTCATCAGTAAATTTAACATCGTGTGGAAATGGCGATTTTCGTTCCACTCTTAGTCCCCTCGGACATAATTTCTCGTCCATATATATGGACAGAAAACGTGCATCCAACTGATAATGAACTTCATCCTTCAGTAAATTCTCCAATTTATTAAAAGTTCTCCTCATTAACAATGTTTCCTCTTTAGTAAAGGTCTGTTCATTCTCCACATATGTATCCTCATAGAGGCTCCCTAGACCGATAGACTGGATGATCAGTCTCTCTCTAGAGGATAACCTATGCTGAAAATAATCCATAATGTCAGGATACTCTGTGCAGCTTCCAGGGAAGAGGTTTCAAACGACCCTCAAATATCTACAATAAAAAGGGAAATGGAGCGCACATAGAGTAATTTCCTTTTGTACAATTATCCTCAGTGCCCCCCTTTAGTGGAAGGACTCACCTGATTTGGTTGTGCAAGTCACAACCAACTAACTCCGCTCTCTGTTATGGTCGCAGCAGGTGCCCAGCAAAAGTAAGGATCCAAAGGGTTAACAGAAAGTGCTGGGTTTCATAGATCCACCGCGCTGACCTCCAGTGAAGACAAACAGAGTGATGTATAAAACTCTGTTTAATGGGCAATTTGCCTACCGGTTTCGTGATTTCAGTTATCACTTCATCAGGGCATCAAGAGCAGCAGTATTAACAAGATATATATACACACAACAACATTATATGACTCCACCCTTCAATTGTGATGGTGTTTCCTGTGGGAACACCCCCTTCACACATGCAGGGTGGATAACATCTATTAAAAGACATATCAATAACAATAATTCATTAAAAACACCACATCTATTACAAAAACACTCTTCAATTCACAAATTAGATAAAAATGCACCAAGATCCACATGGGATTCAATCCGGCACCTCCAAAACTAAAAGCTTATAGAGTCAGCATTAGATCACTAAGCCATTCATACAGATAGAAAAACTCAGTAAGTGTATGTAGGGAGAACATAACTACTGGGGAGTTAGAAAAGATATATCTGTTATATGACCCCACCCATTCAGGTATGAAGGTAGCTCCACTAGGAACGCCACCCTCAAACCCTCTGGGTGGACAACATCCATCAAAAGGCACATCAATACAAAATAATATAATCTATGTAACATTAAAACACCACACATGAAGAAAGCATAAAAACCTCTCTAAATCATAAAATTAAAAAATAGTATAAAAATGCACAATGATCCACAGGGGATTCAATCCGGCGTTTCCAAAACTATAAATTCACAGGGTAAGCATCATACCCTTCATACCCTTCAGCTACCTTCATACCTGAAGGGGTGGGGTCATATAACAAATATATCTTTTCTAACTCCCCAGTAGTTATGTTCTCCCTACATACACTTACTGAGTTTTTCTATCTGTATGAATGGCTTAGTGATCTAATGCTGACTCTATAAGCTTTTAGTTTTGGAGGTGCCGGATTGAATCCCATGTGGATCTTGGTGCATTTTTATCTAATTTGTGAATTGAAGAGTGTTTTTGTAATAGATGTGGTGTTTTTAATGAATTATTGTTATTGATATGTCTTTTAATAGATGTTATCCACCCTGCATGTGTGAAGGGGGTGTTCCCACAGGAAACACCATCACAATTGAAGGGTGGAGTCATATAATGTTGTTGTGTGTATATATATCTTGTTAATACTGCTGCTCTTGATGCCCTGATGAAGTGATAACTGAAATCACGAAACCGGTAGGCAAATTGCCCATTAAACAGAGTTTTATACATCACTCTGTTTGTCTTCACTGGAGGTCAGCGCGGTGGATCTATGAAACCCAGCACTTTCTGTTAACCCTTTGGATCCTTACTTTTGCTGGGCACCTGCTGCGACCATAACAGAGAGCGGAGTTAGTTGGTTGTGACTTGCACAACCAAATCAGGTGAGTCCTTCCACTAAAGGGGGGCACTGAGGATAATTGTACAAAAGGAAATTACTCTATGTGCGCTCCATTTCCCTTTTTATTGTAGATATTTGAGGGTCGTTTGAAACCTCTTCCCTGGAAGCTGCACAGAGTATCCTGACATTATGGATTATTTTCAGCATAGGTTATCCTCTAGAGAGAGACTGATCATCCAGTCTATCGGTCTAGGGAGCCTCTATGAGGATACATATGTGGAGAATGAACAGACCTTTACTAAAGAGGAAACATTGTTAATGAGGAGAACTTTTAATAAATTGGAGAATTTACTGAAGGATGAAGTTCATTATCAGTTGGATGCACGTTTTCTGTCCATATATATGGACGAGAAATTATGTCCGAGGGGACTAAGAGTGGAACGAAAATCGCCATTTCCACACGATGTTAAATTTACTGATGAATGGGACTGTATTTTGAAAGAATGTATGTTTAATTTATTGGGGTGCCTTTTTCAGAAGAGAATAAGATTGGTTGATGTTTTCGTGAATAGGATTACTGCTGTATCTGAGGAGTTGTTGAATTTCAGTAATCATCCTGAGTTCAATAGACTCAATTCTGATATTGCTAGTAGAATTTTGAGGTTAGAGCAGGAGATTATAGCAAAAAAATCTAAGAAACTGCAGAGGGATAGGGAGGACATGAAAACCTCCAAAAAAACAAAGGAGGAAATGACTGCGCCTAAAAATCTCCCTGCCAAAGAGGCGCATCCCACTCCAGTGCTCACTGAGGAGGTGGCCACTATACCAGCTCCTGATCCGATGGAGGTCCCCACCCCGGATCCAGATCAGGTTGTGGTCACCCCACCCGTCAGTGAGCCAAATATAAAGAAAAAAACAACTAAAAAGAAAGGAAGGAAGAAGTCTAAAAATGCAGTCATGGAGGAAGAGAGAGCTGAGAGTAAGTCAGGGGAAGGGGAGACTTCTGGAAGCGGTGAGCTTCCCTCACCCCCAAATAGAAATATACCAGCTCAAAGTGCACCTGTGAGTTTTTTAGAACAGGTAAAATTACAGATGGAGAACATTAGAAAGGATTGTCTTTTGGACTTAAATACTCCTTGTCAAACTAGTCCCTTGGATTTATTGGTATCAATGGCTGAGAGAGATTCAGCGTTGATGACCAATAATATTATAGATCTTCCAGTAGTTGATAATGAAGAGGGAGAGGGAACCATTACTATCCCCTTATTACCAATAACTAACAAAGAACCTAATCTCATTGATATAGAGGTTCCTGGGCCAACGATAAAGTTACCCACGAAACCTAATATGTGTGGAAATAGAAAAAATGTAAACCTGAGTGTAAATCCGGTTCATGATGGGTCAAATTCTGAATCTGCTACGGACTGTTTTTTTCCCAGACGAGTGAAAAACTCCAACACCATCACAAAGTATTTTACAAAAGTACCACGAAAAAGAAAAGACAGAGAAGAGGAACACGTGGAAAGAAAAAGACTAAAAAGTGCAAGACAATAACCCAGTCACCAATAAGTGTATCCCCCAGCATTATCACCACAGATGGGAAGGGAAATACTTTAGAGAGGAGGGGAAACATATTCAATCTTTCCAAACATAAAATAACAGAGAATGAGGTAGCATTATTGAATAGGGGACTCTCATTCTGCCCTGAGAATGTCTCCAAAGACGTGGAATTATTTATGGATCTACAAAGGTTCATTAGAAAACTAACATTAAAACGCCATTTTGTAATAAATGGTAATAATAATTTGAATCCCATAGGAAATGAGAATGGTATCATTCATACAAGTTTGAGTGGTGTATCAAACTTTTATCCGATACAGAATAAAGGCCACCATCTGAAGACCTTTACTGACCTAGTTCTAAAAGATTTCGAATCCCTGACCCTAAATAAGAATAGTGTTAAAAATCTGACAAAGGAAGAACAAAAAGGGTTGCTGTCACTGAGAAATGACAGTGACCTAATAATTAGAGCAGCAGATAAGGGTGGGGGGATTGTTCTGCAAGATCGAGAGATCTATCTTAAAGAAGCAGATAGAATCCTTTCGGATAGAGCCACATACAGAATTTCGAATTTGAATGAATATAGAGACTCCATCGTTAAATATGGGACATTATTGGACACTGCAGAGAAATTGGGGATTCTAAATAAAAATGAGAAATGTTATTTAAGAATTAAAGACCCCCAACTGGCAACATTTTATCATTTACCGAAGATCCATAAACAGATTTTTGATCCACCTGGACGCCCCATCATAGCGGGAATTAACTCGCTCACTGCCAATTTAGCAGCCTATGTGGATACTTTTATGAATCCAGTCGTTAAGAATTTGGGATCATTTCTTAGGGATTCTGTACATCTTATCCAATTGTTACACAAGATTGAGTGGAAGACTAATTATATTTTTATCAGTTTAGATGTTACTGGCCTTTATTCCAATATCCAGCACGACATTGGTATACAATGCTTTCAGCTATATGTAGACAGGGTTTTTGACCTCCCTCCCCCCCAAAAAAACTTTTTGATACAAAGTATGAGATTCATTTTGGAGAACAATTTCTTCAAATTTGATAATGTCATATACCAGCAGATAAGGGGAACTGCTATGGGGTCGAGGGTGGCCCCAACGTATGCAAACTTATTTATGGCAGTCTTTGAAACTTGGCACTTTTTGAATAATAAACATAGAGAGAATTTAATTATGTATCGTCGCTTTATAGATGACATAATTATTATTTATGATAATAGGGACTGGACAGTTGATGAGTTTTTGGACCCTATACTGAATAACTCTTGGGGTATTGAGTTACTGCCTACTATAGAAGAAAGATCATTGAACTTCCTTGATCTAAACATCTATATTGATGAGACTGGAAAAATTAACACAAAAAATTTCTTTAAGAAAATAGATGCCAATGGCTATGTGCACTATCACAGTGGGCATTATAAGCCATGGCTACGTAACATTCCCAAGAATCAATATTTACGCATCAAGAGAAACTGTACCTCTACTCGTGATTATAGAGAGCAAAGCAAAATTTTGCAGGGAAGATTTAATGAGAAAAAATATCCTTCAACTTTAGTAAAACGTGCCTATCAATCTGCCAAGGGAATAACCCAGAATGACCTTATTGAATACAATAACAAGAGGGACATGGAAAGTAAGAATGAAGTCAGCTTTATAACCATGTTTTCAGTACAACACCATCATATACGAGACATCCTACAAAAACATTGGAAGATTGTTCTAAATGATCCCATATTAAATAAAGTGGTGCCCCCTAAACCTATAGTCACCTATAGGAGAGCTCCAACTATAAAAAATGTATTGGCCCCTAGTGTCTTGAGATCTCTCCATCCAAAAAATAATATTGTGGAGACTATATCTGGAAAGAAAGGCTCCTATAAATGTTATAAAAGGGGTTGTAAATGCTGCCAAATAATAGGCCATAAAGTCACCACCTTTCATGGTCAAAACGATGATCAAAAAGAATACAAGATTGCATTCAGACTAACTTGTCAGACTGATTATGTCATATACCTTATCCAATGTATATGCAACAAACAGTATGTGGGTAGAACTTCTCAGGAGTTACACAAACGGTTAAATTCACATAGGTATAATATTAAAAAAGGATTGCTTCACCATGGATTGTCTAGACATTGTACGGAAATACATGGGGGTGAGATGAAGTTTACAATCACACCCATAGATCATATACCATTTAATAACACAAATAGATTAGACCGGCTAGCAAAGAGGGAGACTTACTGGATCTTCAAACTAAAGACCCTCCAGCCGGGTGGTTTGAATGAGGTGAGTGACCTATTCTAATCACTCTAATAAAAATTGTCTCATTATGTGCACGTTACTAGTGTATGTGTATATATATATAGAAGTATGATAGAATGGTGATACTATTTTTATCCCTCCCCTGTGGTTGGTACCAACTATTAGTGTATACAGTTAATGGTGAAGATAACATTCATGACTAGTTTTAAATTGTCTTAAGTGTGAGCACCCCTATAGCTTAGTGGATAATTGATTTTTTAATGGAAACACAAGTTTTGGAGTCCAGGGTTTGAACTTCAGTATTAATGCATGTATTCTAAATAAATAGAAAATTATTATTTTTTATTTATTTATTTATTTATTTTTTTAAGTTATAAGCCCATCAGATAATGGGGAATCATAATAGAAAACAGGTCCCCTTTAATAATAAATATTCAAACTCCTAATAGGTAGGTTCTCTTCACATATTATGACTGAGATGCGTTTTCAATCAACTTAAATGGCTAAGTGGTTTGATGCTTACCCTGTGAATTTATAGTTTTGGAAACGCCGGATTGAATCCCCTGTGGATCATTGTGCATTTTTATACTATTTTTTAATTTTATGATTTAGAGAGGTTTTTATGCTTTCTTCATGTGTGGTGTTTTAATGTTACATAGATTATATTATTTTGTATTGATGTGCCTTTTGATGGATGTTGTCCACCCAGAGGGTTTGAGGGTGGCGTTTCTAGTGGAGCTACCTTCATACCTGAATGGGTGGGGTCATATAACAGATATATCTTTTCTAACTCCCCAGTAGTTATGTTCTCCCTACATACACTTACTGAGTTTTTCTATCTGTATGAATGGCTTAGTGATCTAATGCTGACTCTATAACAGGGGTGGGGAACTCCAGGCCTCGAGGGCCGCACACAGTGCAGGTTTTCAGGATTTCCTTAGTGTTGCACAGGTGATAATATAATCACCTGCACTGGTGATGATTCCAACCTCTGTGCAATACCAAGGAAATCCTGAAAACCTGCACTGTGTGCGGCCCTCGAGGCCTGGAGTTCCCCACCCCTGCTCTATAAGCTTTTAGTTTTGGAGGTGCCGGATTGAATCCCATGTGGATCTTGGTGCATTTTTATCTAATTTGTGAATTGAAGAGTGTTTTTGTAATAGATGTGGTGTTTTTAATGAATTATTGTTATTGATATGTCTTTTAATAGATGTTATCCACCCTGCATGTGTGAAGGGGGTGTTCCCACAGGAAACACCATCACAATTGAAGGGTGGAGTCATATAATGTTGTTGTGTGTATATATATCTTGTTAATACTGCTGCTCTTGATGCCCTGATGAAGTGATAACTGAAATCACGAAACCGGTAGGCAAATTGCCCATTAAACAGAGTTTTATACATAACTCTGTTTGTCTTCACTGGAGGTCCGCGCGGTGGATCTATGAAACCCAGCACTTTCTGTTAACCCTTTGGATCCTTACTTTTGCTGGGCACCTGCTGCGACCATAACAGAGAGCGGAGTTAGTTGGTTGTGACTTGCACAACCAAATCAGGTGAGTCCTTCCACTAAAGGGGGGCACTGAGGATAATTGTACAAAAGGAAATTACTCTATGTGCGCTCCATTTCCCTTTTTATTGTCTCTATCATCTAAGGCACTTTTACTATCATATGAGGCACTTTTACTATCATCTGAGGCACTTTCTCTATCATCTGAGGCACAGATGTCCGCTCCTCCCGCCGCAGCTGGTCTGCCTGTTTATAATTGATTTTGCAGCAGCCGCCGCCCGCCGGTTATAGCGGGGTCCGGGGAGCGGGGCCGGCCGCCAAGTTGCCGGCAGTACCGCCGCCCGCCAAGGTAGTGGCGGCCGGGCCGGCAGCGGACAGTCTCCTCCTAGCTCCTCCGACCTCCAGGCTCCTGTGACCTGTCAGCTGCCTCAGCCTGTGCGGGACAGCAAGCCGAGGGAGGCACAAGGTAAGGCATTTCACTGTCTGAGGCACTTTCACTAATGTCATCTAATCCTCAGATGATAGTGCAAGTGCTTCAGGTGATAGTCAAGTGAATGTGCCTCAGATTCTGAGGCACTTTCTCTATCATCTGAGGCACTTTCTCTATCATCTGAGGCACTTTCACTATCATCATCCAAGCCTCAGATGATAGTGAATGTGCCTCAGATGATAGAGAAAGTGCCTCAGATGATAAAGTGCCTCATATGATAGAGAAAGTGCCTCATATGATAGTAAAAGTGCCTCATATGATAGTAAAAGTGCCTCAGATGATAGAGAACGTGCCTCATATGATAGTGAATGTGCCTCATATGATAGTAAAGTGCCTCAGATGATAGAGAACGTGCCTCATATGATAGTGAATGTGCCTCATATGATAGTGAATGTGCCTCAGATGATAGAGAAAGTGCCTCAGATGATAGAGAATGTGCCTCAGATGATAGTGAATGTGCCTCATATGATAGTGAATGTGCCTCAGATGATAGAGAAAGTGCCTCAGATGATAGTAAAAGTGCCTCATATGATAGTAAAAGTGCCTTAGATGATAGAGAATGTGCCTCATATGATAGTGATAGGCACTTTCTCTATGGCACATTCACTATCAGCTGAGGCACTTTCTCTATCAGCTGAGGCACTTTCTCTATCAGCTGAGGCACTTTCTCTATCAGCTGAGGCACTTTCTCTATCATCTGAGGCACTTTATTCATCTAAGGCACTTTCACTATCATCTGAGACACTTGTCTGTGTGTGGCTGGGGCTGTGTGGCTGGGGCTGCTTGGCTGGCTGTGTGTGGCTGACTGTGTGTCTGTGACTGGCTGGGGCTGTGGCTGGGGCTGCATGGCTGTGGCTGGCTGACTGTATGTCTGTGTGGGGCTGCGTGGCTGTTTATGTGGCTGGTTGTTGCTGTTTGTGTGGCTGGCTGTGGCTCTGTGTGTGTGTGGCTGGTTGGCTGTGTGTGGCTGGCTGTGTCTGTGTGGCTGGCTGGGTGTTTCTGTGTGTGGCTGGCTGTGGCTGTATGTGTGTGGCTTGCTGTGTGGTTTGCAGCTATGGCTGTCTATGTTGCTTTCTCTGTGGTTGTGTGTGGCTGTCTATGTGGATGGCTGTTTGTGTGTGGCTGACTGTGTCTGTGGCTGGCTGTGACTGTGTGTGTGGCTGTTTGTGTGGCTGGTTTTGGCTGTGTGTGTGGCTGACTGTGGCTGTATGTGTGTGGCAGGCTGTGTGTGTGTGGCTGTGTGTCTGTGTAGCTGGTTGTTTGTATGTGGCTGGCTGTGGCTCTGTGTGAGGGTGGCTGGTGGCTGTCTATGTAGCTAGCTGTTTGTGGCTGGCTGTGGCTGTATGTGTGTGACTGGCTGTGTGTGTGGCTGGCTGTTTGTGTGTGGCTGGCTGTGTGGCTGGCTATGGCTGTCTATGTTGCTGGCTCTATGGTTGTATGAGTGGCTGGCTATGTGTGATTGGCTGTATCTGTGGCTGGCTGTGGCTGTTTGTGTGGCTGGGTTTGGCTGTGTGTGTGGCTGTTTATGTGGCTGGCTGTTTGTGTGTGGCTGGCTGTGGCTGTCTATGTGGCTGGCTGTTTGTGGCTGGCTGTATCAGTGTGTGGCTGGCTGTGGCTGCATGTGGCTGGCTGTATGTGTGTGGCTGTCTATGTGGCTGGCTGTGGCTGTATGTGTGTGACTGGCTGTGTGTGTGGCTGGCTGTGGCTATGTGGCTGGTGGCTGTCTATATGGCTAGCTGTTTGTGGCTATATGTGTGTGGCTGGCTGGATGGGTGTGTGGCTGGCTGTGTGTGACTATGTGGCTGCCTGTGTGTGTGTGTGTGTGTGGCTGGCTGTGTGTGTGTGTGGCTGGCTGTGTGTGTGTGTGGCTGGCTGTGTGTGTGTGTGGCTGGCTGTGTGTTTGTGGCTGTGTGTGTGTGGCTGGCTGTGTGTTTGTGGTTGGCTTTGTGTGTGTGGCTGGCTGTGTGGTTGGCTGTGTGTGGCTGGCTATGGCTGTCTATGTTGCTGGCTGTGTGTCTGTGTATGGCAGGCTTTGGATGTCTGTATGTGGCTGGCTGTGGCTGTGTGGCTGGCTGCGTCTGTGGCTGA